>CM055406.1:133824299-133852335 GCA_029228625.1 Pseudolycoriella hygida
AAGCCTCATCCTACTTACTCTTGAGTTCATGAAGATGAAATACCATTTACATCGCCGTGTCATCAAATTTTGCGTGGAGTAAATCCATTGCTGCAAATGATCTTTACATTCATGCAAATGTATTTCATCTTCATGAACTCAAGAGTAAGTAGGATGAGGCTTTTCTTTATTAGATTAGGGTTTAATTAACGTAACACAAGGTGGTTAGCTCATGCTAAATTGCAAATTATTCGGTAGTGATGCAAGGCTATTTTTTGACCACGCTGCCTTCTGCATTCAATGTTAATTGAAGAAAACAGGCTCTCTTGTGTTGCAATTTTATCGCTGGTGAATTATATCTCAGAAGCTGGATCGTAGGCGCAACAGTATATTGTACATCGTTATGCACATAGAGGATTTTTATAGCATCAGTCCTAAGTTTTCCTTTAGTTAGATTAAGTTAAGTTAGGTGACCTAGTATATAGTGAATCTCTCAAAACCGAACTGTGGTCATAACTTTTCAAAAAGTAAAACTTTTTCCTACATTTTCTTATTAGCTTTTGTTAGATAAAGTAATTTTAGCGAGACCAACTTATGACAAAAATTTTTCAACAGTACATTTATGAACATAAAGATTGCAGTTTTTCCTATGGTGATGCCAGACCTGCCAGACTTACCAACGAACAATTTTACGCTGACCATACACAAAACATGATGTTTCTTTACAAAGTTACATCACAAATGACAGATTTTGAACACATTTTTCTGTTTTTTTTTTTTTCATAGAAACTTACTTCAGAATATTTTACTATTCACAAAAACACAAGATGTCTATTTGACAGCTGGCATTCATTTTATTGGCTAATTCCATCGGTGAACCATACATTTTCGCTACCAAGTGGACGAATGTGTTTTGTCTCATGTTAACATAAATCACATTCAAAGAGTGAAAGAGATGAAATTCGTTACGCAGGTGACGGTCCTGATGGAATTAGCCCCTCACTAATATCTATAACTTTTCTGAAGAAACCAACGAGAGATTCTCAGGCACGCGCGTTTTAAATGCATATTTCGGTGTTCACAAAAAAATTATTAATAGATAGATAGATAGGAACAGACGGATCAGAAAAAAGTTTCAATAATAATGAGAACAATAGTATAATGAAAAAAACATAAATGTAACCTTCAATTCTCGATAATTCACTTCATTTCCAACCGATTTTCATGAAATATAGCTGGGATGCTAGATAGATGGAAATTCGATGTAGTTTAAAAATAATTTCGAATCTTTTTCGATAGCTAATTTCGAAATAATTTCCTTTGTCCCAAATAACGTTTTTTGTGTTTATGGACTTTTTTTGTGTGAGAGAACTGCATCGCGGCCACCGCTACCGCTGCGAGCATGATTTTTTTCGGCCATTCCAGCCATTCTCAAACCGAATTAATTTTCAAACAAACTCAATTCCAGCTGAATATTCATCGCTTCAAAGTATTGGCTCGATTTGGTTTGATGCATATTTGTGCTACAAACATTTGCGTATGGATTCGCACGCTAGTTTTGGAATCGTTGAAAGAAATCACACTTTACCATCAAGGACGCGGTCCACATCCTGAAGATGGCGCAATCTTAGAAACAATTCGAACTCATTCACAACGCCACGCCGGTTTGGTATTAGGCACTCATTATGGGCCAGAAACTGATTGGGAACCAATCAATTTAAACATTCGTGGAAATTCGCATGAACTCTTGGAACAGGATCACAAGCAGGGAAACATTTTGTCGCGCATGGTTCACAGCACAGCCCGTGCGGCTATTGATGCAATCACAACGATTATCAATGTGGAAGTGACCACCACGCCAGCACCACATCGAATTCCAGTTACAACAAGCACTTCGACTAGTACGACGACGGCAGAGCCAACCACTTTGGAAACGTCAACGATGATGACAAAATTGAAGAAATTCATTTCAAGCACCACAAGTACAACAATTCTTCCATCTACAGTGGAGCCGTCTACTGCTACTGTATTCGAAGCAACGACCACACCCAATTCAATTGGCGATATATTCTCAAAGTTTGCTTCATTCTCTTCCACACCAACACCGTCAACCACCACACAGGAATCTATTTTCAACAACATATTTGGTGCAATGGAAAATGCCTATCAGCATTCGGGATTGGCTCATAACGATACCGCACCGAATGATCGCACATTCGAAAGTTTTGACGCATTGATGCCAGAAGCGCTAATTGCAACCGCCAGTTCATTGAACACCAGCTGTGGACGAAATAATATCATGGGAACCATTGTACAGGACTCGGCGCCCTATTTGTATCCTTTCATCATCGAATATTCCTTAATTGGAGCCGTTGTGATTTATGTTATGTGGAAACACATCGGAAGATATCCCAAGTAATTTTTTTGACTACCATCGAGTAAGCGACGAAGTTTTAAGCCATGGATTTTGTTTTCCAGATTCACCGAAGAAGATTTGGAGCATCGCTTGGAAGTGATGTTGTCTCGTAGAGCCGTGGCTATGGCTCAAGCTCATTCCGGACGAGTTGATTGTGTCGGAGCTTCAAAGGGATTGTTCTTCGGATTACTCCTTCTGGTCGGATCATTGATATGCCTCATTTTATTCTTCGTATTAGTTCGTCACGATCAATTCGAACTACTGGCATATTATCTAGCCGATGCATCGCATTGTGCGATTATGGCATTTGCAGTTTTCGCAATTTTCATAGGGTTTATAAGGTAACGTGTTTTTGTGTTCCTGCTTTAGTACAATTTAATGAAAATGAAAATTTCCCAATTAACAGAGTTCAGACTTTGAAATTCCGTTGCGAGGAACAAAGCAATTTGAACGACATCCTTTTACGCATCTCAGCATTCGGTTTGTTTATCTACTCTGTGTTTAGTGTTATTGCTGGAAGCCTGAAATCCTTTGAAAGTGAACCAAATTTGCTAGTCATGGTCACTGGCATTTTGGCTGTTGTTCAAGTGGTCCTGCAGTTACTATTTATTGCCGATGTTTCTCGACGTCGAGTTCATTTACCAGAACACGATCGCAGTAAACCGGGACGACAAATTGTTACATTTTTGCTGATCTGTAATATTGCCATGTTTGCCATTTACACTTTCGAAGCCCAGAAAGTTTCTGCAAATCCAGTGAGTATTGCATGGAGAAATTTTTTTATCATGGAATCGATAATGTTTTCCAGTAGTTTCGAAAAAATTATGGAATATTTTGAGTTTCTTCGAACTTTATTGTTTATTTATTTATTTTTGTGTATATTTTTCGATAGTTAGTGGGCTAGTTAGTTTCTTCCATTTGCAAACGGCATTGTTGGATATTCTACGGCATGCAGCGGCATATGACCAAAAAAGCACCCTCTTACCGGCTTCGTTTGGAACGTCGGCTTTTGGAAGTTCAAAATTCATTGGGAAAAATGATCCCCTCAATTTTCTCTACAACATAGAAAATTTTTTTCCGGACATACAGACGAAATTCGACCTCAATTCTGTCGTAATACCCTGACTTACGTCAAGGGAACAAGAAAAAATCGAATTTGCATACGCTGCAAAATTCAAAGTGTAACTAAATATGACTTAGGAGACGACTAATATGCGGCCGGAAGGTAGTTCAAATTGGTTCGGCGCAATTGAACAGTTATTTCAAAATATTGTTATTATTATTATTATTATTATTATTATTATTATTATTATACGTAGAGTTTCTATTTAATAAACAAAACAAATATTTCAAATAAAATTCGAAAGACATACAGATAGAGACAAGATAATGATGTCGAGATTTAATCGCATACAAATTCACACAATGAATGACATTACCGGGAAAAAGTTGGCAAAAAAGTAGGCCGAAATTTTAACGTTTTGGTTTTCTACCTGGAGCGCACTCGAAAACTAAAATGTTTCACTAAGTTGCTTAGTAAATGCCGTGATTATTAACTTTGAGGTCATGAGTCATGAAGAATGTTTGTTGTTTTCATCATTTGTAAACATAATTCGTCAATTAGGTTAGCGCATTTTTGAAAATTTATTTTTAGTTGATTCACAAACTTATTCTGAGCAAAACGTATTCAATGTTACTCCTTAAAAACTTACGGTTGATTTTATATCTTAATTTGAAAATTTCTACTTTCACACAATTAATTTATTATTACAAAATTTGAAGCTACAACCAAGCTACAGAATACACTATAAAATTGACATTTTTTTCAAATTTCTCCATACTTACTTACTTAACCGGCACTTCAGCAAATTAAGGGTCTTGGCCTTCTCCAACCGGATCTATTCGCAGCTAACGTCTCCCAGCTAGTATCCACAGTTTTTAAGTCGGCAAGAGCTGCATCATACCATCTGGATTTTGGACGCCCTGGACTTCTCTTGCCCGCCGGTCTGATTTTAAAGATTTTTTTCGGAATACGGTGATCTTCCATTCGTTGTACATGACCAAGCCAACGTAGACAGTTTATTTTAGTGTTTCTGACTATGTCTGGCTCCCCATAAAGCTGGCTAAGCTCATGATTGAATCGTCTGCGCCATCGGTTCTGTCTTTGATCGAATACTGGTCCAATTATTGTCCGCAGTACTTTTCTTTCGAACGTGTGCAGCGATTGTTCGTACCTTTGTGTGAAGCACCACGACTCCGAACCATACGTAACTACCGGTCTGATCACAAATTTGTATATTGCGCATTTTGAATTTCGGCTTACTGACTTGGACTTTAAGATTTTCAGAAGGCCGTAATAACTCCGGTTGCCCAGAATTACTCGTCTCTTAATTTAGTCCCCGATGTCGTTATTAGTGTTCAGCTCCGATCCAAGGTATACGAATTAGCCGACCAGTTTGAATGTGTGTGTGTCGATCGTTACGGTTTCCTCCTGGTGTCGATTCGAAGGCATGATGATCATATATTTCGTTTTTGCGTTATTAACTTTCAACCCAAGGTCAGTCTTTCCTCTCCAAGGCCATAAGCTTGTCTTTAACAACTTCGCAAAAACTTAAGATTTCTGGTCAGGTGTGTGAGGGGGGTGGTAGGTAGTGGTAATGATTAAGGACCAACCCACCACCAATAATCAGTAGTCATTTAGCGGCGGTCACCTCTCTGGAGAGAATGGGAAGCAAAAACAAAAAAAAAATTTTTTTCTTTTTTTTAACTTTTATGGTACTAGGAATTGTCGGGAAATGCTGGGTAGGGCTTAGTAAGGCTGAATAGGGCTGGATGAGTGGTGAAATGGTGTTGGAAGAGTGGAGAAAGAATGGAAATTACCATGAAAATATATTGGGCGCTTTAAAGAGTCTAAATTAGGCAAATTGGGCGCTCTAAAGAGTCTACATTAGGCAAATTGGGCGCTTTAAAAAGAAATTTTATCGATAATGTAAGCATTCGCTGAGTGGACATCAATTTTGTGTGCACTCACCCAGGATACGCCGCGTGGAGGCTGCTTACTTGTAACCCATTGGCCCTGAAAAGGGCCTTTTCTTCGTACTGAGATGGGGACCCCTCCGCTCGTCACTACCGAAGTATTTACCGACTCCAAACCCCTTTCCTAGAAGGCATTTTTGAGACAAATGGCTTTGCAATGCCCAGTTCACTAAAACCTTCGCTCAAATCTTTTTTTTCGATTCATAAGATCATCTAAAACAACTTTGTTGATCCTAACACTGAAGATGGGAACATAGTTCCTGAAACCGGTTGGAGAATTTCGAAAAATAAAAGCATAATTCAAATCTGGATTTGTTTAAACTCATTTTCCTGTTGATCGTTCCCTGTTGTTGGAACTTTGTAGAAGAAAGTATATCTCCGAGCTGCGCAAGTCAATTTTTATTTCCATTTATTTCAATAAAAGTGATCAGCTGATTGACGTTTTTACATGAAGTTTTCAAATCAGGTGATCACTTTTTTTAAATTAATTGGAAATTAAAAGTGTCTTGCGGAGCTCGGAGAGTGTTTTTTCTTATATGCTTTCTTCTACAAAGTTGTTCTAGATGACCTTATGCTTAACCTATTTTTCACGTGAACTGGGCTACTTTGCATTGCTTAATGAAATCTCGTCGTATTACTCCTCATACGGCTACAATCAGGAGCTATTTTGGATTTATGTCTAACAAATATGCTCAATTTGCGACACAAAGTATCACTTGTGCACAATCATTCATCGGATCACAGCATGTTGTTCGTCTCAACAAACCAAAAGGTAAATCAGTATCCAGTTCTATATACGAAGTCCAAGTTGAGTGTTGATAAAGCTGTTGGAATGGTGGAAAATATGTGTAATAATACAAACTTCACTTGTGCATAAAATCGTTCAAGATTGCGGCATCGATTGTCACCGTAAAAGCTGATCATCGCATCAAACGTTTTTTTGTCAACCGCAAGCTAATTCTTGCCATCAGGAATAGAGATCGCTTAGCATCATTAAATAGCCTTTGTTCTACAAATGATGACATCGCTCGAATGTACAGAACAGCTAAGGAGTTTGTGGAGCTTCGACAAAGAGTCAAATTACGAAAATCGTCAATCCTATCCATTGCACTCACGATTGCAACATGCTTTAATGCAATGATTGACTCTGCCGCATTTCCTCGTCAACTTTTAAAAGGAAGGTTAAAACTGAATATACAAATCTGGAAATAGCGAAATAGATTTATTTCCGCGTGTTAACAATACTGCCGTCATTGTCTAAAGTTTTTGAGGAGCTTTTGCTTATGCAAATGTGTTCTTATTTTGAAAGCAGTAATCTATTCATTGGGAATAAATTCGCCTTTCAAAAAAATTCTAGCTGTCTGGGTGCTGCGCTCCAACTTGTAGATTTTATCGAATCCAATAACACACGAAAATTTGTTGCTGCTCCCTTCATTGACCTCTGTTGATGGTTGGTTGGTTTTATTAGAAATCCTGTACAATAATTGAATTTTACCTAATAACAAATAATTAACAAATACCTCTGGGCAAAAATTGCTACAATTCTGTCATAAAATTCCTTATGTACAAAACACTGAGGCCTTTCTCAGATTCACCAGAGCTGGGCATGCGCACACAAAATGCCTAGCCGTCTCCGGTTCCCACCCGCAGCCTCTACAGCTCGGGCTACCAACTATCCCCATCTTGCTGAGGTGATAGTTCAACTTATCGCGAAGATCTCAGATTGAAAGACAGTAGCGAATCCGCCCAGAGGTATGGATATGTTGTAATCCACCTCCTCCGAATATACTCCAGCCCCTGTTCCTTCTTTCGTCTTCGATCCATCTGTGTAGGCAGTCACGTCTGCCTCTATCGGAGGCTTTTCTCCTTTCCAATGAGGCCTTTTCAGCACGTTTGTTTCAAAATTTCTTACAAAACAGAACTTCGCTTGCATGCTGTCTTCGGGCATGCTTATTTCCCTGAATTCATTCTTCAGGTCCTCTAAAATCTTTGCGTGGCCGAAATTTCGACCTTCTGCAATCCAACTTCCTCTCCTGTACAGCCTGTACACTGCCATATCAGCTTCTTGTTTCACAAACAGGTCTAGCGGCGGCAGTGACAGGAGAATTCCCGAATGCTCCCGAGATCAGGATAGCTATATCGTCAGCGTAGCCAACTGATAAGTATCCTGACTTGTTTAGCTTCGTGAGCAAATCGTCCACAGCCATATTCCTCTGTTGATACTAAACGTCTTTCTCTGAAATGCCTTGGATTGTCGCAGAAATCTACTATCTTCAAAACAGTAAAACAGCGATCACCATTGGAAGTAGTACTAGTGGCTTTAAGAACATCAGCATCGGCGTACCTAAGGCTCTAAGCTAGGACCTCTTAAATTTCGTTGGAAAGTTGATTTTGTGTGCGGTTGATGCCGCTTTAGTATATGCATTAAACACGCCGGAACAACTACAATATGCAATCTAGCACGATATTGACCTGTTGCACGATTGCCTTTGTCAGAATGTACTTTCCCTCAATGCTGGAAAAACTTGCTTCATGATGTTTGGACGTGCTAAATACTTACATGATATCAAGATCTCTGTTGATAGCAGCAAATACCTTGGATTAGTTATTGACGAAGACATGACTTTCAATGAACATGTGAACCACATGGAAAAGTAAATAACACCATTCATCTCCTTGATGTGGCGAAAGAGGAAGTACATTCCTATCGAGAAAAGAAAAAGTTTGTATCATAGATGGCACAAGGTTTGTGTGCAATTTACCACTGACACAGTAAAAACGTCGGTAACGAAAGGATCTTTAAGAGAATCCATGTGAGCAAAAGCTCACAAAAAATTGTGGAACTAGTAAATAAAATGATCTAGCCTCTGACGCGGACGAGTTGTAAGGGCGGATTATTATTATTATTATTTATTACATAGCCACCTCACGTATATGCTGGCCATTTATGGAGATTTTGCAACGTATAAACTAAATTAATGGCAGAGTCTACAAAATCGTTGCATTGCACTTCAACTTGTATAGCTCTAGATTGTCACCTTTAACCGAACTTGCACGGGCCGAAAGAATCATCTGCATCCACAAGCTTGTTACTGAGAAATTTCTTTTCGAAGTAAATTTTTTCAAAAAACAGAAAAATGTTTACGTGAAATTTAGTTTTAACAAATGCACACTTCCAAAACGACTGATATCGCATACAAAAACCTCTTTAAAGGTAAAGTCATTTGTGACGCAATTTTGTTTAAAAAAAAAACGCTGTAATTTTTACAGGAAATTAAAATTTTGAACACAAGATTCCATTCAAACAAAACTTTTCGCATTATCAGCGATAGCGTCACCTCAAGCGATGTCACTAATTTTGGAAGCGGACTTACTGACTGCGTCACACTCTACAGGTTTTTGTATGCGATTCTATTTATTTTAATATCAGACGAATATTTTTCAACATTTCAATTAGACAAATATTTAACGATAGGCTTATACCACCTTGGACAATTTATGTTCATGTCTTAATCAAATGACACAAAACACGGAAAAAACTTTGAACCCAATTTTGATTTTACCTAATTATTATTAAGCCAATATTAAAAAAAAATTGTATTAAAACTTATACTGTATACATAGTGTTCCACACAGCAATTTATTGGATCGATGATAAATAAACGATACGAGGGGCACCCTAAAAGTTTCGGGAATCGGCTATTTCTGATGCGTAAAAGCATTTCATTTGTACATATTCGAAAACTTCAACATTTTTTAAATTGTTTTGTCAACATAACATCAGAGAAAATTATTTCGGGGTCAGTTGGGGAATATTTACAAAAATGTCTGTCGGCCATTTTTGAAAATGGAAGATTTCTTTTTCTATTGTACTGTTTGTTTTAGATTTTTTGCGCTGCCCAGAATATTTTTTACAAATATTTTTATGTATGGATGAAAAGTATGATCCATCTACATGCGTAATAATTGATATTCGCCGGCTTCAAACTTTGATAGGTGTTAGTAGTGGACCAAATCGAAAACATCGTCATCTGACTGATTAAAGGTTCCCAGATTTGTCTGAAGCATATATTTTAATGACCTATAGTTCGTTGCTCGTACGTTGGACTCTCAGCTGTCAGAAAAGTTAAAATTCATGTACAATAGTTTTGAGTTAACAGATAAAATCAATCTTATCTTAGTCGGTGTCCTTTGTGAGACTCTGTAGTCCCTACACAATTTCCCTAAAAACTTTCTTAGTATTTATGGTATTACTACATGTTCCCAACTACAGACCCTCAGTATCTATACTGAAAACCAGTGAACCCAGTGACAGATGACAAATGTGCCATGAGACTCGCAAAATGTGATCTCAAAGTCAGTTTTCAGTAACAGGCCTTTATCGGATTTAAGTTTCTCGTGATTCCCTGTCTCAGACGTTGAATAATTTGAAACTGGAAAATTATGGATTTTCATAACTGAACCATAAGCTTTTATTGCACAAGGAAACAGGCCATGTTATATCCCAAATTCGGTGTTAAACTTGAATCATTTGGTGGGGCCGCACTCCTATTGGAATTTCATGGGAAGCTCATTCTATTTATTTCTCCCGAGATATGTGATGAATTGAATGAGGATTTTTTATGGACATATTTTTGGGGTTATTACATCGAGTAAAGCAAGTATCACATCATTACTGACATCCAAATAATAGTAAAATTGATCTAAAATCGCTGAAAGCGTGAAATTTGAGAGTCACTTTATAGAGGTACGCCCTAGTACCTAGGTCTACTTTATTTTCTATCTGTTTTGGCTAATCTACCTAAAAAATATTGAAGTTTTCGAATATGTACTTATCAAATACTATTACGCATCAGAAATAGCAGATTCCCGAAACTTTTAGGGTGCCCCTCGTATTAAAAAAACGTGTGCAAATTCATATCTTGCGACGCTTAATGCACATGGATCAACGTATCAACGAACGTTTGTTTGGACAAAATCCCATTTACATTAATCTAATATTAACGTGAAATATCTTCTTAATTTTTCTATCATAATTACTTTTAACGTTTGTATTTCATTTCGCCAAAGGTACAACTTGATTTCTACGGAAACATTGCTTGGTCTTTAATTCAACGCGTCACGCTGCCGCTCTGCATTTTCCATCGATTCCACAGCGCTGTAACTCTGGCCGAAATATGGAAGACAACATACAAACCACGTTTAGAATGAATTATACATTAAGTAAATGCATCAACCAAACAAATACCAAAAAAAGAAAATGTATATTTTGAAACGTATAAAGTAAATCCGTTTGCATTAAAATGATGTCTACATTACGGCGATTTCGGAAAACAGCACAAAACGAAAATATAACGGAGAAAAAAATATCAGAATTCTTCATTTGATTTCATTCATTCAAAGAAAATCAAATCATAATTACCATTCATGGTTTTTGCTTGTTTTACTACAATGTGTAATAAACAATGCGTACGGAGCGACGCGTGTGGGTAACTTTCCCATGATTAACGTTATTATAAAATGAAGGAAATGCATGTTTGTCGTAATATTCAGTGTAATATTTATAATTACAATAATTTGATGCCATAACATAATACTGACTAGCATTTTCCCATATATTATAAATCGTCGTCGTCGTCTTCGTTTCACCGCGGATATGCCAGTTCACAGTAGCAGCATAACTCCTATTCAATGCTTTTTTTCCCCGGTTGGGTGATAATGGGATTTTTTTACTACTCTTGTTATGAACTGTTCAAAACCGTCAAAACACATAATCAGACGTATTTTTTGAGCTCATTAACCTGAATTGCAATTACTTCTTCGCAGAAACGTCTCTAACGTCAAAAATATTTAATTCGTTGTGTGTGTGTGTGTGTGTTTTAAATTACAATAATGTTTCGAAACGTTTATGCAGAGTGTCCATATACTCTCACTTCAAAATATCTCCAGGCAGGATGCAGGATTCAATAAACGTTTTGGACATTTGTTTAACGTTTCTTTTTTTATTCAAATGATCTTTAGGAAGAATATCTCTTCAGAGACTATAATATTATTATATCGTTTTAGTGGTTTACCAAATTATTGACTTCAGTTACGCTATTTACTTAGTTTTTTCTATATTTTTAATCAACCGGCTAACATCCGGTGAATCGTCGGGCATTTTTATTTTATTAATTCTATTCCTCTAAAAAGCTTCAATTGCATTCGAAGACAAATTCAATTAGAGATAAGATCATCAAATTGCACCGTGAACGCACCGTGATTCAGTATACACTTTTTCTTGCTTCGAGTCCTGTTTTTGTTAAAAATGTTTTAGACTTGAATTATAACTACACGTGAGAGCTATATTGACTCGTCAACTATATTATGATTAACGGGGATTCAACATGGTTTGTGAAGCTCTATTGTTAAATTAAACATGTAATTTTAAATTTGTCAAAATTTTATTAAAACTTTTTGGCTGAAGAACTATTATTATAATCATTTTGTAAAAAAAAGATGTTAACATTCCATCATGAGCTATCGAGGCTAAAAAAACTTAACGAGGCCGGTTGCACAAAATGAAAAGCAAATTATTATGCATCAAAACGTGAAAATAAATATTGCATGCAAATGTTTTTAGTTCAAATAAATATTGTATGCAAAGATAATGTTTGCATTCAAATCTGATAGAAACCACTAAAACGACATAACAATATAATTTGTTAAGAATTGGAGTTAGATGAGGATCAAATTATTGTGGGTTTTTTTTAATATAATGAAAAACGTATAACAATTTTGAGATAATATGAAAGAATGATTACAGCGATAATATTAGTAATTACAATTTAAAAGAAAAGAAAAATAAATTTTAATGAATGGTGAAAAAGTATAAGAAAAAAAACTTCATACATTCAACAAATAAATAACAGAAAAAACTCAATACATTGTAGAATTTAATAAAGATTTATATAATCGACGCATATTTATTATGATACCAACCTTGAATAGTTGAAAATCGATAAAAACAAAAGGATAACAAAATCACATTTTATCACTGCAGCATTTTATATTGTTTATTCGGTAATTCAAAAATAACATTTACACATTTCCATTGACATTTTTGCGTTACAGAATAAACAACAGTGATCGGAAGAAGTTCGTAAAAAGTAGCAAAATGTTTATTATAAAAAAATCGTTACTTCAAATTCAAACTCTTATTCCCTCTGTGTGTAGGTGTTAGTTTATAGATGAAATAATTAAAAAAATACAGAAATGATGCGTTATGTATAGCCGTTTGGACGTTACATAATGGTTTTAAATAATATCGCAATTTTCAAAGGATTTGGCGGACTTTATCATTTTCAAGTGGGGATCCTTTACACGGCAACAGAAATTTACCGAGCAAAACTTATTCCGTGTAGCAGCATACGCATCGAGTTGTGTAATTTATTATTTTCGTGTCTTTTTTTCAGTTGAGGAACATTACAATTGTGAAATTTGATCCCACTTTCCGTTAATATTTTCAACTCAGGTACAAGATTTCCGAACAGCTCTTTTCTAAAGAATCGTTATAATATGTGAAGGGCGTGTTTCCTCGTCTAGTTTGAAGGCACACATTTACATTGTATTCTTATTCAATATTCTTAACTGGGTACTCGAATTATTAATCCAGAATAAATTTATAGTCTTTCTCGGATACCTTGCTCTCCGATGATTCCAAGACTCGAATCTTCGAGCTTGTAATTTAGATTTTCGATTACTTTAACACCCGTGAGTTTTACCACCTCTTTTAACTCCTATAGTTTATGAGTCTTTTTTTTTCATTGACATCACCGTCAAAGTGGCATGGTTTGTCGAATAGCCTTCAAGTAGATACTTCGAATTATATGTTTTTAATATGATTTTAATAGAGGAAAGTTTGGCAAGATCCACATTCGTAGACAGATTCTGGTCATTATCATGAGTTTAAACTTCTTCAAAAATGAAAGATTATACCCTGACTTCTTGTCAAAGAAATTTCAGGAAAGAAGATCGCTGACGCTGATTACATAATTCGTCATGTTAAAAGCACTAAACATTGAAAATACTAAAGTTTTCAATGTATACTCAGTAATGTCTTAAAACAAAATTTGTTAAAATAAAATCAGTGAAAAAGAGTCGTTCAGTTAATAAAAAGACAACGCAATTTAAAAATACTAGACTCAAAATGACCCGAATGGATTTACACCTCATAAAATATGAAATACATTTTCTTAAACCAACAATGACTATTGAAACCACACTCTAACCACAACAAAAGTTAAATATTTCATTGAATGGTTTGTTGGAATTCTTAATAAAACATTAGATAAAAGTTGCTCGCGTGTTTGGTACGTTACATTTTAAAGTGGAGCATGAATGACATTGAAAATTCTCTTGTTGAATTTTTCTCTGTCAATGAACTTAATTTCAATCTTTTTTCGTTATTCCATCAATTCTGTTTCATTTCCAGAATTTTTCATGAATATAGTGACTTCTCTAATCAAATTAAGCTTACTATTTTGCTGAGGTTTAGAATTGTATAAAACCTTCATTAATGTTAAATATGATAAATGTTGCGAATGCAGACATCAACAGGGTTGAGTAGTAAGCTCTCTTGTTAATGATAAGTTGGCAACACCCCCTCTGGGTGTACAAGCAGAATAGCGCGTACTCCGTTGAAAAAAAGGAATAATTTTGAGAGAGTGGCAGAGTCAGACATACACCAAGGAGTGGTTACTTTCCTATCATTTCCCTGGTTTTATTTTCTTTTTCATGCATCACACCATCCCATCTCTTACACACACATTCACCAAAAAGAAACCATACGACACACACTTATCACAATTAAATTATTTCAAAAAAATATGCTCATTTAAAGCAAGATTTGCTTTTGCTTGGACTGCAATTTTGTACTTTTTATCTACTTTTGTAATATTTTTATAACAATTTTAAGGAAAAATAATTCAACAGACGGAAATATTGCGAAATTTAAAGAAAAACACTTTTGAAGAATATTAATCCTAAAATATATAAATGGCTATTTGAAGAATACAAATATATTAAAGGTAGAGATGAGTTAATTAAACTTAAAGAAATACTATAATAGACATTAATAGCAAATAACTTCCATTTAGAAAATTTCAAAACAAAAAAGAAAAATAAATTGAAATGAAAAAAAAAAATTAAAAAATCGAAATTTTATGTGACCTGTAAACAAAGTTTTTTGTAATTTTGAAATGAATATTTTACCGCAAAATAGTTGAGATTTCCATCGCTTTTATTCAAAATTCAAATAAATTTTAGTTTGAATCTTTAATAAATGTGTAAAGGAATTCATTATTAGAATGAAATTGGAATCCCACCAATACCTAAATACTTTAAATAAAAACAACGTAGATATTGTGGACCATTTTTTATCAATCATACGAAGAAAAAAGGGTGGATTTTTTCACTTCAGCACTCATAGTCAAATGGGTCTTTGGATCGAAATAAAAATAAAAAAAAACTTCACTGATTTCACATAACTATTTTTTTTTTATGTCAATGAACGTGCTGGCTGTTTTTTATACTTTTATGGCGCAACTTTTATCACAGGGTGTCCACTTATTCATCAATATTCATTCATAATATTGCCCAAGAGAAACATTCAATTTGTAACTCGATCATCAAAGTAAAGTAGACGAAATTCAAAAATACCAAAAAATTGGTGTAAAAAATACGATGTAGATTTTTATAGTAAGTGACACTTCCTGATCAGTATTTCATGAAAATCACTGAGCTGCTCAGAATAATGGTCAAAATGAGACTCCCAGAGAATCCTACGTAGTTGTTTATACAGCCTCTTAGAAGTATGAGCCATCACGAATGTCGGTTATCGATAGAAGATCAACTGGAATAATAAATAACCCGCTACTAAGAAGTGTGAGCGGCCGATTAAGGTAGATTCAAAACTCGAATGTACATTCACTACCGACGAATACAGTTATATTTAAAATTTGAAACAAAATTTCTGAACTTTCATAAAAGTTTCCGTAGCCGTTGATGCAAAATCTTGGAATGTCTTTCTGACCCTCGCAATTATGACCAATCCTCAAATCTATTGAAGCTATACTGATGCATTTTTAATGGTAAGAGCCATTAGATTTCAAAATCTCTTAGCGAAAAGAGGACGATCATGATATTATTAAAACAACATTCTAAGAGCTTAGTCGCCATGCGTATACGATATTTTGTTGATATGATAGCAACAATGTTGTGCGTCTAGTTAAAAGTCAGAGCCTAGTTGGTTCCGCGTTTTCGTTTCGTTCACATTTGTTGAGATTATAAGATAGTTCGTTGCTTTTACTGTAAAATTAGTAAAACATGGTGACAATTTAATATATACAGAAACAACACTGCCGATTTTCACTTAAACATTTATTTTTCGAAACATGTTTCTCGATATCATCGCTAAAATGTAAATTCTCTATAATTACCAGCAACAATTTTTAAAAATTTTTAATTGTATTCCATTCGACTACACCGAAGTTATCAAGTTTTGTGTACGTTTCAATCCAAAATATTGCGTAAAATGGAAAGATTTGCGTTCATCAAAATATGAAATTTCAAAACACCAACCAGCAAAGCTTGGGAAGAAATAAAGATCAATTCTACGTTTAGATTCATGTTGATCATGATACTGTTGGTTAGTGTTTACCAAGACACAACCACTGATACCAATGTATCATATCAACATGGTCTAAGATTGAACACTTCTTCTCCTTTAGTATGCATTTCCATGCAACCATTTCAAGTTTATCGAAACGTACAGTTCATTTGATTTTCGTTTTAATTTAGAAACGTTATTGTAATTTAATATACTTATTGTACTTTAATATTTAATTTAAGAAATCGACGATTAATTAATATTATATTGAATAGAGTAGCTATTGCTCGTTACTTAATATCATATAATAATTTATAAATTTGCAATAATATTTATTTTTTAGGACTTAAATTTATTTATTTTAAATCAAAACTGAAAAAAGATGGTAAAAAAGTTTATTCATAATTCTTTGTATAACTGTGTGTTTAAAAAATTACAACAAAAACGAAAAGTTTAATAATTTAACTAAAACTATATTTAAAATAACAGAAATAAATTTAAATATCAAAAAAAAACTAAAATTTGAAGTAAACTTAAAAAATATTAAATTGTGAATTCATGTACCGGTATATTTATTGTACAAAATAAAAAGTACTTAAAATATATGCTAAAATACGTTAAACAATAAGTGAGTCTCATTTCTTAGAATTAAATACCATGCCTTTCATGTGATGAAATATATCTAGGCGAAACATTTCGAAAGATCACCAAGGAAATGTAAGAAACGAATGCAAGAAATCTGCGGAAGCAAAACACGTAATACGCAACAGAGGACACAAAATCGACTGGAATAATTCAAAAATCATAATTAAAGAGAGCAACTGTCATATACGAAGTATTATAGAAAGTATAGCAATCCAACATTGCTAATTCCCATTAACAGAGCCTCAGAGCATTTCAATAGCGCGGTGGTTAACACGTCTGCTTGCTACTACGAGATTGAGTTGTCAGTGCGTTGGTTCGAAACTCAGCCGCGAACGGATTTGTACCGATTGTTAGATTTGTAAACAAAACAAAACTGATTGAATCGTTCAAGGTTCAAGTCAAGTGAAGTTGAGTGTTGTGCCATCGTACGGCTTACCAGAAAAGGCATTGTTGGGAGAACCGGTATTCTACTCCTACTAGTTTCGCTCCTAGTTAAATCTCATAGATGGCACTGGGTTTGTCGCACAGCTTACCACTGGCACAGTAAAACTATCCGGCAATGAAAGCATCTCAAAAAAAGTAGATCCACAAACAGCGAAACTAGTAAATAATGATCTAGCCTCTAACCCTTCATGGTTTGTAAGGCAGATTATTATATTATTATTATGAACAGAGTCTAAAGTAAGCAATTTCCACTGGGGAGCACTTTCACAGAAAGGGCGTAATTTTCAAGACCAAAATGGGCGAATTTATTAATATAAAACATATGACTCTCTTCTCTTCATACTATTGTTTCGCTTCTAATTTTTTTTAACAAAATCGCATTCCTTACAAAAATCCAAATTAGCAGGGCGGAATCGCCTCTCCTTCTTTGTATAAATGTAGCAACAGCTGGCGTGGGTCAATTTTCCAAAATCGAGCGAAATTTACCCGGTGAATAATTAAAAATTACCTCACTCCCTATATGTCGGAATAGACATAAAAAATGCGTGATTTCATTTTGTGCATTACTAACTGGTATGTATATTTTTTCCCTTACTCATGGAACATGTGTGCGACCGTAGCTAGCGAAAAAATTGTGAAAAAAACAGTTAGCAAATTTGTTTAGGATTTCAAACTCAAGCACAGTGTGAAGAAGTAAAAAAGCGCGACCGTAGCGAGCGAAAAAAAAAATTTAGATTATGAGCCCACGAATACTTTATTTGAAAGAATCGCGAGCGTAGCTAAATTTACCGAGATTTCAAACTCAAACATAGTGTGGAGAATCTACTTGGCGTTTCTGAATCATTTCTCGTTTTTCAGTTATTTCCCGTTTTTCAGCCATTTTCTGTTTGCAAACTACTTCTTCATTGTCCTTCTTTCCCCTCAATTGCAATTTATTTCCTGCTTTCAAGCATATTTCCCGGTATCCGATTTTCGGCCGAAAAACTTCCTGATATTCTAGATACTGCACTATTTGAACACCTGGCAAAAGATGTTGTTCCGATACAATTAATAAACCATTGTCATTGGTATACGAAAGTGGCGATAGAATGTAGTCAAAGAAGTTAATTTTGAAACCAGGGAATCAGTGATGATTCACCGGGGAATCAGTGATGATTCACCGGGGAATCACTGATGATTCACCGGGGAATCACTGATGATTCACCGGGAAATCACTGATGATTCAACGGGAAATCACCGATGATTCACCGGGAAATCACCAATGATTCACCGGGGAATCATTAGATTTCAGGTTACTTGTTCTATGATGTAGGGTTGGTGTCGCTACTAAGGAAGCACCAAAAAGTGTTCAATTGGACGATCATTCTCCACATTCTTAGGTTTTTTATACGATTTTTGTATTCTTCATCGAGTTTGTAAAAAGAGACTGGGGAGGACGAGAAGGGCGTCGGAGGACTTCTGTGGGCGTAAGGTGCCCTTTTCCTCCTCCAATATATAATATTTTAGGTTCTGCCCATTAATGAATGCCGATAAAGGTCTAATTTTGAGCCAAGCTGGGTCTCCAATAATTCCAAATATTTATGAATTAACCTAGCACCTAATCATTCAATTTATAGTCGAAAAAAACTGTTTGTTTTCAAAAGCTTGGACAATAATAAGACAATTTCAAAATAAGCCACGCATTCCTTAATAAAATGAATAGAATTAAAGTGCTATAACACATCCCAGGTCCATGTCCATGTCCCTCAATGTCCCGTGCTCACATTTGTATTTTCTTTTGAAAAGGGGGCAAAGTTGTTGCTGGTACATGCAAACGGTTTGTAGTACTAAGAGCTTTTAAAAAAATCGTAACTCTATTTGGAAACATAAACAAAGGCCCGTACGTATCACAATAGATATGGCAAAAAAAATAGATGTTGCAAAAAGACTCGAACGTATCTAAATATAGAAATGAGCAAACAATCCAATGTTTTATGTTCTTTAGCGCCAAATAAAAAGAATCTACATGAACTAGTCGAAACCCCCGCCCCTAGGACTACGCAGGCCTTATCATTTGCGCTTGTTGTCTATTCAGAGAGCCAAAGCAAATAATTTTTCGTTTTAAATAATAATGCGTAATGTTGAATGTCGCTATATCACTTCGTTGATATTTCCGCTAATAATACTAAAATCGAAGTGGGCGAGAAAGGCACTATAAATCAAAATACTTTCTTTGCAGCAAAACAACTTCAGTTCACCCGTATTCCACCTCCCCCGTATTCCACTTCCCCCGTATTCCACGTTCCCCGTATTCAACTTTCCCCGTATTCCAAACTCCCCGTATTCCACTTCCCCTGTATTCCACTTCCCCCTTATTCCAATACTCCCGTATTCCACTTTCCCCGTATTCAACGTTCCCCGTATTACACTTCCTCCGCATTCCACTTCCCCTGTATTCCACTTCGCACGTATTCCACGTTCACCGTTTTCAACGATCCCCGTATTCAACTTTTCCCGGATTCCAAGTTCCACGTGATCAACTTTCCCCATATTCCACCTTCCCCGTTGTCCAAGTTCCCCCGTATTCAACGTTCCCCTTATACCACTTCCCCTTATTCAACTTTCTCCGTATTCAACGTTCCCCATATTCCAATTTCACCGTATTCAGCGTTGCACTTGCTTCGTAATCTACTTTGACACTTTGCTAAAGAAACCGATGATCTATACCTTCCCCGATCTTCTTAAACCATCAAAATTGACCACATGTCCAACTGTTCGACATTTTTTAAGAAACCAACGCCGTATCTCCCATACATACGAAAATACGTTTAAAAACTGATTTGACACAAATTTTTCCAATTTTGGCCATTTGTCACCGATCCTACTAATAGAACTCTTAGACTCTGTCGAAGAAACCAACGCCATATCTCCCATACAAACGAAGATACGTTTGAAAATTGATTTGACCCAAATTTCATTCTAAAACAACATCTTGACTTTTGGCCGATTTTCAATTTTGACCCTTTTTACCCATAACTCCCTTATTTCAGAACAACATCCCACCCCGAAACATGTTTTCTCGACGTTTTGGATCATCCCCAACAACATATCAAAAAATAATTTTTCAGTAATTTTCGGGCAGCCAGCAGAGCAAATTTTTGAACATTTTTACCTCCTTTGATCGACCCTGGACACCGAATCGCTCAAACGATTTTCTTAAATCCGCTACCTTCACACTATCAAAACCTTTCATTTGACACCTCATTGGCCTCATTCCGGTAACTACCGGATGAGAAATAGGTTAATAAGTGCTCCCGTTCTGGACAAAATCGCTGAAAATCGCTGGCCTATATCTCGGGAGTGGGAAACTTTTTCACCCAACATTGGTCAGCAATTTCGTTGCTCCACGCCTCCACTAACGATTGGCACTCAAAAATTATCTCTACTTTGTCCAACAGCAAAAGTTCCCTAACAACAAAGTGAGGAAATCCCGAAATTTGAACAGTTTTTGCTGTCTATCTCTTCCGCATGAAGTCGGATCAAAAAGTTTTCTTCTGCAAAGTTGTAGGCCATCAAAAACTCTAAAACTATTATCCCCGACCAAATCTCTAACACAACATCTTGACTGACTTTTGGCCGGTTTTCAATTTTGCCCTGTTTTTTACCCATAACTCCCTTATTTCAGAACAATATCCCACCCCGGAACATGTTTTCTCGATGTTTTGCACCATCCCCGACAACATATCAAAAAGAATTTTTTTTACTCCTCAGTTTAAACGCAAAAATAACGGGATTGTGACCGACAGACAAATAAATAAACAGGCACATAAATAGACAAGTAGACAAATAGACACATAAATAAGCAGACAAACTTTAGAGGTTTATAATTAGTAATACCAGCGTAGGACCAGACCGAGTGTTGGCTCGTACCATACGACAGCTAAAAGTTACTGATTCTATATGCTCAATCGGACATACGATGCTACGTACGACTTTCGTTCCGACCAGCGTAAAGGAAGAATTACACTAGTAGATAAAGATGGCGACGAGTCCGAATTGGATAACTGGAGACCGAAAACCATCTTTTCAGTAGTACGGCGCAACATTGGAAAAGCTATAGATTCAAGTCGAAATTAACACCAACCAACGTGGATTTATACGGAACGGGTTGGCTCAGTGGTAGCGTACTGGCCTTCCACCAAGAAAACCCGGGTTCAATCCCCGTGAAGGCAAATTCTGTATAGGATTTTTCTTCAATGTCTAGCATGAAAGCAACGTTCCTAAGTGTACCCAAGCTTCCCAACACGGGGAGTTGAGGAATTTAGTGCCCTCAACGAACCGTACACAGAAGAATGACATGAATGACGCAACCCATTCACGATGAATTCTGTGTACAAAATATCTGAGTCTAAAAGTATAACTTTAGGCGGAGATATAAATAATTAGCACTGAAAGAAAGCCTATGGTGTTGCTAGCCTATAGGCGTGGTTCGGAATTCACGTTAAGCATGTGGTCCACACTCACCAACCCGCACTGGCCCGCGTGGTGTTTCATGGCTAAATACCCCTAATTGGGAGGCCTCATCCAGCAATGGATAATATGGCTACATTATATAACGTGGATTTATCATTGGTGTTCTTGGTTGCCATGTAAATGCAAAGCTCATCAACGCTTGCTTGAAGAACAACTTTATCGATCATTGAAAGCAGGGGACGTATCGGAAAATCTCACTAACTTAATAATGAAGCTTAGAACCCAAAATCACGTCACTATACACTCGGGAAAGCAAACATCCAATAATATTAGCATCAACTGTAGAGTACCACAGGGACCACCTCTCTCCTTTTTTATTCAATATGGCGGTGAACTTTCCCTACGAAGAATTGTGCGATCCCCAATTCGCCGATCTGTATTGATACAAACTTTCAACTAATTATGATGGACTCAGCTTTACTGGATTCGCAGACGACCAAGCAGTAATAGGAAGAAACAAACAAACCGCCATTAGAATAGTTGAATCTGTAAACCACCTACGCCAATGATCTGCCTGTCCATCAACCCAAGGAAAAGCGAGGCCATCGTAATCAACAAGGGTACGCGGCCAGAATACTGAGGAGCCTCGGCTTGGTTAAATCATCGTGGGAAATATAACTCCAACACTTTGCCATGTTAAAACGCCTATCAACCGTTGATTCCAGTGCTTTGAAGAAGTATACGCAGTAGACAATGAGGGGCGATCTCGTTTCAGTGATATTGTTTAATTCAAAATCGAAAAACGCGTATATAGTTGACCCCACAAAGATATAAAACCAGTGACGCCGAACAGGACACGAAAATCGTAGTCGAAAAGGAGACAATAAAGTGCAAGTGCACCGAGATTTATGATGAAAAATACGCGACATCGTTCGGAAAAAGAAACTGGTTTGAAAGTCGCGGAACCATCACTTCTAGAATTGGGAGGGATAGGAAAGTTGCTTCCAAAGACAAAGTTGTAGAGAATAAAATTTTAGAGAACACGTGTTTCATCGTTTTAGTGAAAAATTACCAAATCCTGGGAGAAGGCAACTTCCAAAATTGGGGGGATGACACATATCTATAAAATTACGGCAGTTTGAAGTCTGCTTCTTAAGACAAAGTTGGTGAGGATTACATTTTAGAGAAAATAGTTTCAGTATTTCTTGAAGGAACTACGTTGATCTTCTTTGGTGCAATGGAGGACATTTTGGTCATCAAAATCAATGGTCTCAAACGTACTTCGGTAGGGCTTTTGACATTACCTTGGGTAATTTCTATGGATCTTTGAAATTTCTATAGTTATAAAGGAACATAAAATATTGTACAGTTTGCTCATTTCTATATTTAGATACCTTCGAGTCTTTTTGCAACATCTATACTGTTTGCCACATCTTTTCTGATATGTACGGATCTTATGTTATGTTTTTAGCGAGTCATTGAATGTACTGAATGCTAAGCGTTGAAGGCAATTTTTAACGAAGTAAAACTTGACGCTTCGAAAATTAAAGACATAACTGAAGAAGTACTAATTAAGACGATACAAATTACAAGTATAATCATATTTACATCTAAAAAAGTTGACAATTCGGCTTTGCAACCTCGATTTGGACTTCCGATTTTGATTTGCTTTCCGACTATGATTTGATACGAGGAATTTAAGCCTTTGTAAATTTTTGCTTACTAGTAGATTGTTACGCCATACGATAAATAAAATAAAATTGATCGGTATGCTGTGTATGTAAGCTGAGCACCTTCTACAAGAAGGCAGCACACCTTATTTGTGATAATAAAGGTTTTTCATTCAACTACAAGAATTTCACAGATCCATAGAAATTAGAAAGGTAATGCCAAAGGCCGAAGTACGTTGACCATTGATTGAATACCATTGATTGGAGACCATTGATTTTGATGGCCGAAATGTTCTCCTCTGCACCATATCACAGAGAGGACCAACGTTGTTTCTTCAAGAAACCCTGAAACTATTTGTTGGGGGTGATGAAAACCGAGATGCTGAAATTTCTTATATGCACATCTTCGGTATAACTGGGTCTGGCGAACTACAACTGAATGACGTGTGATAGTCATCTGTTTTCAATACTTCAAATCTAACTCCATCTCAAGATTAGTTTTTTGTGTCAAAGCTCATTGGTTGGAAATACTATTTTGTTATGACGAAGGCACCATTTTTTTATAATGAATGGCTAGCATTGTATGGAACCGTTTGAACCAGTTTGGATGTTTTTTTAACATCCTGATGTAATTTCATCGAAAATCTGCGCGTTATTGCTGACAAAGATGAGAGACATAAGAACAAACATTATTTTTTATTGAGACTGCCCTAAAATTACCTCTGGTTTATAGTATACCTATCACTCACAATTTCAACTATAAAAATAATTGGTATGTATGCAACAAATAGATAACTTTTAAAATTTTAATCAGGCGCCGCGCCGCAGGCGAAAGTTTTTGGGAACAGTTCATAAAGCTCATTACTGTAAGGCTTATGAAGTTGTTCAAAATCTTAAGAGTAAACTTAACAACATCGAGTTGGCGCACAGACCAATACGACAATTGAAAGACTCTGTATTTACCAATACTAAACAGAAAATCCCAGTAATGGATAAAACTCATGTTATTTACAATATACCTTGTGCAGGTTGTCAGAATGAACTATGTGAAATTTGTTACGTTGGACACACTAAGAACCAAGCCTACAAAAGAAAGAAACAACACATTCTAGCTGTTAACAACAAAAGTTACTATACTAATTCTGGTTTAGTCCAACATTGCTTACAAACTGGCCACACTTTCGATTTTGATAACATGAAAGTTATTGACTCTGAAAGAAATTGGTCGAAGAGATTGACATTAGAGAGCTTACACATAGCAGCAAATAACACATGCAATGTACAGATGGAAAAAGGAAATTCATTGGCCGTATATTCCTCATTGGTTAAATATCAAATCAAAATCAACGAACACTCCAGGAAATAATTTAGTTTTTACCCTTAACACCAACCAAATCAGAACAAATGACACACACTCATTGTGAATGCACCACATACTCTAACATGACAGACACATCTATCACACCATTCTAATTAGATTGACAACTGACTAAGGCACATCACAATTTGACCAGTTTTACAAATTAGTTATTATTTTATTTTATGTTCTTATTTATTTATAAATCTGACGATACTTAAATTCAAGCTAGGGCTGTACAAGACACTAAAGATTTCTGTGATATATTTAACTACTGTCGCTAGAAAGACAATCTTATCGTAAGATACACTTATATGTTATTCATTGTTTATGCACATCTAATGATTTTTCTCACATTTTATGGATAGGCTCCTGATGATGATTCTAAAATGAATCGAAACGTCGAGTGAATAAATAAAAACCATTTTGTGACCGATTGCCGTTTCTGAGGAGTTTTCATTTTACTTTTCAAAATAATGAAAATCTTAAGTGCGTCTTTATGCTATTCTTCTCGTATGGGGCGTTGCCATGCTGTTGTGTGGATGCACGTGGATGCATTTAGTTTCGGGTCTCATGGGAGTTCAGACACATCTACGATAAACTATGAGACGTGGGTCGTGGTGTGTTGGTGTTGGTGATGGCTGGTGCGGGCGCGTAAGTCCACCGGTAAATAATTCGGGACTCTTCCCTAGGGTCCCGGCTTGGGGTTATCTGTGTGTTCCCAGGCGTCCTCAGGGATGGTAGCTTGGGTTTGTTCGTTTGAACCAGCCAAGGGCTGGAAAGTGCTCAGAGGATTCATTGAGGCTGGAAAAGTCTGAAAAGTGAAGTCGTTATCCCTCCACTCAAAAGGGAATTTTCAATATCGAGTGAAAATTATAATTTTTGTGAACAATGGACATAAAATGGCGGGAACGCCATGTTTTATATGAATGAACTTTAATGGTCATGATTAAATATAGACAGTTTAAGAACAATGGGCCAAGGCCTGGGGACTTTAATATAAAAAAAAATTTTGAAGAACAATGTTTTTCGTAAAGGTTTTAAAAATAACACCTCATGTTGCAACAAATAATTTTAGCTAGTAGCGGAAAGCGAATCGCTCCTAGCGAATGAAATGGCAAACTAGAGTTAGGTAGGTGACCATGACTAAATTGAGAAAAAATACATTCTAACTGAATTCAAGATTTCCGGAGTAAATTTTGAATATCCATTCATAAAATGAAAATACCATTAAAACGACTCATAAAATAATTCTTTTCTCTGGACCGTACTAAACGGAAAATGTTAACTTAAATACAGAAGAGCGTTTGAATGTTGAATCACTAAGTGATCAAGATGTAATCACGTTAATTGATATTTTCACACTTTACAATATATGTATCTTCATCACCTCTGAATATAAAATACTTTAGCATATTTCAAATTTCATGAATAACACAATGACTTCTCGTTACCCGTTAATTTTATGTCGATGTGTACATACGTAGAAAACATTGCATGTAAAGTCAAGTTGCATAAATTAATAATTAATTATGCGTTATTGGCTGCAGATAACTGTTCGAAAAAGAATTTATTAAAATTATTATGTGCGAGTATAGGCGCTTGAGGTGAAAATAATTTATTTCAACAAAATGTGAACGATAAATGCAGTGACATATGCGAATTTTATTCAATAACATAAATTCCGATCAATAAAATTGATTTCAATGGATACAATAATATTTCACTTCATCTTAGATCTTAGTGAAATATTACCTTAAGATGATTGAAATTTTGGATGGAGGCTTGTGAGATGCTGGATTTTGTTCTATGTATAGCTATCATTTAGCGTAGAACCACCGGTATGATGCAGACTGGAGAGCCTGAAAAACGGCGGCTGGCGGCTAAACGTTTCGCCGCCGACGCGCGACGCCGAGTTATATTGACTGCTGAGGATTTCAGTCGGCTGACATGGCGGCTGGAGTATTTTCGTTTTCATATACTGAAATAGATCTGCGACTTTTTCTTCTAAATGAATACATTTTCAAGATCTTCATTGTTTGAAAAAATATTTTTTTTAAGTGTTACGAAATATGTAAATAATGAGGCTCATGAAAAGTCCTCATTCATTGATGATTTCGTTGCTCATTTTTTGCTTCAAACACTAAAAATTTAATTCCTAAAATTGTTCAACAGAAATTTTCACTCTTCTATAATTGTTTTTATTTTTATTTATTTATTTATTCGTAAGCCAGCATTTTTTAAAATTCAACAATTTCAATATAAAATTGAGCAAAACCGAAGATGGACTGCCAACCTAATCGACCCGTCGAAGTCGACAGCCATCTTTACTCCTTGTCAAATTGATCCGATGCCTACGTCGATTGTGTTATGGTACCACAGGACATAAAAATAAATAGAAAAAAAAAATGATTACATTTCGTGTTGTATTACACAGATAAGAAAAACTATACGACAAAACGAAAATACAGAACAATAATAAGATCAGGGGATCGTCAATCTGACGTGAGCAAAAAGCCGTGTCTCTTTAACAGCGAGTTCGTTATCACCAATGATCTCACCGCTTAACGAAAAACACTTCGAACACTCTTCATAGAAATTCGCGAACATGTTGAAAATCCTCGACAGATTGTTTACGGGCTCGAAAAGTCCGTAGTTAGAGCGATGCTTTGCAAGAATTAGGAAGCCGGCTTCTCTGAGCGTTCTTATTGGTGCATTCACCTCAAACTTCGAGGCCAGTACAGGAGAATCTAATCTACCAGTCAAAACATCAAAAACGAACATCGCTCCTAAACTGAAACGTCTTGGTGACAATTTCTCGATGCCAATCGACTTACACCTGCTCTCATATGACGCAAGTCTGAAATTTTCGTCTCTTTTAACAGTTCTCCTCAGCGCGTCAATCAAGAATTTCTTCTGAATCGACTCGAGCTCATCGCTATGTTTTTGATAATATGGTAACCAGACCACCGACGTGTATACGAGATGAGACCTCACATGTGCAAAGAAAATGCTCTTAAGTGCTTCGATGTTCTTAAAGTTGCGACATACCCTCTTCACGAATCCAAGCATAGAATACGCTTTAGCAACAACGTGTTCAACGTGCCTGCGAACGACAAGTCTTCAGTGAAAGTGACTCCTAAGTCACGAATCTCCGTAACTCTCTCAAGAAAGATTCCGTCAATCTCATATCGAAATCGAATCGAGCTGCGAATCCGGAAAAACGACATCGTTACGCACTTATCAACATTCAGCAGCAGAAACAAAAGAGGACCCAAGTGACTTCCCTGAGGAACTCCAGAAGTGACTGGGAAAGATTGAGACTTCCAGCCGATGGGCCTGACGTATTGAGAGCGTCCAACGAGGTTACTGCGCAGCCAACGCAAGAG
>CM055406.1:133852835-133875815 GCA_029228625.1 Pseudolycoriella hygida
GTCGTGCTCTCATTGCCTCCTCGGTGCATCAGACTAGGGTATCTTGTCGTTTTTTTAATGTCGTTTACGTATTTCCAAAATTTTGACGGGTCTGAAATCAAACTATCCTGAGTAGCACTTAGATAAGATTCGTAGAATAGAAATTGCGAACTATCAAACTGACTGCGAAGAGAACTTGCCCGATCGCCCTTTTCTTTGTATCGTTTATGTGCTCGGTTTCGCTTATTCAACTTCAATAGTGTACGACTGTACCAGGGCGGGTGAGTATTTGAAGTACTCCTCCTGAGCGGAACATGACGTTCGAAACCAAACGTTAATAACTCGTAAAAGCGATCAACAACTTCACTGACGCCAGACTTGACTGAAAGCTCTTTCTCCCAACTAATCGACGCTAAATACAAGTTAAGTTCGCTATAATTAGCCTTTCTAAAATTGAACTCATGGTCTTCACACTTTTAATCGACAACAGTTTCAAGTTCAACGACGAAGTCTATTTCAATGGGCGGGTGGAAAATATCTATCTTAGAAAGGGGCGAGTGAGACTCAACGACGGTGGCTTCTTCAGGATCGCTACAAAAGACTAAATCAAGCCTCCTCCCTTGTTTCATGTTCATGTTTCAGAATCCTAAACGAATAACAGAATTAGTCTATATAAAAACTTCAAACGAATTCCTGAATTCTTATGTTTCAGTGCCCTTCGCCATTTGAACTGTATCAGTTTCAATGATTTCTTAACGTCCTTTCTAATTCTTTACTAAAGAAAAAATATTGATCAAGGACTTACTAGAATTCATAAAAATTTCACATGAAATCAAAAAAAAAAAAAAATTATGAAATTTGAACTCGATTGATTCGTCTCAATTAAAAAAAAAGGAAATTCAAGTCAATGACGTGCTATGGCCATCATGTCGTTTTTAGTATTACCTTCTTTTCTTCTAGTACTTAACTTCAATACTACATTAAATCCCGAATCAAACGATTAGAACTATTCATTAATTTAAATTTTTCAAATCGACCAAAAAAAATTTAATTATTTCAGACTGCTCTTGGGTGCTAAATTGAAATTAGGAATGATAATTCCTTAAGAAATGAAAAGCGAACACGTATCGACCAACACGATGAACTCACCGAAACTCCCACTCTTATTCTTTGTTGTGTCGGCTGGGCTCATCACAATCTTTACCGGGTGTCGTTGCAAAGTAAGCAGACGGGTTTTTCAATATTGCCTTCTCGGCAATTGCCAATACAATTAAATGTGGACGTAATTTCATACACTTCGATTCTTTTCATAACATCAACTATGTTTGCCATATCTATTTTATACGTACGGGTTCCTTGCATATGTTTTTTATTGCTTTGTCATCGATGCTCCCGGGTCGAAATTCGAGTGGTTACGAAGGTCGTGGTAAACGCAATAGACCTCCCTTCGGGTCTAATAATGTTTATACAAAGTATCTTTAAGAATATTTTTATTTTATGATTTTCGATTTAGAATAATATTTTTAGGATTTGTTAAAGTTGTGTTTCAGGTTTTAGGATTAGTTCCTGGGTGTATCGAGATACAAATCAAATGTTTCTTCTTCAGCAATAATGAATTATGAATAGATATTGGTGACGCTCTTGGCCTTAAACCGAAAATATAAGACACGTTGTTAACGCTCGTTATGAATTGAGTCGTTAAACATTAACTTCAACAAATAAATAAGTTATTATTTTAAAAATAGTAAAAGTTATTGACGATCACGTGTGAATATAGAAAAACATCAATTAGCACTCCAAATGTATTCTTATTCCTTAAATAGTAATTTTCAAGCCAAATTCAATCTACAGTCTATTCTGCATATAACTTCAATCACACATGGCAATCGCCGTTTTTCTGTGCTATATGTCGGATTTAAAAACTAATAGTATTTTATTGTCTTGTATGCCTAAGTCGAGCATTATTGATATGTATTTATTGTATATAACGAGCGAACGTAGTGAGCGAGTTTTATACAACAAATACATATCAATAATGCGAGACTCTGGCATACAAGACAATACGATATTTTATTGCATAAACGAAAACACCTCTTAATCTGTAAGCAAAACGGCCGTGCTTGTTAGGGTGTAGCTCTGTTAATAGTTTTTTTATTTCACAATCGTGGATTGAATTACGGCTGACTAATTTTTTTTTTACTTATCGTTTATCGCATACGCAAATTATTTCTCACAAAACTACATCCCCTTTGTGTCTTTTTAAATTTCAGTTCAACTAATTATTCCTCCTTCAATTCACATTACATTTTATTTCCATTGATAAATACACGTTTGTCGCACATTGCCATTGATCCTATATACTAAACATATACATGAGTAAATGCGACACAATACGCATGATGCTAGTGTTACACGACTAAGTAAATACTAAATTAATTTGATCGTATATCGCGAGAGCACAGTTAAATGCATGAGCAAAACGGCAAACAGCAAACTTGATGTTAATTTATGTTGCGTATTTTTACTTCAAATTATTTAAATAAAATAAACTAAATTCCATTCTTGGCTTTATAAATGTTTACTCAATATGGCAAAACATAGCAAGCGTTGTTTCAGTCGCGATTTTTTTATATATAACACAACCATGAACAAACGCTACATTACGAAATTAAATTGAAAATGTATACAAGCAGAAGTGGATCGGTGGAATAAATGCTTGACTAGTGAACCGCTTGTCTTCGGTTCGAGACTCGCAGAGGCATGTGTTTTTTTCTTTATTTGTTCCTCAAATAAAAAAATTATGCATCTAGAACTATAATAAAAAATTATTCATCTAGAACAATAATTTTCACAATAATGTACGACTTAGTCTTTATATATAGGAGTGTTTAATGCATGGCTTACTCAACGTGTATGCAATAAAAATTTATAAAGATTGCCAGCCACGAACCTTTTTTAGTTTGGCGGGCGGAGGCTGCGGAATTTTGTTTTCAGCAGTCTAGACGGACTTCATCGTTTCTTATTATAATCGTCACCGGGGATTTTACGCGGAAGTTCGCCTGCATTCCATTTTTGAATAAATTACGTCCTGATATTAAATCTTTTCTGGACTTTATTGCGCTTAATTTATCGGCTTTTCAAGCTGCTTCGCAAATTCTTCATTCAAACTAAAACTTCACCGGCAGAGTACTGCTGTCTAGGTCTTTAGGTGGTTTGTAACTAGCTTCCAATATTTCTATTCTGAGAATTTTCTTTAGTTCATAGTTCTTATATTAATTTGATGTTTGGCATTACCTAGAGTGAAAATGGCAGTCTCAGTGAGTACTAAAATTGAGTGTACTCACAGCCTCAAATCAGTCTCAATTTCTGAAAAAAACTCAGAAGTACTCAATTTCGCTTTTTTTTATAAAATCATCATTAATGAGACCAGTGAGTACACTCATTTTATTTTTTTTTTAGATTTAGACTGCCTGAGGTCATTGAGCACACTCATTTAGACTATTTGAGATCGCTGAGTATGCTTATTTCGAGACTTTTTTAGGCTGTTGAGCATGCTCAATTGTGAAAAATATTTTTTTTAGCCAATGAGACTGTTGAGTGTACTCATCTTCAACAAAAATATTTTCTACAATTTTATTGAGGCTTTTGAGACTGTTGATCATGCTCAAATGTGAAAAAAAATTTTTTTTGGCCAATGAGACTGTTGAGTGTACTCATTTTCAACAAAAATATTTTTCACAATTTTATTGAGGCTTTTGAGACTGTTGAGCATGCTCAAATGTGAACAAAAAATTTTTTAGCCAATGAGTTTGTTGAGTGTACTCATTTTCGACAAAAATAGTTTTCACAATTTAATTGAGGTTTTTGAGACTGTTGAGTATGCTCAATTGTGAAAAATATTCTTTTTAGCCAGTGAGACTGTTGAGTGTACTCATTTTCAACAAAAATATTTTCTACAATTTTATTGAGGCTTTTGAGACTGTTGAGCATGCTCAAATGTGAAAAAAAAAATTTTAGCCAATGAGGCTGTTGAGTGTACTCATTTTCGACAAAAATATTTTTCACAATTTAATTGAGGCTTTTGAGACTGTTGAGGATGCTCAATTGTGAAAAATATTCTTTTTAACCATTGAGACTGTTGAGTGTACTTATTTTCAACAAAAATATTTTCTACAATTTTATTGAGGCTTTTGAGACTGTTAAGCATGCTCAAATGTGAAAAAAAAAATTTTTAGCCAATGAGACTGTTGAGTGTACTCTCTCATTGGCTAAAAAAAATTTTGTTTCACATTTGAGCATGCTCAACAGTCTCTAAAGCCTCAATAAAATTGTGAAAAATATTTTTGTTGAAAATGAGTACACTCAACAGTCTCATTGGCTAAAATTTTTTTTTTCACATTTGAGCATGCTCAACAGGCTCAAAAGCCTCAATAAAATTGTGAAAAATATTTTTGTCGAAAATGAGTACACTCAACAGTCTCATTGGCTAAAATTTTTTTTTCACATTTGAGCATTCTCAACAGTCTCAAAAGCCTTAATAAAATTGTAGAAAATATTTTTGTTGAAAATGAGTACACTCAACAGTCTCAAAAGCCTCAATAAAATTGTGAAAAATATTTTTGTCGAAAATGAGTACACTCAACAGTCTCATATCCTTTCGTAACAACGGTTCAAAATAAGACTACAAATACGCATGTGCAATTTAGCAACATGAGTTACGTCGTTGGCGGTCCACAAGCAAAGTTAAGCATCATTCGGCGCGGTTAGTACTTGGATGGGTGACCAGAAAAAGTAAGTAGAAATAAAAAAAAGTAACTTTCTAATATAATTTCAGATTAATCGCGAATTGTGAAGAAAAGAGTACGTGGCGGCATCTACGAACAAAATGAAAAAGATTCAGTATCATTGGCGGCAAAAAAGCATCTCAAACTACAATTCAAAATTAGCATACTCAAGAATCTCACATAGCATCAAAATGAACATACTCAACAGTCTGAAATAGTCTCAAAATGAGTATACTCAACAGTCTCAAATAGTCTAAAAATGAACTTACTCAACAGTCTTAAATAGTCTCAAAATCAGTATACTCAACAGTCTCAAATAGTCTCAAAATGAGTATACTCGACAGTCTCAAATAGTCTAAAAAACAGTATACTAGACAGTCTCAAAATGAGTATACTCAACAGTCTCGAATAGTCTCAAAATGAGCATACTCAACAGTCTCAAATAGTCTCAAAGTAGCATACTCTACAGTCTTAAATAGTCTCAAAATGAGTATACTCAACAGTCTCAAATAGTCTCAAAATGAGCATACTCATCAGTCTCAACAGTTTCAAACACCAGAAAAATGTCTATAAATTGAGGCAAAAATGAGCATACTCATCATTTTTAATGATGATGACGGTCTCAAAACAGTCTAAAACGTTCGAAAATACAGTACTCAGTGCCATACACAAAAACAGTCTCAATTTCAGTCTCAAATCGCATGGTTTTTTTTTACTCGGGCTGCAATATCAAATTCAGCTAAAAATATAGTTAACCTGAATGGTGCTACTACAAATGTGTTGTCGTCGACTCAGATTTTTGTTTTATGGTCCTAATTCAATAGTTGTAAAAGCATCGACGTGAACGATAGACGACTGTTTTTGTTGCGATCAGACTATAACGTCACCGAGCAGAAATCAAGTTTAGCTGGTAAATAAAAATATAATTAATTATCGACTTGACACAGTTCTTTTTCCATCGAACAGCACAACATTGTAAATAGATTACGTTATGATTACACCGTGACAAGATCATATAATCACAAATAAATAAGTTTTTTCTAAAGAAAAGAGAAGTAATTTTTAAATTAGATTAATTTAAGGGGCTGTCCCTAAATTACGTAAAGCTCTAGGGGAGGGGGGGGATGGTCTGAGTCTGTTACGCAAGATGGTTTTCCTATACTTAATACATTGACATTGCACTATGTTTGCGTTACGCTTGGGGAGGGGGCTGTAAAAAGCCAAAAAATGTATTACGTAATTTAGGGACAGCCCCTTTACGCATTCAATACGAATCGGAAATACTGCTACTAATCAAAATATGTTCTTACTAGCATCGTTAGTCAGGCTTCGCCTGGGATATGGTTTTAATAATTGATAAAAATTGTTCGGTTACTTATACCATGTTACCTCCATAATTGGATTGAGCAAATTTCAATAATTGTTCAGAAGCTAATTTGTGAAATTTAAACTTGCTGGGAATTCATCAGAACTATGCCTATGCGGGCCGCCCGAAAATCCTAAAAACCCGACCCGAACCCGGCCCGAATTAACTTCACGGGTTGGGTCGGGCCGGGTTTTGCTTTGACCTTATAGGGTCACGGATCAGACCCGATTAAAGTTTAATCAGCCTAATTGTCTGATTACAGTATCGATGCACTCTAATATAAGCGACAATACTTGATTCAATGAATTGTTTTTGACGTACAATTTTGCAAATCTGATCTGAGTGTATGTGAATGTCGTGTCAATTTTCTCTACAACACAACACGAAAAAACCTCATAATAAAGAAATATTCATGAAAAATAATCAATTATCTTGTAGGCTCAAGTGGCTTGAGTTTGTGGCGTGCTAAGGACACTACAGCCGGATCCACAATTTTTTTGTGGTTTCCTGATTTCCATACCTTTCATTTAAAACCTTGAAAAGCAGTTTCCGTGCGAAATTTGCGGAGCTAAAAGCAAAAAAGTTTCACCGAACTTCCATCGACCACTTTTTCGACCGTAACTTCGATAGTTCTTGACCGATTTTGCCCATCAATCCATTTCGTGGTTTCCGTGAATGATGAGGTTTTTCTGCAGTGTTGTAGTATGGGTCAGAGGCCTCTTTTAACTACTCTAGGTCGGTTCTAAGATCGGTCCTAGTACCGGTTCTTCGAACGGTTTTTCAATTTTGTTCTTTCGGCAATTTGCAATCCATTTTAATGTGAACGTAATTTCATACACTTGAGTTAAACCAATATTTACTTAGATACGTTCGAGTCTTTTCGCAATATGTTTTCCGATGCGTAAGGGTCCCTTGTATATGTTTTATTCGCATGTTTATATAGGACATTCTCAACGAAAGTAGGAATGGGTTGGCATAGTGGTGAACGCGCTTGCCTTCCACACAGAAAACGCGGGTTCGATCCCCGGGATGTATAAGCCTATGTATAAGGGTAGTTTCGGCACATAAATATTTTAGCCATTTCGAAATAAAACTAGAAAATTACCCATTATTTCCTAGATTTTACAGGAGATATATTGACGGCACTTTCTTAATCGCGAACAGGAGGAAATTCGAACCTTTTAAAAAGCTACTAGAAAACGAAATGGACAAGATTAAGAAAGGGGCAATCCGCTTTACCATAGAGAAACAAGACAACAAAGGAAAACTCCCATTCCTGAATGCCATATGCAAAATCGCCGACGGAAAAGTAACAATAGACGTATATAGAAAACCAACTAACACGATAAGATTAATCACCAGCGACTCCTTCCATGACATGAAACATAAAATGGCATCCTATCATTCAATGGTGGACTACATGGTTAAATTTCCGTTAGACGAAAATAAAATGGAAAAAGAAAAAATATTGGAAATAGGCAGAGTGAACGGTTTCAAAAATTCAGCCATTTCAGACATCATAGACAAACACATCGAGAAAAAACGCCTCAGCAATATTACGACATTTTTTAAAGAACCCAAAGAATCCTTGAAAAGAGTCAGTTTCAGATACTATCCAAAAATGACGAAACCTTTGAAAAAAGTTTACAACATTTTCGACATGGATCTAGTCCATAGAAATCTACTGGGATCAATAAAAGACAAACAACTTGACCTGCATAAATCAGGCATCTACATGATACGGTGCGATTGTTGCTAGCGTCAATATTATGGAATGTCGATCAGGAAAATATTTATACACTTTAATGAGCGTATAAACTCAGCAAAATGGAAGCAAAAAACGGCAGTCGGAAAACACATATTCAGCACAAACCACAAAATAAACATTAGCGACCTAAAATTTATTCAAACCGTCAAACAACTCTGGAAGGTTGAATATTACGAGGCGAAACACATCAAAAAACACAGACACGAAAACATAGACGAAGGTAATATTAAATCACCCTTAATGAAACTTTTTTCACTTGTAAGGTAACAGATGAGAGAGTAATGGATTTTAACGTGTACCCACTCGGTAAGTTGATATAACCGGTGTGCGAAGCGATAGGTAAATGGCTCATAACTTACGTGTAGTCAGAGTAGTCGGTAAATTTTATGCGACGTATTTGTTTTGATATAGTAAAAGTTTGTGATTCTCAAATTTCTTAAATTTGTGATATTTTACGGAAACGAATGTCCTGCCTATGACATTACTCAATTCTCGGCAAAACATGTCTTCTCTAAAGCCGCCTTTAAGTTCTCAATAAAGATGAAAAACTAAACACACTACTAAACAAAAACTAAACAAAAATTTAACCGACAACAAAAGTCATTTCATAGAAACATGAATGAATTGGCACGCGGCAACTTTGATTCGTTCGTAGAGTGAACATAACAACATTTGAAACTTGAATTGATTTTTATGAAATAAGATGTTTTGTAGATTTCAACTTACCTTGTGGGTACACGTTAAAACATAGTACAGAGGAACACTGTTTATGAGTAATATTACAAGTGTGCGTTACGGTAACTCGCAACACCTGTAATATTACTCATAACAGTGTTCCTCTGTAATATACTATAACTGACGACACGCCAAATAAGGAATGCTGAAATAAATTTATTTGTCGATTTTATGTTATATATCATATATAAGAAAAATAAGAAAGTCGTATTTCTTGCATTCTCATATTACCCAAAAATTAAAAATATTTTATGAAAAGAAAATACACTAAAAACGAATTTCCCACTCTTTTCCACACCCAATCGCATCCACGTTGAAGTTTGCAACAAATTACATTCATGCACTGAACTTTCAAATTTCTATAGTAAATCGTGAGTGTTGCCAACTAAAAAGTGAATAAATGCAAAATTCTTGCAAACTTTTGAGCGGTAATTTGAAATTATTGTTTTTGGCGGAAATGCAACAATTCAAATAGGTGTGCGTTTCCGGTCAAACAAAATGATGTCATAATTTTACTTTTATATGTACTTTCATATGCCATCGTTAGAAAAAAACGTGTAGCATTCCTTATTCGTGTGTGAGCGAAATTTTCTACTATTGCGAATAAAACATATAAAAAATAATAAAAAAGAGGGGAAACATTTCACACACAATTACAAAAAAATTTAGATGTTTCGATTAATTTTTGTATATGAGAACGAACTATGCACAATAATAATTTTATTCATCAATGAATGTGACGAACTTATCTTATCTTATCAGGCGCATGAACGATAAGATAAGGAATGCAAAAAATTTTCTATGTAATTAGTCGATAAAAACTTTGATAATTTTAGCGTAGCTAACGAAACCGGTCGGCAAAAAAATAAATTTATAAAGTGCAATTTCAAACTTAGAGTTTTATTGATTCACCCTAAATAGAATTCGATAAAATTGCACGGTGTTCCGCGCCCCAGTATATTTTCGTTTCTTTAAAATAAATAAAAATCGTAGATATGTGGAAATGCAAAGAATTATGTCTGTTGTCCAATATGTCTCAGGCCGATATGTGGCCTAATGAGATCCCTCCGACTCATACCACTTGGCAACATATTTCCCTTAGATTTTCCAACACATAAAAAAACATCATTAAATTAATATTCATGACAAACTACCAACTGTAGCGTACGGTCGAGTAGCGTGAATCAGGACCTATAGGCTACCCGATTTACTCAACATATTTTCACCAAAATGTTTTTGGTGGTTGCCAATTTCACTTTTTTGATAACCTCTCAGATAAACATAACCAAAGACCCGTACGTATCAGAATAGATGTGACAAACAGAATAGATGTGGCAAAGTGACTCAAACGTACCTAAATATACAAATAAGCAAACAATCCATCGTTTTCTGTCTTTTATAACTGTAAGAATTTCAAAGAAAGTACGTTCAGACCATTCAAATCTAGAAAAGCTTATATCCAAGGACCTAAGTCATTTTTCCCTAAAACACCTGAAAGACGTGTTATCTAAAATTTATTTCTACAACTTTGCCTTTGGAAGCAACTTTTTCTCCCTCTCATAGTTCTGGAGATCTGGGTCATCCTGCCCAATTATGGAAGTGGCCATATACCAGGATTGGGCCATATTTCCCCAAAACCCTGAAACACGTGTTCGCTTAAATTTAATTCTCTATAACTTCGCCTTTGGAACCAACTTTCTAACTCTCATAGTTCTGGAAATCTGGGTCATCCTGCTCAATTATGGAAGTGGTCATTTACCAGGATTGGGTCATATTTCCTCAAAACCCTGAAACACATGTTCGCTTAAAATTAATTCACTACAACTTTGCCTTTGAAAGTAAATCTCCATATTGCATAGTTAAGGAAATAGAGACGAAAAACTGTTTTCGTATATGGCCAAGATTCTCAATTTCATCCATTCCATTGGTCCCAGCGCCCAGACCCCTGCACCGATTCCAACAAAAATTTTTTTCCAGTTTTGTGACATCAAATGCTTTCATTTGACACCAAAATGAGGAATTTCCGTGCTATACTCGCTGAGATATTTGCGAAAAAGCTTCACCGACCCTCGAAAAACCATGTTTTTGGTCACTTCCTCGACCATATCTCCGGAACTACTTGATCGATTTTGCTCATCTTCGAGCTTGAATCGTGGGAGGCATGTACCTTTCAGGGAAAAAAAAGTTTAGGCTGATCGGTTGAGCCGTTTGGAAAAAAAAGTGGAGACGGACATTGAATCTTATCTGGGTCCCAGGACACAGCAATATAGGAGTAAATGAGAATGCGGATAAATTGGCACGAGCAGGCAGCAAAAAACCATTCATTGGTCCGACGCCCAGTATAGGTCTCACATATACAAGTCAGAGAAGGATTATAAGGAACTTCTACAATGAAAAACATAAAAACCTGTGGATCAGGCTTCCTAATTGTAAACACAGCGAAACCTTCATAGATGGCCCAAACGAAGGAAATACGAAATTTTTTTGAACAAGGCCTCAGAATCATCATTGGGTCAATCACAGAACACTGCAGCCTTAACAAGCACCTACACAGGATGGCACTAGCGTCGTGCAGGAGATGCGATGAAGACGATGAAACGCCACTACATCTACTAACGGTGTACGCCCGGCAGTGACGAAATGGAGAGCGGATACTCTAGGAAGCTACACAATTTTGGAGAACGAAATCACCAACCTCAAAATGGAGGATATATACACATTTTTCAAAAAATTTGAGATAACAAATTTATCACAATTTGCTTAATATATAAATAAAATTATATAATTGGTAACAAAAAAGTCCCAACTTGAGGCCTAATTGTGATCTAAGTTTGTATTAATTTGGAGCCAGATAAACAAAACTAACTATGGTTAAGCAAGGCGTCGCTGAACAGTTGGAAATCGCTGGGTATGAAGAGAGTATAAACGGGTGGAGGTCATTAATCCTGAATCATCAGCATCACCATTAACATTTCGATATAGACTTAAGTTTGAATGGAACACTTCAGAAACCAGAATCCGGAGCTGGCTTCAAGCTTTATCCTCTAGAACAATTGGAACATTGTAGGAGTCAAATGAAATTGTACTTGCGGAGAAAATAACCAGGTATTTCAAGAACAAAATAAATAATGCTGCTTACATTTCATAACTTACGCATCAAGATAAATACACAAATACTAGTGAAATACACAAAAATCTTTGTATGGAGTTTTGCATAGATTTCTTTTTTCTACCTACCCTATCGTACAAATTTTGGGGCCCTCACCCCTAATGCCAATTTGTAATTTGTGCACAACCCCATCATTTTTCTTCCTAAAATTCGTCATTAAATTGCAGCATCTGTAAAAGGGTTCACACCACCTCGTCTTCGATATACTTCTTTTTAATTTTTTTTATTTATTTTATCTCCAAGACCACACTCAAACCTTTTCTTTTTTGATATGCTTCATTATAAGCAATTCATTAGAGCTGTTTTGGGCTATTGATAATTTTTATTTGTATTGTGACACATGCGATCAACGCATACGACCGGTCGCGACCGCTCAAACATAAGTTTCAAAATCAATCAAAAATGAAACTGAAATTTTCGTTCCGTGTTTTAGCTGATGCGTCTGTGTAATAATAATATCCTCAGTTGAAGACGCTTTACATGTTTACTAACATATTCTAAATTAATAGACAACACCGCATTAATTTCCATACAGTCTGTTGAAGAAAACATGTGTGCGCCACGCCTCGAGCCAACTGATTTCAAATTAGTGTTAAATTTAGCTAATAACAGTGATTAACAAGCGTTTAGTTTTAAATAAAACAATGAAAGCAACAATGAGATGTATTTTATGATTGTGAGATGCATTTTGACGTAAGGATGGTTAATGGTATTGTTTAAAAATAATACGCCATCGGCGACAATTGCCATCAAAAGGAACATATTTTCGGTTGTCTGACGTTGTGGTATATTAGAAAATGTTGAAATTGGAGGCTTAATGTGATGGATATGGTATTTATTGTCGCATTCAGACACCCAGCTACATATTTTTAAAAGTTAAAAGCAATAATTTAAAACAATTTTAAGGTAATTTGATACAAAAAAAATTGCACCAGAAGCGTCTCGGTCATTTTTGTAAAGTCTGCGTGAAATTAGCATTGAAATTTTCGATATCATAAAATTGCTACCTATCTAGAAGTTTTATATCCAAAGGTCTGCAAACAGGAACGTTGAAGAATTATTTTGCGACTGCTTAAGTTTTTATTGCAACCTAAGTATTACCATAATTTATTACATGAATTGTGCTTTATTTACAAGCCAATCGTATTCATGCGAAACAAAAGTTAACGTTACGTATAGTTCAGGTATGTAGTCATTAATCTTTTTGTGGGATAAATTGGATTGGTATCTCACAAAATGAGGGAAGTTATTAATGCATGGCTGTATGGGCGATTCCATTGGTAGGTTGCGAAAGAACCATGTGTTCTTGCTAAACCGTGCACATACGAGATTTGTGTTGTATGAAGAAAATTCCTCTATAGGTTCAATGTACAACTCTTTCATGCGAAAGAAGTCCAACATTTGCATTTTTAGCCAGAAGACGGTTCCCTCGTAACACATTCTCAACTTTTCAATGGAATGGCCCATTTACAACTCGTTACTTGCTTACAAGGCAACTAAACACTGCAAGTGTTTTAGAGCCTTCAGCTTATTAAAAACAATTCGAGTTATAATTCTCCATTTTGAAATACCTTCATGAACTAAGTTAACAGAAGTTTATCGAACGACGAGGAGAAAGCAAGGGGGGTCCTTCTATCGCCCGCCAAGGAGATGGTTTGTTCGCCCAATCACTCTAAATAAATTTTTCCATCTCAAATTTCGCTTAAAATCCCGCGAACACGGCAATGGAAATTTATCAGTTTCATCTCTTAATTGGTCGTCGTCAAGAACGTCAAATTACGTAGATTGGTAAGATCGAAAAGTTCATTTCAGCGCAAGGATCACAAGGAAGTAACACTTTAATTACCTCATCGAAAGTAGAGAATGCAATACAGGATTTCGGTATTGGGGCTTCAAGCTTCATCAATTGTCTGACTCCCCTAAAAATTCCGGAGGCAAAAAATCCAGAGGCGAGAAAACCCGGATGAAAAATCCGGAGGGATCGAAATCCGGGGGCGTCAAAATCCAGAAGTTTTTTTGGTATCGTTCGGCTTTTGTAGCGTTTGGATTTTGTAAGTTCTTTTAGAATACTGTGTTTTGACTTTTTTTTACAAATTTAACAGTAAAATTAAGTACTATTGTCAAATATACAGTTTGCTCATTATGTTTCAGCTGGTTTGATCAGCTGGTGCATTCATACACAGAAACATTGTAATCATGGGTGCGCGGTAGCGATGCGCCCGTGACGCAAGTGCCCATGCAAATAAAAAATTAGGAAATTTTCTTTTCGTAGACAGCTAAGTTTTGACTTCCCCCTCTTGCGACGTTTCCCCCGGAAAATATTTTTCCTGGATTCTACAAAAAATTCTAAGGCGAAGTGTCTTTTCACTCATTAAACCACCCATTAAACATCCTACGTTAGTTAGTTAGTGGGTTAGTTAGTTAGTTAGCTCTAGGGATATTTGTATGAAAACCGACTTTTTTGGCTCGTGCTCGAAAACGGCTCGATAACTTTTCTTGAAATTTTGCAGTGACCTTCGGGTGGGAATTTTACGCCATATGAGATTTTTAAAAAGGGGGGGTATCGGCCTCGTTTGGGCGCCAGGGATCTTAGAAGGCGGCAAATAAAGCCCATATGTATGTGTTTGTGTGTGTAATGTGTATGGTAGCACATTTTGTATGAGACAAGGTTGGGTGTTCGAGATAGAGGTTCGGTGTTCGGTGTCAAAGGGAAAATTGTTGGGTTGGGTGTTTAGTGTATCAGGGTGACCGCCAAAATGGCGGAAAATAGGCATGGACTCAAAAAAAAACCTTTGATATGTTGTAGAGGAATTTTGGCCCATGGAAGTAGTAGCCGCCGCGGGCGGCGGCGGCCGTTAAAAAAAACTTTTTATATGTTGTAGAGGCAGTTAAGGGGATCATTTTCGCCCATGGAAGTAGTAGCCGCCGCGCTTCAGTTCGGCGGCGGCGGCGGCTCAAAAAAAACTTTTGATATGTTGTAGAGGAAGTTGTTGGGATCATTTTCGCCCATGGAAGTAGTAGCCGCCGCGCTTCGGTTTGACGGCGGCGGTGGACCAAAAAAAAAACTTTTGATGTGTTGTAGAGGAAGTTGAGGGGCTCATTTTCGCCAATGGAACTAGTAGCCGCTGCGCTTCGATTCGGCGGCAGCGGCGGCTCAAAATAATGCAAAACATTACAATCACAACGAAAACACTTTTTAAAAGGGAAACGTGACGCAGGTTCCCGTCCCTTCTTCCAAAACAACTGATATCACAACAAAACCCCTTTTTAAAAGGGAAACGTGACGCAAGTCCTCGTCCCTTCTTCCAAAACAACTGATATCAATATGGGTGACGCTTGCAGCTTCGGAACGCATAAAATTCTTTTGAAATATTTTCACTTTTGATTAAAAAAATGCGTCACAAATGCCGTATCCCCTAGTGTTATAGTTTTTCTGTTCTTTCAGCTTTCACAACGCAAAAATTTGACTTTATGGGATGTATAGCGTATTTTTGTACAGGAAATCAAATTTTTGCGTATGAAAGCTGAAAGCGTAGAAAAATTATTACATTGGTGGGTTCGGCAAAAGAATTTTGTGCGTTCCGAAGCTGCAAGCGTCACCCAAATTGATATCAGTTGTTTTGGAAGAAGGGACGAGGACTTCCGTCACGTTTCCCTTTTAAAAAGGGTTTTTGTTGTTTGTAATTCAACAAATTTGGGAACAAGGGAAAAAAACACGAAGTTTAATAGAGCGCCTACGCATAAGCTCATTGTTGCCAATTATTTTGAATTACAATTACGAATTTAACTACTTTTCTTTGTATGAGTGCATCAGCTGGTCCAGATTGCGCATCTTCGAATTTAAAATTCTATATCATAGTGAATGCCCGATCGCAATTAAAATTTTCTCTTCAACATAGCAACCTTAGGATCGACCTAGTGCCCTAAGGAGAGGTCTCGGACGGGCAAAAATGTTTCTCTTAATTATCTCTACAACATAGCGGAAATGACATGCCTGACCCGAAATTTGTCTTGAATACTTTTACGAATAGAAACAGAATCGAGAAAAATCGGACAGTATTTTTCCCATTCATATAGAAAAAGAACGTAGCAGAAACTCGTTTTTAGTGTCCTAACTAAGTCCAAGGACCCAAATTTGTTGGGCTCATAGACCTGTCTTGACATGTTTTGATAATCGGAAGAGTTGAAAAAACTCAAAGCAGTCCTTGGTCCAAATCTGGTTACAAACGTCGTGGCACACGCAATAGACTCTTTTTCGAAGCACTTCGTTCTTAATAAGGGTCTAAAAATCTCGCTGGCCAAAAATCACAGTCTACCATACCCATAAAATCGCGGTCTTGAAACAGAATTTTCATTCTGAAGTGTTATCGCTATTTTTATATTTTTTCAAGAAATGATGTTTTATAAAATGATAAAATTTTACAGGAAAATCTTCTCTTTTCGATTGAACAGTCTAATAGGATGACTGAATCGATTGGACGTGAATTCGTAAAATATTTTCTTGTCGTAATGAAAAATATTCAGATGGTCCTACTTGATGTGGATAATAAATGGTATATTTTGTTTTGCTTTTACTGGCGATGAACATAGGCACCATTTGTCTTTTGGCATTGCTTCTAAGAAACGAGTTTAGTGTAGACAGATCAAATCCCCCAAAATTGGTTATAGCATGAGACTATGAAATGACACATGTTCTACATTTTTTTCTATTATTTTTATTTAATATAACGAAAAATTATTTCAGTAGAAAATGTTTCCCGCCTACTTTTATGCTAGTTTCGATGTTGCCAATGACCTCTTTTCGCGCTTTCCAACCAATTCTTCTGAACCTTCGTTTAAGGATTATGTTGACTACTTTGTGGTCTATTATCATGGGAGTTTATAAAAAGTCTGTCTATCAGCTCTGTGAGCATTCTGAACCTTGATAAGTAATTCCGCCTCGCAGTTTTCGAGTACAAAACTCAATAGTAATATAGAAAATTATGTTTATTCCTTATTTTATTGTGGAAGAATTAAAATAAATAATTAAAATGATCAAAATTTGCTACAGAATGCATTTAAATAATAATTTCCATGCTTTAAATTGATTTGCTTAGAATTGCACTGGATATGAGCTACAAAGCACCTTGCGCCTGCTTATACATTTGTTTAAATTAAACTACCACAATTGTCTCGACCACCATGAAGCAGATGCTTTTGGCACGCCTTGAATTCCACTAGTGAAATCATGCGGTGAGTTTGAGTGGTACGTTACGCCGTTGTTTTGACTGTAAACGAAGGCTTTAGGAACTCTCGTAGTGGTATATGGGTGTGACTCATGTTCGTGAACTTTGTAGTGAATCAACGGTTGAGTGTGTTCCAATCCGTTACTGGTTGGAGTTCTGTTGATTGTTTTGTATGCACTGAGTCCTGTTGGAGTGGTGTTCAATTTGGCTTTAGTTGGTCGCGATACGATTGGAGTGTATCCAAATGGACCGTATGTCTTAGCTGTCAGCTCACACACGGTTCCAGCAACGAGATCAGCCAAAGGTGCTGTGTAGATTCGGAAGTTGACGTCATTGTAGTCCAGTTCGGCTATCAAAAATACTGGCATACGGTCCGACAACACCCAAACGTCTTTATTTTCATCGATTTTAACATCAGCGGGGAACACAAGTCCAACGTCATCGCGGTCGACGATTCCATGGTATTGTGGGGCGTAAGGCATCGACGAATGCCAACATCCAACAGCATTTTGATCGATTAAATTAAAAAGCATGATGCCATCTTCACTTAAAACTCGTGAAGTGGTATGAGAGTTTGCGCTGCGTTCGTCCAGGTATGCGAAATCGTGAAAACTGTCTTCAACACGAAACTCATCTCGAAGGATACGAGTGGATACGGTGAATTCTCTGTGACTAGCCAATGGACTGAAGTACATTGTTCGGTAACCGTCTGATTTGATTGATGATAAAGCCATACCGAAGATACCTTCTTCACCCCATTGGAAGTTCAATCCAGCAATATTAAAATCACCGCGAAGTGGATCGGGGAAGAAGAAACTGTGTCCAAAACGCCATGATTTATTTTGCTCGAACGAGTAGGCAATTAATCCGTAGCCTAACTCATCGGAAAAGTATGCAAATGTATCTTCGCAGGACTTTCCTATATCGATTGCAGTGTTGGCAATGAAAGTGTTTGGATTTGTGTCTTCTGCTCTAAACTCATAGCGACGGATTTTGGTATTTGTAGCTAAGTCGAAGACATTTATGGCATATGGACAAACATTTTGTGTTGTATTCCCAATGCCAATGGTACCGGTGTCAAGAACCCATAATCGACCACATTTGTCGGCTTTGATTCGGTAAACTGTGTTTAATCCATTTTCACAGTCTCCAACTGCGTTACTTTTCCAATCTGGGTATGGAATCAATTCTGGTGAACCGGATAGTGTTTGATCGGTGTTAATGTATGTGAGTGTAGCTGGGATACCTGCGAACAACATAAATACAAAAAAAGTCAGTTTCATTATTTTATAATGGTGAAAATTTCATCATATAGTTTCAAATCAACCCACGAATGTTGAGATAAACTCGTCGGCAAAATTGACCGTTTGACGCTTTACTTTACTTTCGCTTAATTTTTTAGCTAGGATTTAGTTGTAGGCCCAATTTATTAAAGTCAATACATTTTTGCTTGATATTCTTTATGAACAAACACATACTTAAACCGAAACCTAACGAAATACCTCATTTGTTATTTATTTAACAACGAATTTTGCATGCAAAAACAGCAGCAAACAATTCCAATTCAACATTTCAACTCAATTCAAACTGTAAATTTCCTATTAATTAATTCACTTAGCAATTCATTCATTCATTGATCGAATCATTAAGTCGTAAATCTCCATTGATTATGAAATTAATTGGTTTTCCAACGCGCTTCTTTCACCGCAGGCATTTTTCTTGTCAATGGAGTTATTATTAAAAAATGGTCTGCGAAAACTCTTGTGCCTTGTGGGTCTTTACGACGCACGGATGCTAAAACTCGTGACTGTTATAAAGATTAACCGAATGCAATGTGCAGAACAAGTTAAAGGTCAAATGTACGAGGTAGCGTGCAACGTATGACGACGCATTCAACGTTGTCTAATTTTTTATGAGCTGTTGTTCAGAATGATGTGGGAATATGTAGAGAAGGGAAAACGTCTCTACGCAATTATGGTCACTTATCAATCAAATAATTTTCGATTGAACATTCATCAAACTATATTTGTAATTTGAAGTATTTTTGAAATACAGAGGTATTTTTTGTCTAAACGTGTAATCACTGCTTCTGACTATACGTGCTATAAAATCTACTTCTTGATTATAGAAGGTATAATTATAAGAAATATAATGTCTGATGTACAATTATATATACCACACACAGTGTGCCAAAATTTCACACCTCATACAATAATAACGGGTCTTGGTGATGTATTTTGATAGCGTATTTAAACGTTTTCTTTTACGGAAACCCACACAATCACGCAAATCCCAAACCATTTGTTGATTTTTTCCCGTTTTCCTTGCAACACATAAATATGTGGTCGCTTACACACAGCATTCACTGATATGGGCTCACAAGCATAGTAGTCATTTACGTTACTAGAGCTCTTAATGTAACTTTTCATAAACTAAATAAATAATCAATAATTAATGTAACTTAATGACATCTCCATGTCGACTGATTTTCAGTGCTCCATTTAGTGTTATTCTTGCGAAATGCTAGCCCCGCGCTTCATATCGAAACATTTCTATTCGCTCCATTACAAGCGTACCTGTAAACTGTAACTTAATCCTAGAATGTCGCTCAAATCTTTTACTAACAGCTATGAAAAGTACAACAATTGTTTGTTCATTAAACTTATGTACGCTTTCCACCTGATTTCCACCAACATATAGAAATAATGAAATGCGAATTCAATTAGAAAAGTAACAATGTAATAATAATAAAAGATAAAGTAATTGGCAACAATCATTTTAGAAGTTTCCGACATGAGGATTCTAAGAAGGTAAAGGCAAAGGTAAATTCGGAAGGATTATTCTTTGGGAAAACTTAGGTGTCTTTTTGGCGGAAGAGAAGGTTTAACCACCTGATTTTGTTCGGGAACATTCAAAAGATGGGATAACAGGCTGCCAGAAACGATCCCAATTCGTAATTTTCTCCGATTTTAAAAAAAGCATTTGTTTTGGAAAAGGAACCAAAGCGACCTCTATTGTTGGTTTTCCGAAGCAAGAATTTGGCTAATTAGGGACCTTGACTGTAGGGGTTTCTGCCAAGGAGGAGGTCAGGAATTAGGTTTGTTTACAGATGCAATCAAGTCAGAAGTCATGAGACTTTCACTAAACGCTCAAACCATCTCTTTGGCGGGTAATAATGCGGCGAAGATTGGGCTTGCGACGTAAAGAATTCACAAGAATTCAAATGTAGAGTCTATAAAGTATGATGATGAGTCGGTATTTTTCCTACAATAACACAATATGATACAATTCAAAAAAAAAACTCGTCAATAATGCACCATGCATAGTACATAATTCGAAGCCATAAAACATCATAAATAAATCTGATTGTCATATTTCATATTTTTTACATCGTGTTATTATACGGCATAAGGAAATATATATATCAGGATAAAAATAATAAAAAGAATGTGAAAATGGTGTTGCGTGCAAGTGCATAATATTTCAATTCGATTATTAAAAACATGACATATTGAACAGTTTTGAAGAAACGGTTAATTTTATACACATCACACGGTTTGTTTTATGAATGTAAATATTCCTTACCTGAGATAATGTGTGTTGCCTTACTGAAGCAATCACATCATAAAAATGTTTGCTCTATTATAATTTTATTTATGTGAAATGAATAACAAAACCATTGGAGTTTTGTTAAAACATTTTCTGTACATATCAAAGTTGACTTGTGTACTTTATTGCAATTATACAAAATTAATTTTAATGGATGGAATACAGAGGAATGCGAAAAAGTGAAACTAATTTCATATTACTTGTTTTGCAAAACATCTTGAAATCATCTTGGGTGCATGTTACCTTAAACGTGTCGAGTTTGTTCTTATCGAGTACTAATTATCTGAAAAGATAAAATAACATATCGAGGCATGTATTCAAATTTGTGATTCTAACAACGTAGACATAATTAAAGCCTACATTAGTGAAGTCGGGTTTGAAGATAACATATAATTGAAACATAACCAAAGACGTATCACAATAGATGTGACAAACAGAATAGATGTGGCAAAGTGACACAAACGTACCTAAATATACAAATAAGCAAACAATCCTACGTTTTCTGTTCTTTTATAACTGTAAGAATTTCAAAGATCCATAGAAATTACCCAAGGTAATGTCAAAGGCCCTACCGAAGTACGTCTCAGACCATTCAAATCTAGAAAAGCTTATATCCAAGGACTAAGTCGTTTTTCTCTAAAACCCAGAAACGCGTGTTATCTAAAATTTTATTGTCCACAACTTTGTCCTTGGAAGCAACTTTCTACCTCTCATAGTTCTGGAGATCTGGGTCATCCTGCCCAATTATGGAAGTGGCCATATACCAGGATTGGACCATATTTCAATCAAACCCTGAAAAACGTGTTCGCTTAAATTTAATTCTCTACAACTTCGCCTTTGGAACTAACTTTCTTACTCTCACAGTTCTGGAGATCTGGGTCATCCTGCCCAATTGTGGAAGTGGCCATATACCAGGATTGGGCCATATTTCACCAAAACCCTGAAACACGGGTTCGCCTAAATATGATTCTCAACAACTTTGCCTTTGGAACCAACATTCTAACTCTCACAGTTCTGCAGATTCGGGTCATCCTGCCCAATTATGGAAGTGGAAGTAGACCCACAATTGGATCATATTTCATCAAAACCCTGAAACACGTGTTCCCTTTAATTTAATTCTCTACAACTTCAACTTTGACAGTAAATCTCCATATTGCATAGTTAAGGAAATATAGACGAAAGCCTGTTTTCGTATATGGCTAATTTCATAGTACATTTAACCGAATGTACACCTATGTATACTTCTATGTATACTGCAAAAAGAGTGGTATATAAAATGTTACGTGGGACACATTTACATTTTCAATTGTACACTGAGTATACATTTCTAATTACGTGAGTATACACTAAAATAAGTGTAACATGGGGCACGATGGAATTGGCCATATGGCCAAGAATCTCAATTTCGTCCATTCCATTGGTCCCAGTGCCCAGTCCCCTGTACCGATTTCCACAAAAAAAATTTCCCAGTTTTGTGACATCAAATGCTTTCATTTGACACCAAAATGAGGAATTTCCGTGCTATACTCGCTGAGATATTTGCGAAAAAGCTTCACCGACCTTCGAAAAACCACGTTTTTGATCACTTCCTTGACCATATCTCCGGAACCACTTCATCGATTTTGCTCATCTTCGAACTTGAATCATGGGAGACATGTACATTTCAGGGGAAAAAAATTTAGGCTGATCGGTTGAGACGTTTGGAAAAAAAAGTGGAGACGGACAGACGGACGGACATTTTTTTTACTGCTGATTCGTCATCTCTAGACGATAATAGATGCATCCCCCCCTCTCCCACCTCGACCTACCCCATGTTACAATAAAATTGTTTGTAGTAAACGTATAGGACCTTTGTACTTCGTACGGGTCCAAAAAGTGATGAGTATTATTAGATATTCTTCTATTATTAAGTTATGGGCCATTAGACACCAGCCCAGATAACACAAAAGAATGAATTTCATTTTTGTGGAAATAGGGCGCGGATTTGGCCTGAAGGATCCATTAAGCAAGCCTAATTCATGCTAGTTTTTCAATATTGCCTTTTGGACAATAAGCTTTACGCCTCATTTTTTTTATATTTTTATTCCAAACCCCATGTTCTAAAAATCAATAATCAAACAAAAAAAATCTACGCGACTTAGTTTTTTTAAAATCGGCTTTAAAAATTCAATTTTTTCATGCGATGGCAGGTCGCAGGGAGGTCGAAAGCTGTAAATAATATAAATGCGATGTTATTTCGCACGAATTTTTGGACCCGTACGAAGTACAAGAGGTCCTATACGTTTACTACAAACAATTTTATTGTAACATTGGGTAGATCGAGGTGGGAGGGGGGGGGGGGGGGG
>CM055406.1:133882899-133928033 GCA_029228625.1 Pseudolycoriella hygida
CCCCTCTTCTGTTCATACTTTTTATGGACAAGATTATCAGGCAAGCGAATTTGCAAGGGAATGTGAAGGTGGGGGAAGTAATCATGAAAATCCTGGCCTATGCGGATGACTTAACTCTATTAGCAGATAATGCCAAGGATTTGCAGGAGAATTTAGACTGCCTGCATGCTGCATGTGAGGAATACGGCATGAAAATAAGTGTCAGTAAAACTAAAGTTATGCATATTGGCAAATCCCGGAAGGATGTAGTTTGCAGTTTAAATGGGGAGCAGTTGGAACAGGTCTCTGAGTTTAAATATTTAGGAGCCATTTTTTTCGGAGAATGGCAAGTTAGTTAGGGAATTTGAAGAAAGGAGAAGAATGGGGAATGCAGTGGCCAGTCAGTTGAGGTCGTATGTGTTCAACAAAAAGGAGTTAAGTAGTGGCACAAAGCTAGCTATTCACAGGTCAATCTACAGACCAACGATTTTATACGGTAGGGAAAGTTGGGTGGACTGCGGATACCTTGTGCATGACCTGGAGGTTTCTGATATGAGGGTTCTTAGGAGCATAGCAAAAGTAAATCGGAGGGAACAGTGGGACAATCATATTAGGAACGACGACATCAGGGAAAACTTAGGGGTAACATCAGTGGAAGAGGCGGCAAGGATTAGTCGTCTGCGGTGGTACGGGCACGTTCAGAGGATGGGTAATAGCAGGCTACCAAAGAGGATATTGGATGCTCAAGTCCCGGGTGTGCGTCCCAGGGGTAGGCCAAGGAGAAGGTTTATAGACTCAATTAAATCCGATTTAGACGTTAGGGGACTTTCTCTAGGCGAACAAACCATCTCCTTGGCACAGGATAGGGGGGTATGGAGAAGGGTGGTCCATGATCAGTAGTAAAGACCTCACACCGAAAGGTACAAACGGTCTATAAAGTGTGATGATGATGATGATGTGTCCATACTATTTAAAGACGGGCATCCTGTATCCTCTCGTTTTTGAAATGTGAATGCCCCTATCCGCTATCGCCGAATACCGGGCACGCCGTGCAGTGTATTGGGCATTTTAATTTTCGAAGTTTTTAATCTAGGAAATTTGAGTCATGTGTTTAATTTTTCATTTGAAATTCAGTATTAATGAAAGTCATTGCATTCACCAAATATTAAAATATGTTTTATGAAATTTTATCGGAGTTTGAGACTTAAAGGCTTAAAATTAAACTCGTACGGGCCAGGCATCGCACTAGTTTTTTGTTCGAAGGTTGACACGGCGATAGGTAATATCGCATAATGTTTGCATTCATATATTTATAAAAAATAATTTCTGGTTACCTTGATCAATTAATGAATTGGAACGCTCATAGCTTGAATGGTTTTTTCAAAAACAAAATTTGATTTTGTTCCATGAGGTTAACTAAACAAATTATACGATTCGTAGGAACACACCACCGATTAATGAGAAACTCACGACGCGACGACGATAAAGTTAATCAGCGCTTAAAACTTAATTTCCTAACTTTCTGACATTCCAAATAACTGTCAAAACCATTGAATAACCTATTTTTTTTTTGATAATTGGACACAAATATTATTAATGAAATCCGTAGATCGGATGTTTGTCAAGTGATTGGCAGATAGTTGGAAAACATTGTTTATGATTCTGAATCACATTTCATGTTTGGCTTTGAGTCGTGCCTAAGAATCACATTCAATTTTTTCCAGATATTTGTCAATAAGATCTACGAATTTCATTAATAATTAATAAAAAAAATAGGTTTTTTAATGTTTTTTAACAGAGTTGTTTGGAATGTCAAAAAGTTAAGAAATCAACTTTAAACGTCGCGTCGTCGTCTCTAATATCAATAAATAGACTGACAGTTTTAAAAATGTCCATTTCATGGTCGAACAACGGAAATTTTCATAACTTGCTTAAATACCTTCAAGGTTAATCACCTGTCTCAATTTTGTGCCACTCTTCGAAATCACAGTCCCGTGAAAAAAATTCTATCTCTGCATACATTTTTCATGAAATGAGTTTGAAGCGACTTCTGAATGCATTAATTATTTGTCATATGCGGTACTCTGAGCTATTCTCGATAAATCACTATCGTTTTTAGCTAAATATTTCGCTTTCTGGTTTACAAAATTTATGAAAAACAGTTCCATGAAACCACCCCTGAGTTCACCTGCATGAACAACTCGTAATTTTTGCCGCAGCACAATATTCTCCTTTTTATCCGAAAACTGTAGAACTTCAGCGCTGAAAGAGATCACTTGATATTGTGTTGATATCGTTCTGTTAACGAGGCTTAATCGACGGATGTTAGAGAAGCCTGAGGAAACATAAACTCATTGGTTTATTTAAATTGACCAGTCCATATAATCTAGGCAAAACAATCTCTCTGCACTCCGAAGGTATGCTGTGTCTAAATCTCTCTTGGATGCTCGCTCATAAAATTAAATTCAGTGTAAAACAAATAACAACGTATTTCAACGAGTTGATTTATTAGCATTAAAAAGTATATATATATATCTATTTTTCTATTGACAAACATAATATGTAAACCTCCGCACGGTTGCAGAAGAAAAGAAATGTTGTGAATTTTACTTGCTTGAACTAATTAATTTATTTCGTAATAACACATGAAATCCCCATGTATGTCACGGACAGATTGTATAAGACATTGGGGGTAGACACAATTCTAATACAAGAAATACATTAGACATACGTTTTCTGTAACCGGTTAGCTGATTAATCGATAATTGTTTGGAATTAAATGGAAAACATGACAAAATTCAATTAAATCTGTTGCTCGATACGTTTGAATAATTATTTTCAATTATTTCACAGACAGTAAATGATTTGAATGTAGTTCTGATTTCAAATTATTTTTCCTTATTTACGAAAGTTCAAGTTCAGGTGCAAGCTTCACAAACGGGATGTTGAGAACAGAGAAAAAAATCAACAAATTAGTTTCAATGTACAACCAATTAGTCACGTCTAGTCAATTACGGATAGACCAAATGAAAACATACCTCCATGGTATTGCGACATAGAACCAAAGATAAATAACTTTTTAACAGTTTTAAACAACGATCACTTCGACCTTGGCCATAACGTCGAATTTGTCACATACACAATCTTTTCGACTTTAATTATTTTGTTCAATTCAACTGAGATTTTATTTTAACTCAACTCTATGTACGTCGAACTTACTGTGATTTATACATAATACATCGTGTTTTATTTATGAATGAAAATTGTAAAGACTGTGTCGTTAATTATTTCCCGACTTTTATTTATTATTCACTGTGCCATGCACATAGTGAGGAAAAATTTGTTGAACAGAATGCGCATGACTGACTGTGTATATATGTATTCCCTTTTTAGGCCCGTACAAAGGCAGGGACTGACGGCTCTACGTTACCGTAAGTAAAGTAAAGGCATATCCTCTGCAACATGTCTTCAAACGCCGAATGAACAATGTCTGTCAAAAATTTAATTTCACGCCAAAACTAGTGAGTCTTCCTAACAGAAGATCATAGGACCTTTTTCAAAAAACCTTGCTGAAATCGGTGTACAGGAACGGAAAAGTGAAAACCGTCAAGTTTCTGATTTATCATACGAATTTACCATACAAATCAGAAACTTTTTGGTTTTCACTTTTCCGTTCCCGTACAATATGTCAACCTGATCCCCATTTTCAATGAATCACAAACAAGTGCTTTGTTTTCAATTAACTCGATATACTTCTAGCTACAGCCCGCTATCGATTTGATTGCTCTGTAACGTTCCTGACAGTGGCGACAGTTTTAGCGATTCAAACAAACATAAAAAGTTTGGTCAACACTTCTCAAAGCCTATACAGTAGTTATGACTGGACACTTTGATTTTAATAAGCACTTTACGACAATCGGTAAAGGACAAAACTCAAATAGTGATGTATGTGGAGTGCATATCGACTCATCCGATAGGCATAAATGTCTAGATAACTTTATAGTAAAGTTGCCAGGCTATTAAAACGTTACACCTAAGGATATCCTTAAACTACATCCGTAATACAGGTAGATTCCAATGAAAACACGGAGTGAAATATATATGGGTGGCACAATGGGTCCACAAGTGGATTGAGTGGTTATAGTAATAATCATAAAATGTCTCAAGTGAACAACTCTGGCGAATCACAAGAAAAATAAAAAAACGAAGTTCTCCATACTGCTTCACCGCCATGTATCATACATCATGAAGATTTCAACTCTTACGGGTCTCTGGTCTCTCATAAACTTTTTGTACTAAGACAATGTGTTAAAAGGTTTATCGCTTCAAGTTGCGTTGAACTCTTTCGTTATGGCCGTATACGTTTTTTGTTTATTGACTCAATTTTTAATTTTTGGACAAACCGGAAATACAATAAAGCGAAAAATTTCTTAATAGCAATTAGGGCAATAAAACCAAAATATTAGATGTTATAAATCTAAATAAATAACGTATACAATTAAATCAATAAACTTCGCAACTCTATTGTTCGATGAACTCATTTATATTTACCATACGAAAATATAATTGAATTATCAATCAAATGTTTTTTGTTACGCTGCTGTAAAGAAAAAAAATTATCACACCTTGAAGTGTATCAAATTACAGTGCGCCACACTTGTCAGTTTTAATTGGTGTATACTTTATCAACATCTCACCCAAAATTCATAGAACGAAAAGAAATAAATAAAAATTCAATGCCGATTTGTACTTGACACCATGTTCATATAGGTATGCCATAATAATAACTCGAAATTTGAGCCTAGCACTTATAAAAAAACGTTAGAAAATTTTTCTTGGTGGAAAATCATTTTTCTTTTTAAATTCTACAACGTAGTGACTGTCACATGTTGGCAAATGTGTCTTAGGTTTAAATTGCAATTTTACAGTTGGAAAAAATCTTAGTGTTTCTCTGAATATTTTATATCCTCCTCCTTCCAATGTTATTTCTACGACATTGTTATTACACGACAATATAATTTTGTGAAGCAAAAAAAACGGGTTTTAGTATTGAAACTGCATTGAAGCCGTCAGAATGAATTCCAGTTTAATTTTGTTTTCTTTTGTTCATAAACCCGTGTAAGATGTTCTAAAGATAATTCTTTATATAAATGCAGAGGCGCACGCTGTCTGTATGAATTAACTTGCAATGGATCTCTTTCTCACATTTTTTGTGAAATTGAAAACAAAAGTGGTGTCACTTCTATTTCAAAGTTACTTCAACAAGTCTTTCCTCAAACACGCATGCGACATACAAGCCCATTCCCTGCCACTACTCGTTGGCATCTTATGTTGCATCTCAGGTATCTGAGATGCAGGCAGGCAATGCGTAATACTTTGTGTTTCAAAGATCGACATGGAAATAAATATAAAAATGAACTTTCCTCAACACTAGTTTCAATTAAGATAGCTGATAAAATTAGTTCTATGCTTGCAGTCACGTTAACTTGATAAGTTGGGTTCTTCAAAAATGTCAATGTTTACGTCCGGATCTAGAATAGCCGTTCGTAAGAAAAATCGACTTCTTACTTAGAATAAAAGGCAAAAAGTGATAGTTGAGGAACTAATTCACATAGCCAGGAGATTCTACATCTTTTCACGTCGTTCGTCCATTGTCGTAAGAACAAGACATCTGCTCATCCTAATATTTTCATTAAGAAAACAATCTCCGCCCTTTTCCCTATTGTTTGTCACACATAAATGTATGTGATCTGACGTACTGTTTGGAAAACCCCTGATGACTTGCAACGAAATGTGTCATCACACACAGTAAATTATAAGTAATTTATTAGGTTTTGCGCTAGCAATTACAACAAACGCTTGTCATGTTTATTGTACTTTATAACAACAATAGAACTTAATCAATTATATTTCTTAATCGACACATACTCATAATATTTTTTTTTTCATTTACTTGTTGCTTTTTCGTCAAGCAAACGCCTTTTATGTAACATTCCTTCATATGGCACATGCACATTTATTTTTTAAAAAAATGCTCGTTATGGCTAATGACTTTAAATCAACGAACAACGATATTTTAATTCGAAAATTTGTGCACATTAATTATCAATTCAATATTGCAACAAAGTTTCTATTCATGATTGAGTAGAAAATTGCAACCTATGGAGGTGATCAGTGCGAACGACTTAATTATGAAAAATCTTCAATGGAAAAATTGTTTACAGTGATTAATGACCAGTGTGTTAGTCAGTTAAAAATTTAAAATGTAAATTATATACTGCACTGCACTCAAAACGCTTTTTAGTTTTTAATTATAAATGACAAATTTTGTTGTAGTTTAAGTGTCCGCTAACGTTGCGAAATATTTCATATAATTATTCATTTTCAAGCAAATTTTTTGTTTGTTTGCAGCTTCTTTTCATACGCATGGGACAAGATTTAAGGAAATTTATTTCGCGCCAAAAAATTAAAATATGTATATCTATTTACATTTTTGGCACAAAAATTAATTTTTTGAAATTTTAATGTAACGTACCGTCCTTCCATCTGGGAACTGTAACGAACAACTTATTTCCCCAGTGTTCAACACCAACCGGAAGTGCATTTGTTGGAATGTAATCACCAGCAGCAATAGCCTGTTGCTTCAATTGTAAACTGGGAAAAGCAAAATCAAGTTGCGTCCAACTGTAACGCTCCTGAAGCTTATATGCTCCATTAGCAACCCCAAATATTGCCACACTTAATACTAAATATACACACTTCATAATTCACTTAATATATATAATAAATTTTTTTCGAAAAATGAGACTTTTTCGTATCCTTTAGTTGACACCACATGTAAGACTGTTCGCGCCATTAGCATCTGCTGCAAGTTATATTGAGTCCCCACCTGAATTTTATCTACCACCTAATAATACAGAAAAAATACATTTAATTCTTGTTGTGGTGACGTCAGAAATTATACATAAAACCACTTAGTTTGGGTATTAAACCGCAAAAGCATGCGGGTATCAAAACTAAAGCAAAACATTGCGTTTTAAATATGAGTATATTATAATTCACCAGTTATTCACACATAAACAAATAATTCATTAAAAAACAAGAATAACGCAGTTAAGTAATATAAGGTATCGTGGGGGAATTGAACTTCTCTGCTGCAATGCCATGTTGTTGTTGTCATTTGGATTGTTTGCTGCATTTAAAGTCTCGTTGACTGCTTATGGTCATTTTTTACATTCATTTCTAATTTTAACACGATTTACAACTTTTATCTACCACGTTCTCGATGATACAATTTCTTTGATTGTCTGTCTTCTTTAGAAATGGGAAATAAAAGAGAAAACTTGTCAGGATTGTGGTTGACGAGGAAGACACCATTAATATTTAACTTTTTTTTTCCTAAGGTAACAGATTAGACTTATGTGAACTAATGAAACAATTTGTAAAAGTATTACTTACAAAAGTATTTGAAACTTTACACAAATAAATATTTTTATGCAACTTTGTTGCGAAAAACCTTTTGTGTACCTCGAGTAACTTTGTAGTACTGTTTGCTTACTTTGTAGTACTGTTGGAAATCTTTGAAGCTCTCTGTATACAAAAGTATGTGTGACCTACGGACAGCAAAAACACATTTCGGATCTCGGTGGAGTCAACAAGGTTCTCGGCTGCGCCTTGGACCGTTTGCTCCACCTCGTTCCGAAATATTATTTTGCCGTCCTAGGACCACAAATTACTACTGTGCTATTTTTGCTTACGGGAAGGGATTCTTTGTACAGCTAGAGAAGCAATGTAGATTTAGTTTTGCCTATACTACCCAAGTTTCAACTGTTGGAAAAATAAAACAGCAAACAGCAAACACGGTTGGAAAAATTGTTGTCTCATCTTTCCACTAGTGCTTTTGATGTTTTGCTGCTTTTAGTTGCATTACTTCATCGGTTTTGTTGCCAAATAATACCAAACTTTTGGTAAATCAGACCGTATCAAGAAACCAGGACATTTGGCCTTAAGTTAGTTTCCCCAGGGATGAATTTTTTTTTCATTTTATGTACTTCTTATGTGGTAGGCTCATTTTTCGACTATGTGGAAATAGATTATAAGTCGTTGATTACGAGGCAATGAGGGGCATTGAGATGTCCAGCAGGGGCTTTGCACCTGCTGCCCCCTAGCACGGGCCTGACTGTTCTGAGGAAGCTGGTCGGAGCTATTAGGAGAAGTAATGACATAATTTTTCTCATATATTCACTACAAAATAACCGGTGTTGCATTCCCTAATCGGTGTAGAAAAAGGGAATTTTCATGGAACTTTCTCAGGTTTTGTAAATAATGTAGCGGGTTTTGTAATTTTAGGTTTTTCACGAACTATAAGCTCAAAGGAGGTGTGAGGCACGCAAATAGTCTCTTTATGTCAGTTTAGACAGTTTTTGAATGTTTGTTTTTCTGTTTTTACGAATAAAGATGGGTTTCAATTATAAATGAAATCTAAATAAAACATAACACGTTCAATTTGATGATATCTAACGAAGCGGTCTTCAAAATAAATAAAACTATAAAAATTAATTGTGCAAGTTGACGAGGAAAACAAAAAAATATTCATTTCACTGGCAAAAGAAGTTTGATCACAAATATATTGAATTTTATTATATGAAAGTGCTAATTATTGCAATAAATCATAGCAATTAAGGAAAAAAAACCGTTTCATAATTTTTAGAGATTCAATGAAACTTCATTTTCTAGTTGATTTTTAGTTACAATTGTATTAAGATTCCTGAATCTATTTATTTACTAATTTATAATTTGGGCTTCAAAACTCAGATCGCGAGGATTTGGCTACTTACATATATATTTTTTAGGCTCTAGGACAAAATTTTTCTCTCGAGGAGTTGAAAGCGATTCCAGAACTTTTTCGGCAGAAAAGCTAAACTTATCGGGAAGCTAAACACTAAGCTTATCGGGAAGTCAATCAGTTAATAAAATTCTTACATTCCTTCTAAGTATACAAAATTTTCGCCTGCGCTGCGGTCCTACGCGGAATCAGCCAATTAATAAAATAATTACTTACAAAGAATCCCTCAATCAAAAATTTTCGCCTGCGGCGCTTTACTCTTCGTTAGATTGATACTGACCCGCAAATTTAAGGAGCGAGATTCCAAAACAATTCTATTATTATTTATTGAAAATATGAGTATGCGCAAGTACAATGTGAGCAGCTTAGGAATTTCAGAATAAAACAATTAACTCAGTATATGTGGTATTTGTTTCAACGGCATTACAATGTTAGAGATTTGACGAAAAGCATGGTAGACACACTATGGAATATCAGATTTGAATTAAAAACATACGCAAGGGACCCGTACGTATCAGAGTAGATGTGGCAAACAGAGTGGATGTTACAAAAAGACTCGAACGTATTTAAGTGAATATTGCCTTAACTCTTAATAGTAATATTTTTGTCTATGAAAGTTAGCCAGCTTTTTTTCGGCTTGAGGTATTTTTTCCTTCCATATAATTACGCCACAAAAAATTGTCTATGTTTGTAGGCCACAGACATTTTTTCCCAAATTTTTCCGATCGATTTTGCACCCTCGAAAATTCATAGAAGTTTCTCATTAGACCTCGTTGGTTTGAATAAAAAAAAATATATCCATCCCTCTCTAACCAACGTGGTCTTACGTGAAACTTCTACGAATTTTCGAGGGTGCAAAATGGATCGGGAAAATTTAGGAAAAAAATCTGTGTGGTCTACACTGGTATAGACAATTTTTTGCGGATTAATTATATGGAAGGAAATTCAATTCAATTCAATTTGTTCATTCGCAAAGTTATAAAAAATATAAATTTAAATTCCTTATTACAAGAAAAACTCAAAAGGAAAAATATCTCAAGCCGAAAAAAAGCTGGCTGATGGAAGAATGTGTCCGAGGCATTTTCTTCGGTCCTACGGTTACCCAAAAAATGGTTCGTCTATTTGGGGGTCAATTCTGTTCTTTCGGAAGGCTTTTTTTACACCGTTTCTTCGGATGGGTTCTTCATATTGCCCTCTCGGCAATTTCCAATACAATTTAATGTGGACGTAATTTCATACACTTAAGAGTTACGGCAATATTTACTTAAATACGTTCGAGTCTTTTCGTATCATCAACTCTGTTTGCCTCATCTATTCTGATACGTACGGGTACCTTGCATATGTTTTTTCTCGTAAAAGTGACAATTGAACATTTGTTAACGCTCAGCTCCACGTCATTCGAGCTACACTAATTGCTCAGACTTTGGAGGTCTGACTGAAGGGCTATACAATCGGCGTTCGATAATTTGCGTCTGAAGACCTGAAGAAAATCTTCTGCAAAGCCTACATTGTTGCAGCGCATGTGTCTCATCATTAATGAAAATCACAAATAGAAATGGGTCGAGTGTCGAACCCTGAGGAATACCAGAGCACGGAAAAATAGCCCTGGATGTACCACCCCCAAATTTGACATGCTGGGTTCTGTCCTACAGGCGTGATTCAAACCACCTAAGTCTAACTCCCGTTATTCCAAGCGACTTGAGCTTACTCAGGAGAATCTAAATATTTAGTTTGTCGCTTCAGCGAAGTCTGCATAATTTGCATTGAGTTGGGATATTATCGTCTAGCGATTCTGCAATGTATTCGACAAAGCTCATAACGTTACTGACCGTACTCCTCTTTCTTACGAATCCCTGTTGACCCTTACAGATAAATGGCTCAACATGGGCATAAATAATTGAGTGAATCAACTTTTCAAAGCCAAGAAATGTTGGTGATATTTTCAAACTATTAATTTTGTCTTATAACTCAAAAAAAATGTCTCTAAATTTTCTGAAATACCCAAATAAAATTCCCTATAAATAGGTCCAACAATCAAAGTTCAAAGTACTTGTAGTGTTTCACATTAAATAGTACACTTCAGTCTTTGGATCATAATTGATCAATTTAGATCAATTGGTTCAATTTGAAACTTAGTCACAACTCGTGAAAATCATTCATCAAGTATTTTTGCTTTTGAAATACGAAGAACAAACAAGAACCAAAGACATGCTGACCGTAACTCGTATTTCGTTGTAAGTTTTGAATAAACTATACAATTTGTGTATCTACAGATCTTATCTTGTGAAATGAAAATATAAAATAAATTGTTATCCATTTCTTGTCAACAGTATTTGGATTATAATAGCAACTATTTTAAAGTACAACTTCATTTCTTAATGACTTACAGGTAAGAAATAGCAACTGCATGTTTTATGAATAAAATGAAATGAAATTAAAAAAAATAACATGGTCAACAGCGGGCTTTATTGTTCCGTCTCCGTAAATAATAAAGTTCATTAAAAAACACCTTAGGCCATCAAATGTTTGAATAAATTGAAATTGAAGCCTAATGTGGTTCGTATTTTGCCAAATTCAATGTAAACGTGTCGAAGCTTAAGTGTCAAGGGCTTCGAAGACAATAATTGTTACACAGATACTCAGACTAAATAACTCAGTCACGACGCTGTAGATCGATTGCGTATAATTCAATAATTTCAACAAGCTCATGTTTTGTCAAATTATAATTACATATGAAACTGATAGGACCATACATTACGCTGCATTCGCATTACAAGTGTGCAAAAACATACAAATTCATTATGCTAACGCGCCTGGGCTCATTTATAAGTGAAACAATAACGTAATTACTCTTGTGGCCTTAGCTTTGATTTTTTTTTCATCATTTTTTATTTTTTGGTTTTCAATATTGCACGTTGTCTAAAATGTATAAATCGAGTATAAATATTGAATACGTACATAGAATGGCTTAACAATCGATCGCCACACGAATCGAAATAATTTATTATCGTAATAAGAGACTTAATGGATATCCATAATTATCTACAGATAGACCGATATAGAATTATAGCACTGAACATTAATCAATCATTTATTCCAAAATTATTCTGGAATGCTAATTTTGATCGTAAATTAAATTCGAATTCCTGATGATGAGATATCTGATCTACAGATTAGATATTGTCAGAAATTTCTTTTGATAGTATTAAAACTTGAACGACCCACAGAAATTACCCAAGATTATGTTTCATTCACCTGCGTTTTGTTGGTTTGGATACCAGCACGTCTCATAGCGATTTCCAAAGCTAAGTCAAAGAGTAAGCAAGATAGAGCGTCTTCCTGCTTCAGTCCTTCTCTAACAGCAAACACATCTGATAAGTCTTTTTGCACCTTGACACGACACCTGGTGCCATCCAATGTCGCTTTCGCAAGGCGAATATACTTTGTTTCAAAGCCCAGCTCCTTCATCGTCGCATACAACTCCATACGCTTGGTCCTGTCGTGAATGAAATGAAATTAAAAAAAATAACATGGTCAACAGCGGGCTTTATTGTTCCGTCTCCGTAAATAATAAAGTTCATTAAAAAACACCTTAACGGGAATTATTACAACGAGACTCGTACGAGTCGGCGGAGCTTATGTTTCGTTTTGCTTTTCGGGCTAATACGGCAATAAGTAATTTGGGAAATATCTTTAGTTTCACGGCAAATACATAACAACAACAAGTGAGAATCTAGTTGAGTGACTTTCGAAGCGAGAAAAAACCAACGGAAACCGTTTTTGTCGGCTTTTCACTGTATTTTCTTTCTTTTTTCGATCCGAATTACTTTCGGTCGGTCGAGTTTCGGATTTCAATTTCATATCGGGCTTGGTTCGGTTCGGGTCGGGCTGAGCTGCCAGCGTTTTCCAGGCGGTCGAGCTTCGGGTTTCAATTTCGAATCGGGTTCGGGCAATTTTCGGGTGGTCGGGTTTTGGATTTTAATTTGAGATCGAGTTCGCAAGTCGATAAAATTTGGCTAGATTTTTGTTAAGTAAGACCAGAAAGTCATGACTGCGAAGTTGTGAACACATCTAGCCCAAGCCTATTTTCCGCCATTTTGGCGGTCACCCCTATACACTATACACCCAACCCAACAACATCTACCTCGAACACCCAACCTTTCTCTCATACTCATTACACACACAAACAAAATATGCTATGCTTTTATATGGCGCCTTCTAAGAGCCCTGGCGCCCAAACGAGGCCGGTTAACCCCCACTCCCCTTTTTAAATTCTCAGATGTCGTAAAATCCACAACTGAAGCTCCCTGCAAATTTTAAAGAAAAGTTATCGAGCCGTTTACGAGCGGGAGTAAAAAAAGTCGTTTTTCATACAAGTTCCAATGGAAACCAGTACCTATAACTTACTAACGTAGGATGTTTTCATCAACTTTGGATTCTACCAAAATGCACCTTTGTATTGAAAATGATCATTTTCTAAAGGTCATATCTCCGGATCCACTGAACCGATTTTTATGAGGGATTAGACATTTCGCCTTAGAATTTTCCATAGAATCCGGAAAAAAATTTTGCGGGGGGTACGTCGCTAGGGGGGGGGGGGAAGTCACAACAAATCGTTCTTAGTTTTTTGTTCGTATTTGGACCTGCGTCACGGGCGCATTGCTACCGTGCGCCCATGATTTCCCAATTCTGAACAACTAACATATGCAAAGGACCCGTACGTATCAGAATACATGTGGCAAACAGAATAGATGTTGCAAAAAGAATCGAGCGTATCTATTGCCTGAACTTTTAAGTGCAATTAAGTTCTCACTCAATTGGACCGAAAATAGCCAAAAGGGCAATATTGAAAAACTGTTCGAAGCAATGGCGCTTGAAACCTCTCCCTTAAAATAAGCCTAGAATTTAGAAAAGACCTAGAGCGCTTAGGAGAGGCCTCTGAACCATAGACAAAAAAGTCTCTTCTTCTTTCTCTACAACACTGCACGAAAAACCTATTCATCCGAAATCATGAAAAGCGATTTCCCGCGAAAGTTTTCGACCGATTTTGTTCAAATTCAATCCTGTAATCAATTTTTTGAATATTTCAGGAAAAAAAGTTTTGGAAAATCGGATAAGATTTACCCGGTTTATGTAGAAAAAATGGTCCATCTTTCCGGTGGACGTCCCATCGGTCGTTTCGTTGGTGGCCGCCATTGCATTATAGTTTTCGTCCATCGATCGTCGGTCATTCTGGCAATATGACCAGCCCAATTCCACTTGAGCGACGCTATTCGTGTCATGACATCGATGACTCTTGTTTGTCGCCGGATCCACTCATTTGTCATTTTGTCCCTGAGTGTGATTCCTAGCATTGCCCTTTCCATTGCCCTTTCCATTGCCCTCTGTGCAACTCTCAATTTGTTCGCTGATGCTTTGGTGATCGTGAGAGTCTCGGCTCCGTATGTCAGGACCGGCAGCACACACATATCGAACACTTTCCTCTTCAGACTGTTGGCAGGCACGACGTGGCAGCAAGTGGCAATGGACCGAAAAAAGTGGCGATCTATGGGGGAGGCCTACATCCAGCAGTGGATATAAAAGGCTAAGGAAGAAGAAGAAGAAGAAGAAGATGTAGAAAAAACACGTTGGGCCCTAGTAGAGATCTAGTTTTAGGGCCCTGGCTGAGTCCAAAAACTCAAAATTAAAAAAAGTTTCTTCCACAAATTGTCAGGTATGCCCAGACCTTTTCAACAAATTTTTTTTTTCCAAAATCGGAAAAGATTTACTCGAGTTATGTACAAAAGACCAAAAACCACTTAAACGGCCCTGGTTCCTTGGAAATTAGATCACGAATCAGCAATAAATAATGTCCGTCCGTCACCGCGATAACTTAAGTAAAACTAAACCGATTTTCAAAAACTTTTTTCCCCTGAAAGGTGAAAAATCTTTTATGGGATTGAGTTTGGGCACTGTCGGCCGAGCGAGGGCTTAAACAAAAGAAAATGATTTACATATAACTCATTTCAAGTTAATGCATTAAGTGGTTTTTGGTCTTTTGTACATAACTCGAGTAAATCTTTTCCGATTTTCATAAGAGAGACCTGGGTATGCCTAACATATTATGGAAGAGAGTTTTTTAATTTTAAGCTTTTGGCCTCAGCTAGGGCCCTAAAACTGAATCTCTACTAGGGCCCAACATGTTTTTTCTACATAAATACGGTAAAACTTATCAGATTTTCAAAAACTTTTTTTCCTAAAAGATAATCAGAAAATTGATTACGGGATTGAAATTGGGGAAAATTGTGGAAATTGAAGTGAGGGTCTAAAAAGTGGTCAAAAATGTGATTTTTTGAAGGTTCGTGGAACTTTCTTACCTATATAAATATTTAATAATCCACCGTTACAACCCGTCCGGGTCAGAGGCTAGGTCTTTTTTATTTTACTGGTTCCGCAATATTTGTGATACGTACGGGTCCCCTGCATATGTTTTGTTGCTGATTCGTCATCTAAGGACCATGATCGATGCCTCCGGGTCGAAATTGGGTTGGTTACAAACGTCGTGGTAAACGGATAAGACCCCTTCGTTCTTCGTACGGGTCTAAACAAAACTTACGAGTTTTCTGAAGTAGAAAATAATCTGAAATAAAATCAGGTCTTATGTATAAAACAACTTTGTTTCAGTTCTTATTGATCGTGCCATAAATACACAAAATTTATTCATTTTTCGATGCCATTACTGCAATAGATTTCACTTATGCTTAGCTCATAATTAATTAATTAATTGGTTGACCTTACACGTTGGGTTCTGTCTGCGGATTCAAAATGCATTTATGTGTAAAATAAAATGATTTCCAATCAAAAATGAATTCCACGAAACTCCATTAAAATGCTATAATAATTTTTCCAACACATTTTTTTCGATTTGGTTGATTTCTCTATGGATTTTTTCCCTAACCGTAAATGCAATGCATTTTGCATAATAAATTGAGACATCTTATAGATAGTGTTCGTTTCACATATAAACGTTCACATAAACCATAAAAATAGTTACTTTAAAGCAATGTTTTCATCAACTGTCTGAAAGCCATCATATCATTTCATTCATTTCACTTCCATGCAATTTAGCTTACGGATATTTTAAAAATGTAATGATAACTCAACCATACAAGTCTCTTCAAGTTACTTTTAATCGCAGCAACAATTTTGTTTAGAGGAAAACAGTTATTAATATGATTGATAAACCATTAAATAACAAAATCGGTAAGGTAAAAACTGCTAGGTATCGCCTAATCAAATTGGATTGGAAATTGTCAAAAGGGCAATATTGAAAAACCCGTTCGAAGCAACAGCGTAAAAAACTTCTAATCTCAAAAAATGCCTAAAACTTAAAAGAAAAAAAAGTTAGGATAAAAATTCACTTTTTTTTACACTAGAGCCGATCATAGAACTGACCTAGAGCACTTAGAAGAGGCATCCGACCCATACTTCCATGGAAAAAAAGTTTGCCCCTAGTAGAGGACTACAACACTGCACAAAAAACATTACAATTTAAGCGAAGATCGACTAAATATCGTGTAGAGTCGCGTAACGTGAGTTGGACCCGCATAAACGACACAATAATTTAATTTTCGTGATTTCCTAGGTCCACATATTTCATTCAAAACCTTTAAAAGTTTTTTACCGCTTTTTCGACCGTAACTTCGAACTTTTTTGACTGATTTTGCCTTTATTGAATTCCGTAATCAGTTTATCAATTAACTTTTAGGAAAAAAAAAAGATTTTGTAAATGTGATAAAATTTACCCGATTTATGTAAGAAAAACGCGTTACGCCCTACAAGAGACGTAGTTTTATGGTCCTGGCTGAGTCCAAGGGCTCAAAATAAAAAAGTTTTCTTCCATAAAATGTGAAGCATTCCCAGACCTCTCGAACAGAAAAAAAATAATGAAAATCGGAAACTCGAGTTATGTACTAAAGACCCAAAACCACTTAGGCGGCCCTAGCTCATTGGCCCTTCATACAAAAAAGCCAATCTGCAATCCCAAACTCTATTTTGATACTTACAGGAGTAACATTTTTAGAAAATCTGTCAACATTTACTCGAGTTATCGTGTTTGCATACGGACAAACAAAATGTTTAGATCCGTACGAAGAACGAAGTCCTTGGACTAAGCTAGGTGACTAAAAACGAGTCTCTGCTAGAGTAAATCTTTTCCGATTTTCATAATAAACGAGTCTCTGCAAGCGCTCTAAATGTTTTTTGTACATAACCCGAGTAAATCTCTTCCGATTTTCCATTTTTTTTGTCGAAAGGTCTAGGACTGTCTCTCCTTTTATGGAAGAAAATTTTTTGATTAGAAACCCTTGGACTCAATCAGAATCTTAAAACTGAGTTTATACTAGGGACCAACGTGTTTGCTTATATTAATAATTTTATAGGCACATTAGGGTCATTGATAAGGACAGCTTCTGGGGATTCACGCTCGAAAGATTTCCTATTGCAGAAAATTTCAGTTGCAATTCAAAGAGGCAATGCAGTTTGCTTACATAAATTGGATAAATCCTAACTGATTTTGTTGATTAATTTTCTATTTGAGAGGTAATCGAGTACCGAATTATATTAAAAAAAAATTTGGATGCCTGTGGTTAGGGTTGAAGTGGTCCTCAGGTCTGTCCTAAGGTCGGCCCTAGGCAAAAAAATTTTTTTTGCTATGTTGCAGAGCAAATTGAGGGAAACATTTTTGTCTATGGAAGTATGTGTCCGAGGCGTTTCCTTATGGCCTTAGGTCGGTCGTACGGTCTGCCCTAGACAAAAAAATGGTTTTTCACTGTTGTAGAGAAAATGGATGGAAATATTTTTGTCTGTGTAAGTATTTGTCCGAGGCCTCTCCTGAGGACCCTTGGTCGATTTTTGCTATGTTGTAGAAAAAATTGAGATGCTCATTTTTGTCTATTTGGGGACGAATTTTGTACTTTCGGAAGACTTTTTTAACACCGTTTCTTTGGACGTGTTTTTCGATATTGCCATCTCGGCAATTTCCAATACAAATTAATTTGGACGTAATTTACGATTCATTATGTGTAGCGTGTACATTAACTAATGAGTAGTTCTTAAAGCGGTCTTTAATTCGTTAGCACGTAGAATCGCTCGTTGACCATTCGGAAGCAGACAGATGAAAATATGGCACCGCCGACAGTGCCAAGATTCAACCCCCAAACAAATTTCTCAATTACCTTTCAGGGAAAAAAACGTTTTTGAAAATCGTTTGAGGTTTACTCAGTTATCGCGGTGACGGACGGACGGACGGACATTTTTTTTATTGCTGATTCGTCATCTGAGGACCATGATCGATGCTCCCCCTCTACTCTTGGGTCGAAATTGGGGTGGTTACAAACGTCGGGGTGAACGTACGGTTCTTCGTACGGGTCTACAAATGTCCGTCCGTCCGACCGATTTCCACCAACTTTTTTTTCCCCTGAAAGGTAATCAAAAAATCTAGGGCTGTTTAAGTGGTTTTTGGTCTTTTCTCATAACTTGAGTAAATCTTTTCCGATTTTGATAATTTTTTTTTGTTTGAAAGTTTTGTGCATGCCCAAAAAGAAACTTTTTTGATTTTGAGCTTTTGGACTCAGCCAGAGTCCCAAAACTAAGTCTCTACTAAGGCCAAACGTGTTTTTTCCACATAATTCGGGTAAATCTTATCCAATTTTCAAGAACGGAATTGAATTTGAGCAAAATCGGTCAAAATCTTTCGAAGTTACGGTCGAAAAAGTTGTCAAAACGTGTTTTTTTAAGGTTTGTAGAACTTTTTCACTTATATATCTGTGAAATTAGACCGAAAATCGCTCTTCAAGGTTTCGAATCACGAAAATTAAATTAGAGGAAATCAGTTGAGTGGTTCAGGCTCTAGTGTGGGCCAAACTCACGCTACGCGACCCTACACGATATTCGGTCGTTTTTCGTGAATGATTAGGTTTTTCGTGCAGTGTTGTAGAGAAAAAAGAGGAGACTTTTTTGTCTATGGAAGTATGGGTCAGAGGCCTCTCCTAAGCTCTCTAGGTTGGTTCTAAATTCTGAGCCTATTTTAAGGATTGTGGGGTTTTAAGCGCCCCTGCTTTGTACGGGTTTTTAAATATTGTCCTTCCAGCAATTTCCAGTCCAATTTAGTGAGGACTTAATTGCATATACTTAAGAGTTCAGGCAATAGATACGTTCGATTCTTTTTGCAACATCAGTCGCTTACGTAACATTTCGTAAAAGGGATCATCAGTCGGTTACATAAATTTTTTAAAGCGCAACATAATTCGCATTCGTAGCATTTCGTAAAAGGCCTCTCCTAAGCTCTCTAGGTCTGTTTTAAATTCTGAGCCTATTTTAAGGATTGTGGGGTTTTTAGCGTCGGTCAGTCGGTTACCCAACATTTTTTAAAGCACAACTCGCTTTCGTAGTATTTCGTAAAATGGATCATCAGTCGCTTACGTATCATTTCGAAAAAGGGATCATCAGTTACCTAACATTTTTTAAAGAGCAACATAATTCGCATTCGTAGCATTTCGTAGAAGGGATCATCACGCGCCTACGTATCATTTCGTAAAAGGGATCTCAGTCGGTTACCTAACATTTTTTAAAGCGCAACATTATTCGCATTCGTATCATTTCGTAAAAGGGATCATCAGTCGCTTACGTAACATTTCGTCAGTTACCTAACATTCGAAAAAAATACAATCGTATGATACAATTAATTAAATGATGACAATAATTTACTGCCAAAATATTAAATTTATTGCCAAAATATTAATTGCAAAAACCCACTGCACATAAGTATTTCTACTGCCGAAAATTCTTTTTACTGCCACTCCATTAAATTCACTGCTTTCGGATTAAAATTTTACTGCCATAAAATTAATTTTATTGCCCTTTTAATTTGTAGCCTTTACGAATTTATGGCTGTTTTCTTCCTTTAACATAATTGAACACCTTCCGAGAAATCATTTCCGTTTCCTTTCGTAGTAACTCTGCTTCATAAGAGCTGATCACGTTTTTTTTAAGCCAACAAGGCGACGCGTACGTGATTAAAGGACGAATAAGCTGCTTGAAGATTTTAAGTCGAATGGATTTCGGAAGGTCTATCTTCCATCTTCAGCAAGACACCACTAGAAAATAGTTCAACAATAAAATGTTATCAATCTAAGAGGATTTTTTAGCGGATAATAATTGTTGTGTATGTGTGTGTATACGATTACGTGTATATTCGGTCGAAGTTCGATAGTCGAGTATTCCAGTGTAACCGGTCAGACGATTAACATCAAATAAAGAATGTATACGTGGGTCCTGTGTGTTTATTATTTTACCATTGTCCCAATCTCTAATACATTACAATGATCCCATCCTCGTCGCCATTGTAATGTATTATTATGATATGATTTATTATGAATATCGGTTTTAGGATATTTAAGGAATGGCTATCGAAACCGGCCTGCTTTTCCGTTGCTCGCAATATTGATTCACTACGTTGATTTATGGTGAAGCTTTCTAGTGTAAGGGATGAAGGGTGGGTCGAAGGATCTGCCCGGAGACGCCTTCGGATCGGCAGGCAGGTGTGGCAAATTCGCACTCATCAACGGGTTAGAAATATCCCGGGACGGAAGCTCTGGCCTACATTTTGTTGTTTTTTGCGTTAAAAATAAAAATAAAAAAAGGAAATTAATACATAAATAAACAAATAAATTAAATTAAAATCACCAATTCATAAATCTTTTTTCATAGTGCTATGCACACTGAAACTTTATATTACAAATTGTATAAATAGAAAGGAATTAATACAATAAAAAAATGCAGAATCGTATGGGTATTTCTTTACTCATGTTTTAATTGTATATTTTGTTGAGTCTTCTCCACTTTATTTTTTATTATTTTTCAGACAGGAAATTATAATGCTGAGCAGGTCATTTCTTGTTTTCGAATTGGTCACATGCCACATGTAACATAAATGTTTTCGAGATTCGTTATGAGGTTATTAATTTGTGGGAAATAAATCTAAAAATGTATTTGTTACGAAGTAAGCGAAATTACTCTTCTTTACACGTTTGTTGGATTTACATAAATATTATTTGCATTATTGGACCCGTACGAAATACAAAGGTCCTATACGTTTACTACACTCACGGAAATGTGAAAACCGACACATTTTTGTGTTTTGTGGTTTTTTACCAGCGCCTTCATCCATACATGGAAAACTCTGTAGGTGAATACCAAGGTGGTTTTCGTGTAGGTCGTTCAACATCGGACCAGCTGTTAAATATCAGACAGATCTTGGAGAAGTGCAAGGAGTACAACAATGAAACACACCATTTGTTCGTTGACTTCAAGGCAGCCTACGATAGTGTTAGAAGAAGTAAGCTATGGAAAGTAATGGAGGAATTTGGAATCCCCAACAAACTGATATCAAGGGATTGGGTAGTTAGATAGGGTAGCGCCTGATTGCATATGAGCGGAGTGTGTTAGTCCGTGTCATGTGCCAGGAGTGCAACTGTCTAACTATCAAGCGCTCTTTTTAGTCCCCGGGACCCCAATTCTCTTCGGAGTTTTGTGCTAAGCTTAAGAGTGCTACCTGATGACTTTCCTACGGGTCATCGGGGAAATGGAAGTAGGTTGGGCGCTTGGGATAACTGTTGCTATATTTGAGATAAACGACTAACTTCACTCTTTACCAACCCTTAGTAGTTTTGTATTGAGCCCAGGAATTTCGTTAAATAAATACTTTTGTATAAAAACATCGTACGAAACAGAAGTTTTACATTCACACTCTGCTCATCAACTTAATTATTTCTACAATAACCTCCAAACGCCGGAAAAAATGGATACCGGTTATGAATTCAACAACACAGCCTCGGATCGGACAGGATAATCGGCAACGACTCAAGCAACGGAAAAAGGACAACGATTTAAAACTAGGAACATAGAATGTAAGATCTTTGTTGCGGCCAGAAGGATTGAGATCTCTCACAAGTGCGCTAAGAGCGGCAAAAATTGACATTACGGCAGTGTAAGAAACGAGATGGCCTGGAAAGGACACCATGATCAGTAGCGACTATAAGTTCTACTGCAGTGGGAAGAGCAACGACAGTCCAAGAGAGTATGGAACAGGTTTCATGGTTTTCAGCACAGCTAGAAACGCGGCGATTGGTGTCAATTCTGTTATCAAGCGATTATGCTCTCTACGGATAAGAGGAAAATTTTTCAACTATATTCTTATTAACGCCTACGCACCCACGGAGGAAAAAGACAACGAAGCGAAGGAGCTATTTTACGAGAAACTGGTGGAGATATATGATGGAGCACCGAAACGTGACATTAAGATTCTGCTTGGAGATCTGAATGCCAAGATAGGTCGCGAAGTCTTCTATCGTGCCACAATTGGTAAATACAGCCTTCATGAAAACTCTAACGACAACGGTACGCGGGTAGTTCATTTCGTAGCATCAAGAAACATGGTTGTGAGCAGTACGTATTTCGAACACAAAAACATCCACAAAGCGACATGGGTATCACCTTTGATAAATGGACGCTACTCTTCAAATGTATTGGATGTCAGGAGCTGTAGAGGACCAAATGATGATTCTGACCACTACTTGGTTAAAGTGGTTGTTAGGTCTCGCATCTCGGTCCAACACAACCGACAACAGGCATTGGAAAAGTGGAACGTTGAAAAACTGCAGAACGAAGACATTAAACAAAAATACGTCGATAGTTTGGAGAGAAACATTATTGAAGAAATGGCCAGTGAACAACACAGCATAGACGATGCGTGGAATCAAATTAGGCGGAATGTAGAGAGCGCCGCAGCAAAGACATTGGGAACGAGAACGGGAAATAAAAGAAATAACTGGTTCGACGATGAATGCCAGCAAGCTCTGGAGAACAAAAACGCAGCTCGACTAAAAACTCTAAGTCGATACACTCGAGCAGGCCAGGTAGAGTACCGTTCGAAGACAAATTTCGCTCGAAAACTGTTCCGAAACAAAAAACGGCTGCAGGATAGGAACGTTTTGATCGAAATTGAAAAGTTTGGCAATAGAAAGGAAGCTCGGAACTTCTATCGGAAAGTAAACGAATCCAAAAATGATTACAGTCAACTTTGCTGTGTAAGGACAAGAATGGATTGTTCTTAGCAGATGAAGGAAGGAGCATTGCGATATGGGCTGAGTACTTTAAAGAACTGCTTAATCCGAACTTACCGCTCAACCGAAACGAAGAAAACAACGAATTGCCATTGCATACTGCGCAACCATCCATAGAAGAACCAAAGATGCAAGAAATTTCAAAGCCCCGGGGACAGATAATCTACCCGGCGAACTTTTCAAGAACGGCGGCAACGCGCTATGCATGGAGATGCACGAGCTCATCACGCGTATATGGAATGTCGAGGAGTTACCGGAAGAGTGGAAGACCAGCATACTTTGTCCGATATACAAAAAAGGTGACAAAATGGAGTGTGGCAATTTTCGAGGAATCGCTCTGCTGAATATTGCTTACAAGATATTTGCAAATATTCTTTAATAGCGCCTTCATCCATAAATGGAAAACTCTGTAGGTGAATACCAAGGTGGTTTTCGTGTAGGTCGTTCAACATCGGACCAGCTGTTTAATATCAGACAGATCTTGGAGTGCAAGGAGTACAACATTGAAACACACCATTTGTTCGTTGACTTAAAGGCAGCCTATGACAGTGTTAGAAGAAGTGAGCTATGGAGAGTAATGGAGGAATTTGGAATAACCAACAAACTGAACCAAGTTAACACCGAACGGAGCTAATAGCCGAGTAAGGATCCGTAACCAATTGTCATAGATTTTCGACATTGAGGAAGGCCTACGTCAGGGAGATCATCTCGCGACGCTGCTTTTTAACCTGACCTCTGAAGCAGCTGTGCGCACCATGGACATAGATTCCAGCAGCGCTATTTTCATCAGGTCCAGTCAGTTGCTAGGTTTCGCAGACGACCTGGATTCAAAAAAGTTTCTTCCGTAAATTGTAGGAAATTGCTTTATCTTTCGATTAAAAAAAAAATTGAAAATCGGAAAAGATTTTCCCGATATAAGTATGTAGAAAAAACACGTTGGGTCCTAGTAGAGACTCAGTTTTAGGGCCCTGGCTGAGTCCAAAAACTCAAAATTAAAAAGTTGTAAAGTATGTCCAGGCCTTTCAAACAAAAAAGTTATGTACAAAAGATCAAAAACCACTTAAACGGCCCTACCTGATTGGCATTTGGGCCGACATCGACAGCACCCAGATTCAATTCCAAAAAATATTTTTTGAAAAAAGGGAAAAAATGTTTTTGAAAATCGGTTGAGTTTTACTGGAGTTATCGTGTTGGCAGACAGACGGACGAACGGACATTTTTACATTGCTGATTCGTCATCTACGGACCGTGATCGGTGCTCCCCCCTATTCCCGGGGGTCTGAGTCTGATCGCCGAACGAACAAGACGTGTTCGTGCGCTCTCCCACAATGGGCTTTCAATTTTCAATCTGTACGATTTTACTTTGCGTCTTGAGTAGAATGTCTATCAAGTTCTATCGTAAGTGAGGTCAAATGTTATTATCTGCAGTTAAAATGAAAGAAGTTGGAAGAGTGGTTAAGTGCGATCGGGCTTGTTTTCTGGATCGTCCGGGAAAGTGTTGTGTAGTGTAATCTGAAATGATTTCATAATGGTGCAGTATTGTTCGTTAATAAATTGGGTTTTTGCATCCATATTTAACAAGTGCAGAGTTTTGTTTTATATTCTTAAGTGCAATCTGATACGGCATTAAATGTTCATATTCGCATCAAAGTGTCGACGAAATATGAATTCATTTTCGGTTGTTCAGTTCACACAAACGTTTTTGCGCCTTTTTGAACTTAACTGTAAATTGAAACTTTGGTTTTGATCGTATATACATATTTGTGAATTGTGTTTTAGCATCTTTATGCAAATCACATTGCACATATCGCACAGGTTCGCAATCTTTTCGCTTTACGTTCGGTTCATTTTAAAGCATAGAAAGCACGTTCGCTCTCCCGCTTTAAACGTGCTCTTTAAATACCGACAAACGATATCCCCTGTGAGAATAATCACCTTCTCTGCTCAATACTTCCATTCGTAATATTTTGATTTATGCTGACAAAAACGTCACACTCTCATTCCAGAAATGAAAATTGAGTGTGTACATGTACAAGCCATGTCACTTTCTCGGTATACATACAGCCGTATGATTAGTTGAAAGGCGTTCGTGTTCAAAAACTATTTACAGGAACGGTTGTGACTTCAACGTAAGCCTGTGCTTTTTGTTAAATGCCAAGTCAAATCAAGGTCCACGCCAAACACATCAGTAACGGACGTTAGAAGAAAACGAAAAATTTCCTTGAATGGTCGGGGTCAGTCAGTCGGGCCGGGTCCACCATTCAGATAGCGGCATTGCAGTATCAATCAAGTCTTCAAATTAACATTGATCGTGTATTTGTATGTGATGGCACTCTGTATATGCGCGTGTAATGCACGAGACCCGTTTTTGCCTGGGAGAGGTTTAGCACAGATTCGTGGAGAGAATTATGGGATTATTGATTCTCAACCAAGCAATTGTCTTAAGATATTTGTATGTTATTATAAAGGAAAACACTGAATTCGTTTAAGTATTACGAAAATATGTCACCATAACACATCTCTACGCGTTAATTGTGATGCACGAACTAGCAAGCTGAACTATTCCGGTGAACTCAACGAGTTAAACTAAACGAACTGCGAACTGAACTTTACTGACCGAACTTACGAACTGAACTGATCTGAACCGCCTCGATTCTTGATTGCAACTGATATTTATGCCTTGTGAAACTGCAGATCGAACGCTTATTCTTTCTCATCGCCCACGACGGTGAGATATCTCCACATCCGTTCACATGCATTTATTCAAAGTGTTTATTTTGTTCTAGACAAAACAATTTATAAGATATCAGATCCATATATAACAAATATGTTCAAATGCATACGGCAACATATATTGCGCTTGCATCGATATTTTTGATATTGATATATTTGTTCACAGGAAATTTTCCGGACGTCGTGTGTGCTTCCTGGAATTATTTATTTTCTCACGTTCTCGTCTGAATCCTTCACAGGATAATGCATGACGGGCTGGGATAGGACACGCGGAAATTGTGTGCTATGCATGTAAACGCCGAATATCCTCAACATTTTTCATCTCGTTGTTCAACGATTAACCTTATTCTCGGTAAAGATGGGAAAAAGGCAAAAAGTAAAATGTTTCTTGCACCATTTTGGTACAAATGTCCGTCATACGGAGAAACATTTGGACCAGTTCCAAACGGTTGCGGCTGTGAGGATATTCGATGCAATGCGTAAGGTGGGTATCAGAGGCTTCATATTACACCGACTAAATCCCGACATGCGGTTGTTACTTTAGTGGTCGTTCGGAATATGGATTCAATCTGATGTTGTTTTATGCAATTTCATTTTCTTCAATCTACGTGCTGTCTTCACATTCAACGACAATGAATTGCTCTCACCCTCTATGAAAGGCGAAGTGAAAGCGAATGTTTCTTGAATATTTTCGACACAAATAGAAACCTTTCGTCGCAAGATGGGCAGGAGAGTCTCTCATGCATGTGGACGCGCATATCACATTGATTAGAATTAAATGTAAGTGCACGATCAGGGCTCATACTTAGATATGGGTCTAATTCCGACAGGGAACAGCTGAAGACAGTTAGGATCAGACGACCTGTGAACCCATGGTTGGACCGTAGGACTGCATTCATTCGGATGGACTTTGCTCATTTTATTGCATTTTAAAAAATTCTTTTGTTTATAATTTTCCATTTAGATTTAAGCATTTGTAATTGAAGTGGTGGAGAGCTTTTTCTTTTCTTTTGTTTTTAATAAAGGAAGAATCAGCGGGGGTGGTACAAAGAGCCTAGGCCCAGGTTCCTACACCCCCAAAAATTCTATATTATTCTATTCTATGTCCAGACTTTTCAAACAAAAAAGTTATGTACAAAAGACCAAAAACCACTTAAACGGCTCTACCTGATTGGCATTTGGGCCGACATCGACAGTCCCCAGATTCAATTCCAAAAAATATTTTTTGAAAAAAGGGAAAAAATGTTTTTGAAAATCGGTTGAGTTTTACTCGAGTTATCGTGTTGAAAGACAGACGAACGGATGGACTTTTTTTTATTGCTGATTCGTCATCTACGGACAGTGATCGGTGCTCCCCCCTATTCCCGGGTCGAAAGTCGACTGGTTACGAACGTCGTGGTAAACGCATAAGACCCGTCCCCCCTCTCGGCATGACATCGTTGCCCAGATTCAATCCCATAAAAGATTTTGCGATTTTGACAAGTTTTATAATAAATTGGTGGAATCATTAAAAGGAGTTTAATAATTTATAAATATGATGTCAAATGAAAGCATTGGCTGTAGACGTATGAGTACGTGGGTTTACATTTTTACTTACGTTCTTGTTATGAAGCATGAAAATGTATCAGCATTCCTCGGTGATGCTGACATATCACGAAAAATTTGTAGTTGGGGTCGGATTACAGAACGCTAGCAAAAAATGGTTACAAAATTTGATTACTTTAGGATTTTTGTTTTCCATATAAAATTAAATTGCCTACGCCCCACACATATTATTAGCGCTCCAGAAACAGCGTGCGATGCCTGGTAATGTGCATTGAAGAAACTCAAAACGACTTTTTTTCGACATAAACCATTAGCGAAAATGGAGCTATTGGTAAAATATTCGTCGTTAATAATCACAAAAATGCAGTGACTTGCTACATGTGCCTAAGACCTTTCTTTCAAATCGTTCGATAATACACAGTTTGTTAAGTATACGAAAAAGCTAGTCAAACTGTGTCAATACTTAATACATTTTACATCCACTGCGAATCTAAGCAAAAGAAATATGACAATTAATTGCTCAAAGTAAAATGCTCCATAAACAATGACGTGTGATTGTCAAGTATTTAAAAAATCAGCGAACAGTTTACTTTCTATATTTCATGTATCAAACAATATATGGACCAATTGCCAAAAATTGCTCGTACATAAAAAGCTGTCTATTTGAATTTATTTGTATTTTTTTGGCTAGCACCCGGCACACAGCAACATTAGCCATGATCTCGATGTCAACATTTAAGACATTCCAAATGCTTTAGTTTCAAGATTTGTTTTAATGAAATATTATGCAAATTGCTTCGCATAAATCTGGTTTCAACTGTTAAATAACTTCAAAAGAGTAATGGACCCAAATTGAGACACAATCTGGTATCGAGACCGCAATACTAGCGATTCTTAACTTAACTTCGCTGAAACATTTATAATTGAATACGATTTTTATTACAATATCAACTATCATTATTTTTACCTCTGCCTCTGAGGCGAGAATCGCAGTCAGACTATTTACAACATTTGGTTTTTGTGATTTTATGAGTTCGATGTGAAATTAACATGAACGTAGATTAAAAAAACAAACAAGAAATCTGAAAACTGTTCAAGCACCACATAGTTACTATTAAAATTTCAAAATAATTTTTGAATAACTCAGTGGCTAATCGCAGTGACTATTCGTAAACTCGTACAGATACTCGGTCAACACATTAGACATTTTTTGTACTGGCGTCTAGGGGTGACGCACTTCTGCGTTTTATGGTTATCGGTTATTCCCGATCATTTTTTTAAATTCGTCAAAACACACAAATAGACTTGATTTTGATAGCACAACATACCACAAATTATACTAATGTCTCAAAAAGTGAAAAACCCACTTTTAAGAACTTTAAAGTATTTTTGGTGAAAAATGAAATACATTAATTTATTCCATTAATTCAAAAAAAGAATTTCAATTTATTTCATCACATTCAAATTACATCATGTAAATAAGGCTACGTAGCTCTAGTCTGCTGCTAGAACAGTTCGAAGGAGCTACTTGAGTAGAATGATATAAGTAGTGATGTAGTTTTAAAATTATTAAGTTCAGTATCTAAAGTAAAAAAGAAAAAGAAAAATGGAAGACTAATAAAAAATAAATCGTGACGAAAATTAAGTTTCAAGTAGAACACCATCAAAATCAGAAAATAATGAGGAAACTCAAAAAAAATCATTGTGTTCAAACACGTTTACGGAAGGGAAAAATTCTAAAGAAGGACGAGTAGCACAGGCCTATGAATTTGTAAATCAATATGACTAGATAGGCTCTTAGTTCAACATGTGGTATTAAGGTAACGAAGTTAGTGACAAATGAATCTTCAACTTTCGAACGAATTGATTTACTTGCGTTAAATTTCTCATTTCGACAAGCAAGGCGTTGAATAAGGTAGGTCCAGCGAACACAAAGGATCGCTTACCGTAGTTAGAATATATTTTAGGTTTCCTTAAAAGATAGGAATATCTGGTAGCGTATCGATTCGTGTTGTTAAAAAATGAGATAGAATGGTCTGTCAGATCATTAATACAACAAAACACGAAGCCTCGTACATTCATCATACGTCAGCATACGCGAATATTCGATTTCAAAGAGTCGTTCTGATGGAAAACGTGCTGGCAGCTTATGCGTTGATTTTAAGGCTCTTTTATGTTTAACCTGTAGCTCATCCAAAGAAGACTTTTTGGCCGATCCCCAGACTCCAACGCAATACGTAAGGTGACAGAGAAGTATAAAAGTTGTAGAACCCTTCTGGGCAGAAAGTGTAATCTTCTAATCACCCCCGTCCTGCTAGACACTATCCTACCGAGACCAGCAATGTGCTCTTCCCAAGTGATAAACTCATCCAAAGTAAGACCAAACAGTCTTACAGATGAAGACGCTAGAATCGGAGTACCGTTGAAACTCAACGTAGGTAGACCGTCTACCTCAACATGACGCTTCCGAAAGTGAACCAATTTAGTTTTCTCTAAATTCTAGGTCAACTTGTTAATTCGGAAATATTCGCTTAGTATTTTCAAATCGCTCATGAGTTTCATGATGTTTCTTATGGATGAGAATAAGTTTCGCCACTTTCATGTCTTCAGGATATACTCCAAGAAAAAGACAACGGTTAAATAAGGTCACATAAAAAAGGCGAAATGACAGTTACACAGCACTTTAGCGATTCTGAATGTCAGGACGGTCTAAAAGTACTGTAACTTCTGCGAACCTTCCTTTGGACTGATTTGTCCAATTTCGGATGTGTATGGGCTAGATATTTCGCTAAAACAAAAATTATTTTTTTCGTTATGGTTGAGAGGTGTGTTCCCTTCCCTTTTCGGATTCTTTCACTTTTTAAACTTTAATTTTTCGCTCACAATTTATCATAGCAATTAAGAACTTAGAAGGATTGACCGCACGTATTCAAAATATAACAGCAACTGTTTCCGGTTACTGAAAATTGCCTAATGTTCACGGCTAATGTGCGAGAAAAATATTGAAAACACATTTAGTGATAAATAAAATGTTCTAATTGCAAGTGCGCTCATATTTGAAAATTACGTAAACGATACGTAGTCCACATAAATTTAGGTGAACACGCACACCACACTGTTTTTTTAAATTAAATCGTTTGGTATCATTCCATGTCTATTTAAATTGCGTGGAATATAAATTAGGATTTACTTTTTGAACAAAAATTAGGCATACCATTATAGAGCAAACTTTTCATATAAAAACAAAAAAAACTTTACTCGAAGCAAAATAATTATTTCCTGGAAAAATTCACAGCTTTGTGGATAAATCACAGTCGTCATCTTTATAGGATAGGGTAGAAAGAAGAAAATAAATAAGAACAAAAATATAAATAAATAAATGCAAGAAAAAATCGATACAAAGTATCACAGGTTTGAATAAATCCGTTTATATGGTAAAACGGTGAAATCGCAGAGTACTTGTCACTTTAAACCATTATCATCAATTTGATATTCGATTTAAAATTGTCAAGATTGGTTAGCCTTTTCATGTTGTCCGGGTGTGAGTTTTACTCATTTGTTGCGAGGATAATAGCAGCATTTGAATCGCTCTTTGAAGAGTATTGGTTGAAAATATGAATTTAATTGTTCCTTCTCGTTGACCGTCCATGAACCTCAGGGTTGTTCATAAATCGAAAATTGTGCTTTGTCAAGTCCAATTTCATTTTATGCATATGAACAAGACGCTCAACTTTCGCCATTTCGATGAATGGCATTAGTTTTGTGCTATACAGGTAAGTCGAAGATGTCAGGCGTGGCAATCGGTACAATGCTTTTATGCATTGATTCTAAATAACTATTTTGACATGCTTAAAAGCTTAAAGATTTTTTTTTGTTAGCAGATTATTTATTTCCTGACTACACATCCCATTAGACGACCCATTTTTGACAACATGATGTGGTATTTCAACTTGCATGTATTTGACTTCCGACTCCAACCTGATTGGTTTAGCCATTTTGACGACAGCCTTTAGCGGCGGCGGTATTTTTAATGTTTAATTTAATTTTTATAATGTTTTTAATTTATTTTTTCAATATCTTTCTTTTGTACCTTTGTTTTGTTTAGTTCGTTCGTTATGTTATCGTAATTTTACTTTATAAGTAATTATTATAACGTTTTTGGTTTTTCCGTTGGACTTCCGTCATAATTACTCTTTTTTTCCATGTCGGCTAGAAGATAGTAGACAAAAGTAATATTCATTCATTCATTCAACTTGAAGTTCATTAAGTTTTCCGATTCCACATTCACCATATATTCCTAACATGTACGTCAAATCATGGGCGCGCGGTAGCCAGAAATTTTTTTTTGGAGACTGCGGAACCATATATACAGCTAAGTTTTGACTTTTTCCCTTGCGTCGTCTTTCGGATGGGCATTCTACGCCTTTTAAAATTTAAAAAAAATGGGGTCACCGGCCTCGTTTGGGCGCTAGGGCTCCTGGAAGCTCCCATACAAGTCCCATATAATATAATGTGTGTGGTGAGTGTCACGGTTGGGTAAGTGAGGTATTAAACTTCCATTAGAGCTTTTAATATTTTTCGGTTATTCTTCGACATGAGTGAGATCATCCAATGGGGCTTCGTAGGTTTATGGGATTCTTGCGGGTTATTGTCGATTTCTCTAGCACTTTTCAACTTCCATCAGGTTTTTTGATATTTTTCTGTTATTCTCGACGTGAGACAGGTCATCCAATGGAGCTTCCTAGGTTTGAGAGATTATTAAGGATTGTTGTGGATTTCTCTAGCACTTTTCAACTTCCATCTGGTTTTTTTGATATTTTTCGGTTAATCAGTTTCAATTGCTTCCAAAACTACTAATATCACAACAAAAACCCTTTTAAAAGGGAAATGTGACGCAAGTCCTTGTTCCATCTTCCAAAACAACTGATATCAATCCAGAGTTGTTGTTGGGTAGACCCAACTATGAAAAGTCATTCGACAATTTTCAAATCTCTACGGATTAAAGCCCGCAAACTTGGAATCAAACAAAATAAGTCAAATAGGAGTAATACGTAATGAATTGTATCCTATGATTGATTCCAAGTCATCAAAAGTGGCTGCCTCCATAAACTCACCTGCAGTAACGCTTTACAAAAAATTTAAGATACATTTACACATAGACTACATCGGGATTGGACGATTACAATAACTCAAATTTATCATGTAAAAGCAACGGAGGTCGTGAAAAAACTGTACTGCTACTGCAATTTCCGGCTTATATCGAAATTATGTTGGTCCGAAACCAAATTATAATCTTTTTTAACTTTAATTTATCCAAGCAATGAAACAACTGGATAATTTTTTGATTTTGTTGTTAAAGCATACGGACACGGACCTATGCATTACGAGTAAAAACCTTTTTTTTTTAATTTTGTTTAATAACTTCGATAAAATTGATATCTACCAATAAAAAAAGCAAGGTTACTATTTCTCAATCTAAGTTCGCGAAAAATATTTGATTTTTCTAATTAAACAAAAAATGCTGGACGTTAAACTGTCACAATACGGGTATATTACACGGAATACGCGTTATGTGGCTGTGTAATTTTTTTTAATAATTGAAACTACTCACACATATTCTTGCAATGTTTATTAAAAATTTAATCTCGAAAATCTACACCAACCTAATATGACATAAAAATTAATTATTGTAAAATTAAATGAACATTTATTTTAGGCTGTACGCAGTAAATGATCTAATGGAAAAAGTTATAATATTCAAATCAACAACCAATCTCGTAATCCGTGAGTTCAATAAAAAATTTTTATGGCGTTCAACAGAAGAATTTGGGAAAGGAAAAATTATAGGCTTACAATATTAATTTCTGAAACTAGTTACGCAAGTACAGTCTTTACCGCATCAGTTGTAATATCTGAGCGGGTCCAATATGGGTTTGGACACAGCACATCACAGCGTCTGGGACAAAAATCTACTTGTTTATGTGGGAGTCACAACTCTTTTTGCAATGAGCACTAAACAGATTTTGAACAAAATTTAAAACAAATGCAAAAATGCAATGAATAAGTACACTCACAGAAATATTACGTTATGAAGAAAACGAGGTTTTTCTTAACTTCTGTTTGTAAAAATAATTTACTAATAATCGAATAAAAACAAAAAAAATATGCGTTTCATCCATTTCAAATCAAATGTTGTGGGTTTTGCTTCCGCAGGGTTTTGCAGCACAGGGCTAATTATACAATCTGCATTGCGTACCGCTCTAGAGAGGGGTGTGAGTCCATAAGGTGGTTTTCCTATACTAAATACAATGGTATTGAGCTATGTTTGCGTTACGTAATTGTATTACATAATTTAGGAAACATCACCTTGTTGAAATTGTGGAAATAGGTGGATTGTCAGATATGTTTAGAAGATATTTTCGTTGACTGTAACTGTCCTTCAAATAGCGACATGCCAAAAAATTTGTCGTAACAACACCAAAGCGAAATTTGATATGTTATTCGGAAATTCAAAACACACACACACACAAATTTTAAAGATGTCAGAAGAGACGAAAATTTGATGCGTTTTGAAAATTGCATAACGGAGTAAAAAAACTATAGTATCAAGAAAGTGTATTAAAAAGGAATTTCGCGAAGTGTCAACTGTCATACCGTGACAATGGATCGAGAACATCAATTATTTTTTTTATTTTTATATGATACCGTATGACCTCCACGTTTATAATCTGCCCCTCAAAAAAATTCTAGACGCCTTAAATTTTTTATATTAGCCTTGAAAGTTGTAAAATTCTCACACACAATAGGGAGATTGGGCAAACCTACTTATAGCAAAATTTATAACTTATACTTATAACTATAACTTATAAGTCATAAGTTATTAGTTGAAAGTTATATGTAAACTATAAATTATAAGTAAAAAGTAATAAATCATAAATCATGAGTTATAAGTAATAATTGTAAGTTATAATTCAAAAATTATATGTTATAAGTCAAAATAAGTTATAAATTATAAAAAGTTATAAGTTACGGTGAGATCTTCAGATAGTTCTCGACGTCTTTTATGGATGACCCCTTAAAACTAATAACTTTTGACTTATAACTTATAACTTTTCATTTATAATTTTACATTTATAACTTGTTTTGAGTTATAACTTATTACTTATAACTTACAATTTTTACTTACAACTTATGATTTATATTGATTTAATGTTGTATTGCTGGTGTTGTTGCAGTTAATCGTATCGATTTTGTTTTGCCTGTACCCACCTGATTTTTGTGTATAAACAAAACTTGTTAGCTGGAATTTGTATTTATTTCTATCTTTGCATTCGAGCTAGCGCTCATAGTCTCATAGCTGAAATAGATACAGAATTTTCTTAACTCTAAGTTTTGTTCATTGTAAATATAATTTTGTGTTGACAAACTTACACATTTTAATGCAAATATCACAGCACTTTTTTTGTTATCACTAAGAATGTTTTGTTATCTTTGGCGCAATATTTACATAATTTTACAGTCAAAGCGACTTAACGAACCGTTCACTTTATTTTGATTTTGTCAACTGGTGCCGGAGGGTTTACAATCGGATTTTTTTGTTGTTTCTTTTTTCGGGGCTTCTTGGCGTCTTGATGAAGTTGTAAAAGACCGGAGATATATGTTCCGCATCTTTTTGACGTACAACTTTTTACTTATGGCTTAAAACTTGTACTTATAACTATAAGTTATATATTGCTATAAGTATATTTGTCCAGTCTCACTAAAAACAGCACTTGCACCTTACTTGCCCCTAGCACGTATAGATATACACTTTCTTTACTAATACATACAAAGATGCGCATTTTTTTAAATATAAAACGCAAGTATTTAACATTGCAGCAGTGAACGTTGTTCCGACCCTACCACGCAATCTGTCTCGTACAGCGCTACTAAAACTCCCGGACGAATTATTTAAAGAATGGAAAGCGCTATGATTTCATCACTCTTCCTTTCATTCATTTGATATTATCAAGTTTTGAGACTGCGCGGATATTTGAGATTTGCGAACATCCTAAAGTTAATTTCATTTTTTACACAGTATTCTTTTATTGGCTAATTCGATTCTATTCTCGCTACTACTTCAAATAATATATATGTTCATGCGTTGTTTTTTATCGTCTATTATATGTGACGTAAAAGGCTGTAAATCCTTGTAAATATGATGCCAATAAAAGAAACATACATACATACATTTATTGATACTTAATATGCTTTATCTTCTTTGAGCCAGTATGTCATATATACATATATATATAAAACCTCTTTTACAAATACACGCAAATGTACATTATATACATACTGACCGATAAAATATTTACTGAGCAATAAAATATTTTAATCAATGTCACACCGGAAACATAAAAACAGCGTGCAGTGGGGGGTGCTTAGTAAGAGAAGGCGGAAAACGACGTAGATAAATCCATCCTATTTGCTAAATTCTTTGCTTCTGTGTATGTTGAAAATGAAAACGATACCGACGATAACTATGCTCTTATTACACATATTAACAAGCGAAATGACCAGGGCTATCTACATATCGTTGCCACACCAGATGTAGTCTGTCAAGTACTTAACTGTATGGACCTCAGCAAGGGTGTTAGCCCAGACAAAATATCACCAGTATTTCTTCGTCAGTGTGCGGATCTCTTAGATAAACCCCTTCCGTTGATATATTCGAAATCATTAGCAGAAATCTATTACCCCGATTCATGAAAAACTGGTCACGTAACGCCTATCTACAAATCTGGACGGAAATTGGATATATCAAACTATCGCGGTGTCTCACCGAATTAGGCAAAAGTTTTCGAAATAATTATTTTCAATCAATTAAAATTTAAAATTTTCCCGAACTCAACAGCGAATCAGCATAGTTTCTTTCCTGGGAGAAGAGTAGAGTCCAACTTGATGGAACTTTCAATCATGGTACACGATGGATTCGACAATGACTGTCAGACAGACATCTTTTACGCGGACATTCGACAAGCTAATCTCAAAATTATCTGTCTATAAATATCACCTGAGTAACTCGCTGCTGTTATGGTTCAAGTCATACTTCAAAAATCGCAAGCAGTTAGTTAAAGTGAACGCCACTAAATCAGATATGATTGAAGTTCACTCCGGCGTCGGTCAAGGATCAATTTTAGGACCACTAAACTTTTTGGTTTACTTTAACGACTCTGATGGCAGATCTGATATTACAAAAGACATAAATTTAGCTGACAACAAAAAAATAGTGCATAACCGCATATCATCACTTAATGACACTTATATACTACAGTCATCAATAAATGATTTTGTTGAATGGTGTAGTAAAAATGGATTCAAGCTAAACGACGATAAGTGCAAAATCATGTCAGTTTCACGGAAACAATGCCCAATATTAGCAGAATGTTTCATAAAAGAAAAGCTCCAGTTCTACAGTTCAGTTTGGGCACCGCACCACAATGTTCACATTCAATCGCTTGAAAGTGTTCAAAGACAATTCGTCTTTTACGCATACACAGACAGATATGTTGACAAAACGAAAGATGGCTATCGTTTACGTCCATACGTAGATAGGTGTAATGAATTAAACATGAAGTCACTTCTCAGACGTCGCAGCAATGCTGCAATCTTTTTCATCCACGACATTCTTACTGGAAAAATCAACTCACAATTCTTGCGTAATAGAATTCAACTATACGACGGCGTCAGGAGCCTCAGAAATCCTTCATTCATTGGCATACGTCAGTCCAAGCACGGATTCACAACTTTCTCATCGTTTAATTTTGCATGTTTGTTGTTTTTTCTTGCTGCCGACCATGTAGATCTGTCCTTAACTTCGATAAATTTCCGTGGGAGCATTTTGGAACTCGACGACTCAATACTTGGAAAATTTGGTATTTGCTAGTGCCTTTGTTTAGGTGATTTCTTTCCACTAGATAAAAGAAGCCAGAAAGCTCCATGCCCGGTGATTAATTTATTGATTGTATATTTTGATATGTTTAAAAGCTTAAAGATTTTTTATTTCTTGTTCACAGAAATTTAATTTTCATTTCCTGACCGCACATCTCATTGAACGACCCATTATTTGGCAACATGATGTAATACCTTAATTTACATGCTCTCTTTTTGACTTTTGGCGACTCAGTCCTTTTGGTTCAGCGATTTTGACGACAGCCTTTAACGGCGATATTTTGGAATCTACACCTTCTCGTTTAACCGTTTTGACGACAGCCTTTTACGGCGATATTTGTGATATTTGATTTTTGTAAATGTTTTTAATTTATTATTTATTGTTTCCAACTTCGTACCTTTCGTTTTGTTTTGTTCTTTAATTTAGCAACTCGCTTTAAAAACTGTTTTTTGACTCGTGCAGTTGTATACCTCGCGCTTTTTGCTTAAAAACGCCCTCTTGAGCTTGGCTCATTTCACAAAATTGATTCCTCATGTAATGACTTACTTCCTTACCCCCACTGTAATCTACTATACTTTAGACAGCACAGTAAAATATGTACTTTAGACACGACAGTAAAATATTTACTTGGATTATGTAAAGAGGGGGTTTCGTCATTTTGACGTTTGTTTTAGTTGAAATGTTTACGTATCTTTCATCAAAAATTGATTCAATTTGCATCAAATTGAATGTCATTCCATTCAATTAATGAATGAATTTTTTTTATAATAAACAAAAGCATTGTTCCACGTGTCTACAGGAAGTATTTGTGTGTGAAACAAATAACCGTTGTGGAAGTTAAGATGTTTCGAAAAAAGGCGATATGAGTTTTCTTTAAGATATTCAATTAACGTGAGAAACATTAGTCTCGACTATAATGACTTCATTAAACCCCTCGTTGAATACAAGAAAGTCGACTATAATAGGCAAATTCTACCCCTACTTTCAGTGCAATAATTGGTTTAATTTCAAGTGTATGTTTTGATTATCACTCATGGTCTCACATGTTGTAATCGGAGTGATTAAAAAATATTGTCTATATACACAATAAATGGATGATTTTCTCTCCATCGTGGCCCCACGGTAGTAAGTGCACCAGGTATCGACCATGTAGTAGTCTCCGATCAACTCAGCACCAGCAAACGGTTATATTTCAATGAGAAATGTGGCCAGTAACTAGTGAAACTATGGTTTGGCCACAGACTACTACATGGACGATAACGAGTGCGTTTACCCTACTGTCGCAATTTTCCGAGAGTATCTTTGGCGATTATTTTTGAATTCGAAACTAGAATTTGATATTACAAAAACGAAAACGCTAATTATTTAAAATATAATGTCATTTAACGACGCAACTGAAAGAACGCATTACTATTGTAGATCAAAAGTACATACAAGAAACTCTTAATTAACATTATGAATAATAATACACCAATAACAAGTCACTCTACACAATGTTCTTTTTGTTTTCCTCAACGAATTTGTTAAAGTGTCGTGTCTCAAATAATTTCAAATGAATCATTCGAGTAGGTACACAAATACATATAATAAAAAATATTGTGCAGCTCTTTTTGCTTTTCCATTTACATGACAACATCATGATCGGTCACACTTCAATCACTTTAAATTTAGTCAACAGCTATTTTTAACGCTTCAGACATCAGACACAACACATATGTTTTCAGACAAATTATGCACCGATATAAATATTGAATTGCAATTAACTTTCCACAAGGAAGATGCGGGAAAAAACTCATTTTTTAACTTAACTAAAAGTTTTTGTCGTCCTTCGTCTTCATTTATTTTTCGTCCTTTCACAACTGAAAAAATGAAAATTTGGTAAGCTTAATGAATAAATGATTATAATTTTCATTTTTCACTAACTGTGTTAGTATTAAGCTACTTTTTATTGCAGACTCTTGCAAACAGAAGGAATTATATTTTTTATAATGGGTACGTAAATTCCCTTAACCAATTCACGAAATGTTATAACATTTCTCGTCGTTCGAAATTGCCATTTTTATCAAAATTGAGGTAGATCCGACTTCACGGTACATTTTAAGATTATAAAGAAAAGAACATTTCATTTTGATTCAAGAAATGCTTTTTGTCCTGCAGCTTCTAGCAAGATTGTAAGTTATTTCGTCAAATTGCAGTACGTTATTTTCGCGTAACAGTTTTAAAGGAAGTTGATTTTAATTTCATATCCAAATAAAAATTATCAGATTAATAAAAGAACTGCTAGCATTTATAACAAACTTTAGACCATTTTTAGCTATTAACTGTTCTAATATGTGCTACACAACACGTTTTTTTCAATAACTTGTGAAATTAAAATATACCTGTTCACTGTCTATTAAAATCCTTCGAAGACAAAGTTGATCTGCTGATGTAGGTAGTAGTCTAGTTGAATTATTTAATGAGATTTTAAATTTCGTATTTATATTAGCATTAATTAATTAACATTAAAAATATCTTTATCGGTGTTTGTTATCGGATTTTATTAATTGAGAAAAATGTTTTTATTATTGGTCTCAAATACATACGAAGTGTATCATAAAATGCGGGGTACCGATGCGCCCGTGTTGCAAGTCCCCTTTACCATATTAATACATTTATAGTTAGAATACAGATCTTGTTCAATTTTGCACAGATTTTTGCTAGCATTCTATGACATGTGATAAAAAAGAAACCCTTACAGGAAGTATTAAATACAGCCACCAATTTTAACAGAACTCATGATTTGTCATTTTAATCCACTTTGTCTCACATAAAATAACAGCGAGCATAAATTAACAGTGTCACATAACACTACCATAAAAATGCCAATATATGACAAAGTGGATAAAAATCGAAAATCATATCGTTTTGTTGTTATTATTTCGCAAAATTGTTTGCACAACGTCACGTTTACTGTCTTTTTTCGTTTTCAAAAGGAGACACTTGCGTCACATTATCAGGTTTAGAGGGATTTTTATTTGGTCGTGATTGCGGTTTACAAGATCGACTCTATGTTTCGTTCAAATAATGTAAAATAATAAAATAATAGAATAATTATAATTACTGAAACTAATAATTTAGTTAAAATGTGTTATTAAATAATTTGTCGCACGAGTAAGACGTGTATTTTTATTTGATGATGAAATTATTTCCGACTAAAATACTTGTCGTGGTTAAATAAATATGATAATACGAAAAATTGTGTTTATTTTTTGTACCAGTGACTCTTAAATTTCCATATCGGTAGATCAAATCGAGATTGACGTAATAAGTTTGAAGCAATAATAAAAATGTAATGAATAGAATTTGAGCCATCGCATCGGCAAACTGGTCTCATTGTTGACGCCACGATTTCAAATAATCAAATCCCATTAAACGTTCCCCAACCGGTTGAATCGTTTGAATCGGATCGACAATAGATTAGGTGACAGGGCAGCGGAAGAAATCAGTTCGAATAAGAAAATTAACAAAAGATCGCACGTAAATTCTAATTAGTTTATTTCAATTTAAAATTAATAAAGATCCGAGGATCATCCTGCAATTAAATATTTAAAGTTGAGTTAAATTAGTGGGTTGAGCATACCAAAGGGATCATCGAAGATCCATTTATTTTTCGGTAAATAACAATTTCATACTTCACCGTTGTACAAATTATTTACATATCAAATTGTTTAGATTCCTATAGTTTAATTAAATTGTGAAGACTCCTGCAAAATTTAGAACTTAGAAATTTAGAAATTTAGAAATTAATTTTAAATCAGTTTCAAAAATTCAAAATTTGATTTTTTTTGAGCTCTCGAAAACTGAAATGCATGCTGTGTGCTTGTCGTCAGTTTGTTGAATAAAATTTTATTATATTGGCACCTTTCGCTCATACACGTACCTATATTTACACCAGACTCTAAGCCAACGCACGTGGTTGTGTCAAAATTTCTTTTGTTCTCTCACTCGACCACGTGCGTATGTTTACCAATATAAGCACGTGCGTGCACCCACTTTGGCATTTCCAACGATGTCATTTTTTATTGTTGGTACTATCGAGATTTTACTTTGAGTTTCAAAAAAAAATAATAAGTTATTTATATAATATATTATTTGTCCTAAAAAATGATAATTTATCGATATAAAATAAAAGTAATGAAACAATCGTCTTCCATTAACTCTAAAATATTAATATCAATTATTTGTTTGAATATTAAATCAGACGAAGAATACACAGATGATAAATAGGCTGGTAATGCCAGGCCTTCAACTTTTCGAATGCCTAAACCTAAAAGGAAGAGTAGCTTCAGACATCTTAATATTCGTAATGGCTTCAATGTACTAACCTAGAAGAACGCAGCAAAGAATAAAACCTGCACTACCGTTTTATTAAGAAATTCTTTGTTTTATATGTGTACCCGAGTAAAAATTCTGATCTCATGGAACTTTGAAAAACGTACTCTCAAAGATCTCATTTCAGTCTCGTGACTTTTTTTAGGCGAATTCGGTCTCGGATGAGTAGTTTCTACAGTGAGATCAATGAGTACAGTCATTTTGAAAAAATGTTTCAATGAGACCAATGAGTCCACTCATTTTGAAATTGTTTTTATGAGACCAATGAGTGCAGTCATTTCGAAAAAATATTTCTGTGAGACTAGTGAGTGCACTCATTTTGGAAAAATATTTTTATTCACCTCAGTGCTTTACTAGGGAGTTAAATAATACATTATTTTGGTAAGCCCTCGACTTTTGTATTTTATCCATTAAGTTCAATCGAATAATTTCAAAGTCGCAACATGGTTTCATGGAGCGCAGATCTACAGCAACAAAAACTGAATTTGTTAGCTACGCAACTAAAGTTATGGAATCTAGGCGTCAGTTAGATGTCATATACACCGACTTCCGAAAAGCATTCGATAGAGCCAAACATTCGATTCTTTTGCACAAGTTGAGCCAAATGGAAGTTCATTCGAACTTACTAGCATGGATTGCATCTTATCCGAATGGACGTTCAAAATTCGTCAAATTAGGGAATTCCTCTTATCGAACGTTTAACGTGACCTCTGGTGTTCCTCAGGGTAGTCATCTCGGCCCTCTCTTGCTCATGCTATTCATGGACGATGCTACTAAAGTATTCGCTAGGTCAGTTTACCTAATGTATGCTGACGACTTAAAAATTTTCATGAGATTTAGAAATGTTATTGACGCAAGTGTTCTTCAACGTGACTTGAACAGGTTTCTACAATGGCGCAAAATCAACCAACTTTATGTGAGTGTAAGTGTAAGGTAATCTCCTTCTCCGGAAGAGATCCAACATTGAGTTTGGTTACAATATCAATGATGTTGTGTTGACTCGTGTTAAAATCATAAAAGATTTGGGATATCTCTTGGACCAGAAACTGATATTCAGTAAACACATTGAATATATAATTGCAAAATCTTACTCAATGCTTGGCTTCGTTATGAGAACTTGTAAGGAATTTAAGAATATTCTTGTTCAGTCTGTCATTCTCGCAATATGTCCTGCCCAGTTCCGATTAAGACGCTATCCTTCCCATTACATCAACGACTCTTGTTTGTTTTCGAATCCGTTGATTCGTTTAATGTTAGTACGGGGAAATGGTAGTGCGGGGCAAACGGTAGTACGGAAAAAATTGTTGTACGCGGAAAAGTGTTGTAGGGTGGAAACGGTAGTACGGGTGAAACGGTAGTACGGGTAAAACGGTAGTACAGACGTAATGATAGTAAATAGAAAACGGTAGTTGGGCAAAACTGTTTTACGGGAAAATGGTAGTACGAGGGAAAACCAGATTTGCGTAAGCTTATGGTAATTACTAAAATACTACTAAATCCATTTTTTATTCATCTGCATCTAACTTTGCACTTCCTTGCATACATTTTAGTATTAAAGTCGCAAATCTCGGACCTAGCGGACAAGAATGCTTAATGTCCGCGTAGCCCTTAGGGGCGGGGGTATTTACTAGTCGTAACTATACGCAAAAAAAAACTTTTACGGAGGAGGTGTGACGCGAGTTTTTATGTCTACTTACAAAAGTTTTGAAATCAGGAAAAGGATGACGCATTAGGCACCTAAATCAAAACGATTTTTTTACAGTTACAAAAGTTCTGAAATCAGAGATTTCATTTTTTTTCGTATCGAAGCTTAATGCGTCACCCCCTCTGATTTCGAAACATTTGTAACTGGAAGACAATCGTTTTGATTAAGATGCTTAATACGTCACCCTTTTCTGATTCAGAACTTTTGTAAGCAGACATAAAGAGTTGCGTCACACCTCTTCTATAAGAGTTTTTTTTGCGGATACCAGTACTTTTGTAAGTTTGTAACCAACTTTCTAACTGCCATAGTTCTAGAGATATGCATCATCCCTCTGAATTCTGGAACTGGCGCTATCCCGGGATAATGCCATATTTTCCCAAAACCATTAAACACGTGTACGCTTAAATTCAATTTAAATCAGCTTTCTAACTCTCATAGTTCTGAATATCTGGGTCTTCCTGCCCAATTCTGGAAGCGGCCATATACCAGGATTGATCAATATTTGCCCAAATTTGTGAAACACGTGTTCGCTTAAATTTGATTCTCTACAACTGCATATTTGGAAGTAACTCTCTAACTGCTATAGTTCTAGAGGTACGAATTACATTTCGTGAAACCTTATATGAAATTACAATATGTTAACAAAGTTAAAAAAATTGCCAAAAACAAACAAACAAAGAAAGAAGGAAAGGTTTACCAAATTGACTATTTGAAAATATGCGATTTGGGTCAGTTTCCATACAAAATAGCAAACTTTTTTAATTCATATCTCCGGATTGGCTGAACCGACTTTAATGAGTAAAAAGCATTTCGGCGTAAAATTTTGCGTAGAATCCAGGAAAAATAATTCCCGGGGGGTAAGTCGCACGGGGGGGAAGTCAATAGGATTCTGTATATACAATCTTTCTCATCTCGAAATTGTATGTCTTTTGAAAGTTATTTCTGTGGGTTTAAAACACAATGAATAAATTCCGATTCGGTGTTGCCGTTTTTGGAAGAATGTATGTAAACAAATTGGCCATGTCATGTCATTTGTCAACAAAAACACAAATGATCACAAATTAAATTACATTTTTTTATTACAAAAATTAATTGGAAACTTCACAAAATTTTACAACTTTTTCTAAATAGGTAAACGTTTCTAATAAAAACAAAATTCTCGAAAATTAACTAGAAGAAAGAAAATAATGCTTGCAGAAGCTTTTCACACGGTAGAAATTAGCGATTTTTTGATGGATACACCAAATTATTTATTAAAAAAAGATTCAAAACTCAACAATTAAATGCAGCACAACAAATGATCTTAATTTGATTACATTTGAAATTATGTTAATGTGAGTAGCCTTTTTTTCGCTTAATAACTCATAAGGTTTTATTTACAAAAATTACAATTCATTGAGTGGTTATATAATTGATTTGGAGAAAAAATTTGAGTAGAAGGCGAAAATTCTAGGAAAAATAGAAAAAGAAAAGTACATTAATACATAACTCATTAAAATTTGTGAGATACCTCACTAGAAAATCTAAAATTTTAAAAAATTAACTGAAGTACTGTCAAAGCCGTCAATCAAAACAATTAATGATAATGTCGATAAAGATGATGAAAATCAAGATATGGTTGACCCGTACGGTTATTTCAAAAATAAATTGAGTTTTCAGAAAATGAATGTTTTATTCGAAAAAATTGAATTTTCAAGAAATTTAAAGTTTTTATGTGAAAATTGAAAATTATCAAGAAAATCTAAATTTTTGAAGAATTCGAATTCTTTCTCCAAATCTAAATTTTTGAGAAAATAAATATTTCTAAGAAATTCCAAAATTAAAAGAAAATAAAAATTTCCAGAAAAATTCCAAATT
>CM055406.1:133928533-133973137 GCA_029228625.1 Pseudolycoriella hygida
ACGAGAGTGAAGTTTGCGTTCCAAGTGAAGCGAGGGCACAACTTAAAATTATTATTTGCAAAAAGAATTTAGTTGGTCAATTCAAAACCTTGTACCAATGTGAAATCTCTTTGAAGAGCGAATAGAACGTATAGAAGACAACTATCAAATTTGGTAGTCAATTACCAAGATGGATTTTTGAAAATCAAAGCTAATCATATTATTTATATTTCGCTTTTCGAGAATTATAGCGATTCTCAAACCGAATAAACCAGCGAACGACCCACAGAGCTATCGTCCAATTTCTCTACTAAGCTGCTGCTCTAAGCTATTTGAACGATGTTTTATCAATCGAATAAGATATACAATCGACGAGACGGTTCCCATCGAACAAGGTGGCTTCAGAAAAAACAGAAACTGTTGTGATCAGGTTTTAGCCCTCACAACATTTATCGAACTCGGATTTGAAAAATGCCTGAAAATCGGCGTCGTTTTTGTTGATCTATCAGCCGCCTACGACACGGTATGGAAGCGCGGATTGATGTTGAAATTGAGCCGAATCATTAAGTGCAGACAAACATTAAACGTGATATGCGTCCGAAACATACAAGTGGAAATGAACGGAAAGACAAGTCGCACACGAATATTGAACAACGGTTTGCCTCAGGGCTCAGTCATGTCAAGTTTTAACGTCTACACAAGCGACCTTCCAACAACGAAATCCCGAAAGTTCATGTACGCCGATGATGCTCCGATTGCCTACCAGTCAAATTCTTTTGAAGAAATCGAAAGAGTACTCAACGAAGACCTGGAACTGCTTTCCAAATATTTTAAAAACTGGAGGCTTCGCCCGAATGTCAACAAAACAGTGTCTTGCGTGTTCCACCTGAACAATCGACAGGCAAACCGTCAACTAAAAATCCGTTTTAACAATGGTGACGTAGAGCACGAAAAGTTCCCCAAATACCTCGGCATATACCTCGGCAGAGCGCTAACCTTTCGACGTAACACACAAAGCATTGAAAGCCGGCTGAAGCTGAGAATCAATATTATTCAAAAATTGACCGGTACGACATGGGGAGCCACAGCAAAAACGCTTCGAACCACCACAAAAGCTATGATTTTACATACAGCAGTGTGGATGAAATGCGCACACGTCAAACTCATTGACACTCAAATCAACGTGGCACTACGAATCATAAGCGGAACGGTTCATTCCACACCTATACCGTGGATCTACGCTTTAAGCAATATCCCCCCAATTTTCATGCAAAGAGAGCAATCAGCGTCAAAGGAATGTCTCAAGATACGCCGCAACCAGGATCTACCAATTTACGGCGATTTAATATCGGCCCCTATCAACTCGAGACTTAAGTCACGCAAACCGTTTTGGACATTCTTCAGACAATATGAACAAATGGAAAGCCTAAAGACTAGGTGGAGAAATTGGTGGATGGAATCAGCAGTGAAAAATCGGGACCTGATAGCGGATCCGACTGTTGAAGTAAAAGGAACCAATCTACCAAGACGAATATGGCTCCGACTAAATCACATACGAACAGAGCATGGATGCTGCGGGTATATGCTACACAAATGGGGATACGTCGATTCGCCTGTGTGCGAATGTGGTTAAATTCAAACAATCGCCCACTTGGTCAGTCAATGTCGAATACACCGCTTCGATGGTAACATTTCTCAAATCAACAACGTTACAAACGAAGCTGTTGATTGGTTGTCGAATCTCACGGTGAATATTTAATCAATTTTGCCTTGTTTCGTTCTTCCGATTTTTTTCCGATTTGAACTGCCTTCTGATATGCTCATATGCTCACATGATGGAAAACTGAGTTAAATATTTGAAATCAAGAATTTGTAGCGTATCATCATTTTGTTAACATACAACTCGCAAACATTTAACGTTAAACACATTCGCGCGCTCTCATCATCAAACATAATTCATACGCATTCATATGGATGGCGCTCACCAATGACGAACATTCTAGAACACCGTGACGAGACTTCAGCCATGATAAATATTTTGCTATAAAAAGGAACAGACGATTCATGCAAAAGGTTACTCTTATTTCAACCGCTGAAAATTACACTTTGTGACGTAAGCGAAGTAGAAATAAATTATTGTAAACTGAAGGAGATTGTTTTATGAGAAAAGCCTTTCGGCATTTAGTGAAAGTGTGCGCATCGTATGACGGTCGTTCCATCATTAAATTGTTTGATTGGCCACCGATTGGAGCCCTAAAAAATCGCCCTTCTACTAATTCCTTTTATTTTCTTTTTTTAAATTAAATCACTCTATAGATTGTGTTTGTAAATTTGTTATTAAAAGTTATTGGAAATAATAATAATAATAATAATATTTCGCTCAATTGAAAAACGAAGCAACGTTGTAAAAAATTAGGCTGACGTCTAACAACAAAATAATAAGTCAAGGGACCCGACCCACCCAAAAGGTGGAAGCTAGTATTTAACCAACTCGAATTCAATTAAAATTTGGAAGCAGCACGAATATATTTTTTTAGAGTAGAAAGTTGTTGTAATTTTGCTTAAAGAACTTTTTACATATCAAGTGGTTAATTTTGGAGCATTGTCAGTAATTCCCTCAGTCCCCCACAAGAAAGCCTACGTAAAATAAAAATTGATTGCGCTCAGCGGTTCCACATACCTTTCACGCACAAATTAAAAAAAAAAACACACGCACTAAAACATATAACTTTAACGTTAATCGATTTCAAATACGATTATTCTCGAACATGTTCAGACGAAATGCTATGCGGATTCGTATAAATGAAACAGATGTATAGCTGTCGGCGGTTGCCATAATTCAAAATATTATACGTTTCCAAATGCATTCAGCAAAGATTCCAATATTAAAAACAAACTTTCTCCACTGCTACACAGATGGCGGCGCAAAAATGTTAGTCGTACAAACGGGGTAGCACTTTTCTATAAAAATTTACATCGAATTTACACCGATTTTTGGAGTTTTTGAATTTCGTGTACATTCTATAGATGTGGTTTTTTGATTTTCAGTTTGTTATAGGATTCGGCAACATCGACAAATTGGGCTGGGTGCTGCGGAAAAATGTATTTTGGAACAAAAAGAAAACTCAGTTATATAGTTTTTATTATCAATGATTTCGAAACATTGTCGATAAATTATTATAACTTAATCAAAGTTCAATGTGGTGTCGGCTTCGGCGACAATAAGTGCATTTTGGTGGGCAGTGAACTGAATGAAAGCAATGTTTGTACTGTCGATTTTCATTGCTTGTTTCCACGATCTGGGTTCTCGTTTAACCATGCATGGAAGGTCGATGCAAATGTTGCCCCGTGTCGATGAACTCAGAGTGTACCCATCCCGTAACATTTGTGAAGCGAACGCATGCACTTTCGGATGGGTTGGTTGTAAGATCCCATTTTTGATATCTTCACTGAAGAGAACCTTCGGCTAGAAAATAGCACCCGGCCATGTGTAATACCATCATCCGTCAAGACAAAATTTATGTCACGACAACCAGAAAACATCGGAACAGCGATGCAAAAGTAATCATTATTTTCAGTCAGTGTGAGTCCAACTACTGTGCGGTGGATTGAAAAAGGAGATAGAAAGTTGAGGTTCAGCTTCTTCGTTAGCTTGAGTTGCTTGCACTGAGAGGAACGTTGAAATTCGTTGTTGTGGTGAGCCCAGTTCCGGAATTTTCGATTTTGATGCAACATTTGGTGGTACATTTGCGGCTGCAATGAATGATACGATTTATTGCTGAATGAAAATGAACGTCATTATAATTTCGACATCTACCTAGGCCCAACTTTGCCTTCGTTGCACGAAAGTGTGAACCAAAAACTGACTTTGAAAATCTTAAAAACATTTTGTGAGATCTATGAGCATTATCGACTTTCGTTTCATCGTCAATTTCATTTTCATTGAACATCCGCTCCAATTCCATCTGTTCTGGTCCTGGCGGCTTCTTCTTCCACACTGGATATTTTTGTGACGCCATTGCTGGTCTTGGTGCTCGAATTGCCATCTAACAATTTTATTACAAACTCAAACACTAAAAATGAATATGCTTATTGAAAAATCTTACACTTTCAGCTCTTATTTCGTTGTTTGAAGTTCGTAGAAAGACAAAATTCAATAAAATCACTTGAAAAACTTCGCCATCTGGGTTGCGAGGGAACCATGTGTTCCTGCTAAACCGTCCACATACGAGATTTGTGTTGTATGAAGAAAATTCCTCTATACGTTAAATGTACAACTCCTTCATGCGAAAGAAGTCCAACCTTTGCATTCTTAGCCAGAAGACGGTTCCCTCGTAACACATTTTTCCACTTTTCAATGGAATGGCCCATCTACATTTTTAGCTCTACCACTTAAGTACGCATCCTGGTGCTGCAAACCTTTTTTTGCCAAAATGTTGGCAGGAGTAAATTTTCTATGCCATGTAAGTTTCAATTTGGCACCAGGCTGCTGCTACCATTTACATCCATAAAACAAAAGTTTAAGTACGCAGCCTAGTGCCGACTTGAAATTTATACGACGTATAGTGTTCATTATTGCCGTTACGATAACATTGAACGATTTTCAGCACTAGGCTGCCTTCTAAATTGTCAATCAAAATTATAAAGTAAGCCTGGTGCCAAGTTCAAAACTAGTGGATAGTTGTGTTCTTATTACACCATCCAACATTGTTATAGACACTTTTTCGGCACCAGACTGACCAGTCTGAAATGCAGACCTTTCTTCTAGCGAAAGATTTGTTGAAAAAACTGAGCAATCGCAAAAAAGTAGCTCAGCTACTAGATCAATAAAAGATGAGTGTAAACGGATATTTAGTTACTTTTTTGAAAATGTCACATTTTTATCAAAAAACTATAGCTAGAAAAACATCGTTTTTTCAGAGAGTGCTCTTTTTAGATCACAGGATTCGTAACATTTCGAAAGTGTATTTGGCTTGTGACTTCTATTTGTGACGAATTCGGGGTGAGAATCTATACAATTTGATTTTGAAACCCTAATTAAAAACCTTACATTTTATATCTTTGTTTATGTTTTTATATACGCGTCGAAACACGCGTAAACGATGTTTCAAAATATTTAAAAACAAAATGGCAAATGTTCCGAGATAATGGCCTCGTGTTTCAAATTGTTTTTTAGCAAATAACATTTGCTTTTTTGAGAAATGAATCGATAAAATCGATTGGAAAGTGTTTAGTCTGTGATGTTTTATAAGTAATGTCATATCGAAAAGCTGTTATTAATAAAGAACGTTGTTTAAAATATGCCGGTCCTGCGGCGAAACTGACGGCAACGATAATTTTCATATACAGTTTTAGGCTTTTAATCCTCAAATTTAGATAAAAGTGTTATGAAAAACAAAACAATATCGTACTTTAATTCGATTTCATCAATTCATTCATAGAAATACCGTCATTAATTTGCTAAAACTGCATTAAAAACATGGACACACAACTTCAGAATATTCGGAATATTTCGGTCATTTCGAAAAATATGTTTGCGTGTTTCGACGCTTTGTTGACACCGTAAACAAGGGCCTAATATTTTGGCGGTTTCAAAATTTAAGGCCGAAGTGCCTTTTCACTCATAAAAATCGGTTCAGTCGTTCCGGAGATGTGAATTAAACAATTTTGCTATTTTGTATGGAAATGGACTCAAATCGAATATTTTTAACTAGTCAATTTGGTAAACCTTTCTTTCTAGGTGTATGTCGTCAGCACTCCCCAAATTTGTGCTCGCATGGAAATTGGGTCTATAATTTGCGCCTGAATTTGTGCTTTCGAATGGTACCAGTCCTAGAATTTGTGCTGCTCTGGGAGCCGAAAACGACTCGATCGAAAAATTTTCCATTTTTCGTCATTTTTGTATGGGGAGTCCCTTTAATTTAAATTTTTCCGAACTCAAATTGGCTTCCCGAATTAGTGCTGGCTAATGGTAAAGTTCCTAACATTCAAAGTAGTCGGAGCGCCGAGCACAAATTGATAAAAAATCAAAATTTTCAATTTTTCGTTAATTTTGTATGGGGAGTCCCTTTAATTTAAAATTTTCCAAACTCAAGTTGGTTTCCCGAATTAGTGCTCAATTTGTGCTGGCTAATAGTAAAGGTCCCAACATTCAAAGTAGTCGGAGCGCCGAGCACAAATTGATCAAAAATAAAATTTTCCATTTTTTCTTAATTTTGTATGGGAAGTTTCTTTAGTTTTTGTCAAATTGGTTTTCCTAATTATTTTGAGCTGGATAGCTGAACCGCTTCAGCAGTCTTTGTAAGATTTCTACAATTTTTCCTTTTTCATCAATTTTTAATTTCTTCCACTTTGAGTCGGACCAACTCTAAAATATTTTTCGCAAAATTTTGCATTTAATTTGTCATTTTGATCATGAAATCGGTTCACACGATCCTGAGATATGAACTTTTGAAAATTTGAATTTTCATACAATTCAAAATTTTCTTCGAATTTTACTTCTCTATATTATTGGTATTTACACCATCATAAATTGAAGATATTCGAATTATGACAGTGGAATCTATCGATTATATAACACTGATTTCACTAAAGTTCGCTCAGCGTAATTTTATTACACGTTCCTGGGAGGCAACACGCAACCTAGGGTAGGACACATTAATAGTTAATATTTTAACCTTAAATTCTAATATTAGATTTTATTCTATGGTATGTATACACAATAGATGTAAGAACACCCAGTGATGTAATGTCCAAGAACGATTTTAAATAAGATGTATTTGAACGTGTTTACAACGAAACTTTCGTGAAAAGTGATAACATCGATGATACATTACTCTTACGTAATCTCAATTTATTTGTTTAATTGGATGTGTGACATTAGGGTGATCCAAAAATGTATGGGAAAATCAAAATGTCGAAAAGTGGGGGCCCCAGCTCTCAAACGATCTCAAATGTATCCCTGATCAAAAGTTAATATGGAGTAAACTCAATCCGTAGTGATCTAGGGGGCTCCCAAGAGCGAAATAGCAGAAAAAACATGAAAATCAGATATGAGCATTTTACACAGACACTGATAGTAGAGAGCATGTTAATGTGTTAATTTGATTCAATGCTTCTATTTTTGAGCTTGTAGTGGTGAATTAATTTTTTGCTAAGATCACTCCGGATTGAGTTGGATCCATATTAATTTTTGATCAGGGATACATTTGTGATCGTTTGAGCGCTGGGGCCCCACACTTTTCGACACTTTATATTTTTGGACCACCCTAGTGTGACATGTTTGCGGATAGTTCTTATTCGATACTTCATGTCTAGGCATTCTCATATTAATGGTACACACGGAATCTAGAGCTCTCACGTTTTGAATCTTTATCTATAAAGTAAAAAATTTTAAGTTTCCATTCCTCTCCTGGACTAACTTAAATCGTATCGAACCGATCCCATAAGCCAACAAAAATTCAGCTAATTAGTTCTGAAAACTAGGTTGACAAAAATTAAAGAAACCTCATATACAAATTAATGGGAGAAATAAAAATTTCGATCTTTTATCAATTTGTGCTCGGCGCTCCCACTACTTTGAATGTTGGGAACTTTACCATTAGCCAGCACAAATTGAGCACTAATTCGGGAAACCAACTTGAGTTTGGAAAAATTTAAATTAAAGGGACTCCCCATACAAAATTAACGGAAAAATGAAAATTTTGATTTTTTATCAATTTGTGCTCGGCGCCCCGACTACTTTGAATGTTGGGAACTTTACTATTAGCCAGCACAAATTGAGCACTAATTCGGGAAACCAACTTGAGTTTGGAAAAAATTAAATTAAAGGTCATTTAAAAGCCACTCACAATTCTCCATCCTACTTCCAATTGTTTAACAAAAATCGAAAAACTAAAAGTGCTGATTTCGTCGTTTACGACTCATTAGTACACCTTGTCTTAAGACCATGTGTATATCAGCAACGATGGCCATAGAATGATACCCAGACTATGCCAACTCGCCTTTTATACAATCCAGATCCTACGATTGGATGCATGTCATTTCGATGAACAATTTGGAAGTAAAAGAATTGTGAGTTTGTTTCGGTTATTTTTTAATTTGGATTATTCTGCTAAGCAGATTACCACAATTCAACGACTATCGAAGATAGTATTTACGTTGAATATTTCGGCTCCAAGGGGTTAACCATACCCTCTGTGTAAAGAAGTACACAAACTTGCAATCAAGGTAAAAATTGAGAAAATTCTCGTTTTGGTACAATTGCACCCATAGAAGTAATATTTTACTATGGCTGCTGTACCTTCGGCAGATTAAAGTCCACCCGCTTGAATCAACATTTAAAAGCCACTCACAATTCTCCATCCTACTTCCAATTGTTTAACAAAAATCGAAAAACTAAAAGTGCTGATTTCGTCGTTTACGACTCATCAGTACACATGGTCTGGCATTTGTGACGCAATTTTTTGAACTTAAAACATAATTTTGCTTAAAAATGTTTGTTGCGAATCGAAGCTTAATGCGTCACCCCCCTCTGATTTCAAAACTTTTGTAACTGGAAGAAAAAAGTTTTACCTTAGATTATTAATGCGTCACACTTCTGATTTCACAGCTTTTGTAAGCAGACATAAAGACTTGCGTCACACCTCCTCTGTAAGAGGTTTTTTGGCTTTTATATTTCCTTGATTCATGGATACAGCGCCATCTATTAGAATATGAATGAAAACATTTTTCCTACAGTCAATGACATTCAATTTTCAACTATTTTCATAGATTAAATAGCATAGGATAACGAAATATCTTATTTTGTACATTTCTTGATGACATGAGGGGGTTATTATAAATCTACCTATAGATTTCTCTTTGTACGAGAACCATGAGTTAGCGATAGTGGGTAATTGCTCCATGAAGCTTTTACTTGTCAACAGCTGAAAGTTGACATATGTATAACTTTGGTTAATTGAAATCAATCCATTTCATAGGAAACGATGCCGACAGATCACGAATTTTTAAAACTGGGTAATATTTATACCAAGAGCTTTCTAACTCGAAGTAAACATATAGCTTTGAGACGCTTCAAGTCGTTCTTTGGAGTAAAGCCAACGATATACTCCATCATGTGGGCAGAATTGAGAAACAATTTGCCGAATGGGTCGCATTCAAAACACCTTCTGTGGTGTTTAGCCTTTTTAAAGCAATATGCAACAGAGCTTCGCCGACGATCCACTTTTGAAGCCGATGAGAAAACTCTAAGAAAGTGGACTTGAGCATTCGTTAAGCTTTTATCGGACTTAAATGTGGTAAAAATATTGCTGCTTTCTATGATTTCATATACCTACATATAAAGACGCATATGAACTATAAATTTTATGGGAAAAACGTTTCGAAGGGGCTGAAAATGGACAAGCTTGTTTCACCTCGTTGGATGGAGTTGATTTCCCCATCCTGGAACCAATTCCTTTTGATCGGGGTTGGTATAGCCATAAATTTAAATCTGCTGGCCTCAGATACGAGATTGGATTGAATATAACAACAGGAAACATAGTTTGGGCCAATGTCGGCTATCCGTGTGGATTGTGTCCAGACCTCAAACTGGCCAGAGAATCTTAGGTTTATTCGGTCGGCTACGGTGAACGGACCGTAGCAGATAAAGGCTATAACGATGCGACATACTTTATTACACCGAATGCCGGAAATCGAGCGCTCCACAAGTTGATAATGAATCGACACGAAACTGTAAATAAAAGAATGAAGCAATTCCAAATTTTGAGACAACAATACAGACATTTATTGAGGAAACATCTTATGGTGTTTCACGCAGTGGCAAATTTGACTCAAATCAAATTGCAAAATAGTCAACCATTATATTCGGCAGATTCAGACACAATTCAGAAATAAATGTCAATTAAAAAGTTCGACGAATTTAGTTTGTTTCACTGAAAAATTCGTTTTCCCGCAGCTCCCTGCATGGCCGAATCGAGTTCCTCTTCGGCAATTGCATGAATCATCTTTTAAAAATCTAGTACATGAAGCATGAAACGATTGGTAAAAGTAAATAATGATCTAAATGTTTTTTCTACTAATTTGGCTGTTATTTTTGTAGCAGTGGCTTCATTTACTAAAACATTTTTTATGTTTTTTGATGCGCAATTCCAGACGAATATAGTTTCTGTTTTATATTACGGACGAAGAATACATTCTCAAAAGAAAAATTCAAACCACTCCAAAAGTTAGATTGTAAACAATAAAATTTGGTTTTATTTACTTCCAGCATGAGAATTAAATAGGTAAAAATATACCTTTATTATGAGCGAAAGAACAGGTAGACTCATTTCTGGTTTTTCGGTTGTTAAATCTTTGAAATTATTAAAAACATCTTTTTCATTAATTTATTGACGTAATTGTTAAAATTCCTGTTAACTTTACCAAAACTATTGAGCTGATTGCGTTTGAGCATTCGTATGGCCATTCATTTAATATTAGTCTGTTACCAACACACAACACAAGAATCGTATACGAGATGTGTGCGTTCAGTGCAGAGTGATCATCCACTATCATTTGCGTTTCACCAACTACCAGGTGGTTTCCCTTTTATACATTTTAGATATCAAAACGAGATAGTTACGGCGATTAAGAGTGAATTTGCCAATACTTCGCACGGTCATGATCCAACGTGTTGCGGAATTTTGATCTCTATGCCTATTCGATTCTTCATTGCAATGAAGACTTTCGGAGCAGACAAACTGTGTGAAATTATTTTATAGTTTTGAACATTTTGAAAAATGATCTGCACTTGCACAGAGGTCAAACATATCGTTTTTGATGAATATCACGGACAAAACCAAGCCGATTCCAGTCAAATTTTTTACGACTATGTAGCCCAATAATACAAACCATTTGGCTGTAACAACACTCCTGATGTGTGCAAATAGTTGGCTGTAGGAGTCCAAAACGCCGAAAGAATGGTCATTGTCAAAGGGTTGCGGAAGGGACAGTTTACGTCTTTTTCTGAAACCCAAAGCGGCTGGCTTGGTCTCAGCTTAGTACCCTAAGTACAGATTTGTGACGCGTAGAAAAAAATGGAATTGTAGTAAAAATTTTAAATTAGTTGAGAATATGTAACTTTTTGTGTCTTTAACTTTACCACCTCAAATCGAATAAAAAATTCATCTAAAAAGTTCCTGAAGTGAAAAACAAAAATCACAACAAAAACCCTTTTTCAAAGGGAAATGTGACGCAAGTCCTCGTCCCTTCTTCTAAAACAACTGATATCAATATGGGTGACGCTTGCAGCTTCGGAACGCACAAAATTCTTTTGAAATATTTTCACTTTTGATTAAAAAAATGCGTCACAAATGCCGGACCCGCCAATATAATAATTTTTCTACGCTTTCAGCTTTCATACGCAAAAATTTGATTTCCTGTACAAAAATAAAGTCAAATTTTTGCATTGTGAAAGCTGAAAGAACAGAAAAACCATAACACTGGGTTAAGTGAAAATTAGACCTGTCCAATAATGTACGGGAAAATTAAGTTTTCGAAAAGTTATGGGGCCCACCGGAAAACGGTGTCAAATGGTCCACAAAAAAACGTTTCTATGGATCGGATGAAATCCGGAGCGATTTAATAGGTCTCAATGGCGTTAAGGCGGAAAATGACCGAAATCCGAGCATCAATATCTTCGTCGGCAGGTGTCCGAATATTCTTGTTAATGAGCTTGTCTTCTAGGATTTTTCTTCCTCTAAAAATTGTTTCTAAGATGCTAGACTCTAAAGTAATTCCCAGTATGACTTTCGCTTAATTGAAGTGGAAACAATTTTTACAAAAATGCTGCACTACTTTAGTCGTATGGAACTCATACAAGGGATTCATTACCAGTCTAGCTTCTTAGAAACAATTTTTAGAGGAAGAAAAACCCTAGAAGACAAGCTCATTAACAAGAATATTCGGACACTTGCCGACGAAGATATTGATGCTCGGATTTCGGTCATTTTTCTCTTTAACGCCATTGAGCACATATTAAATCGCTCCGGATTTCATCCGATCCATAGAAAAAATTTTTCGGTGGACCATTTGACACCGTTTTCCGGGCGAGCCCCCTAACTTTTCGACAACATAGAATTTTCGACAGGTCTAGCGAAAATATTTCAAAAGAATTTTGTGCGTTCCGAAGCTGCAAGCGTCACCCAAATTGATATCAGTTGTTTTGGAAGAAGGGACGAGGACTTGCGTCTCGATTCCCTTTTAAAAAGGGTTTTTGTTGTGATATCGGTTGTTTTGGAAGAAGGGACGCGGACTTGCGTCACGTTTTCCTTTTGAAAAGGGTTTTCGTTGTGATTGTAATGTTTTGCATTATTTTGAGCCCCCGCTGCCGCCGAACCGAAGTGCGGCGGCTACTACTTCCATTGGCGAAAATGATCCCCTTAACTGCCTCTACAACATATCAAAAGTTTTTTTTGAGCCGCCGCCAAACCGAAGCGCGGCGGCTACTGGCGAAAATGATCCCCTCAATTTTCTCTACAACATATCAAAAGTTTTTTTTGATGCCCCGCCTATTTTCCGCCATTTTGGCGGTCACCCTGATACACTACACACCCAACCCAACAACTTTCCCTTCGACAACAAACCTCTATCTCGAACACACAACCATTGCCTCATACAAAATGTGCTATCATACACACTACACACACAAACACATACATATGGGCTTCATATGGCGCCTTCTAAGAGCCCTGGCGCTCAAACGGGGCCCGTACGCCCCTTTTTTAAAATGTCATATAGCGCAGAATGCCCACCCGAAGGTCCCTGCAAAATTTCAAGAAAAGTTATCGAGCCGTTTTCGAGCACGAGCCAAAAAAGTCGGTTTTCATACAAATGGCTCTGGAACTAACTAAGGAACTAATGTATGATGTTTCCATTAACTTGGGCTTATATGAAGCAGCACATTTTGTATGGAAAATGACGATTTTCTATAGGTCAATCTTCTGGACCGATTTTAATGAGTAAAATGTCGATTTCAATCAAAATTTTACAAGAAATCCAATGAACTAGGTCTCAAGGGGGTACGACGCAAGGGAAAAAAGTCAAAACTTGGCTGTATATATGGTTCCGAAGTCTACGAAAAAAAATTTTCTGAATTTTTTGTTCGTATGAGGACTTGCGTCACGGGAGCATCGCTACCGCGCGCCCATGATTAAAAAAATGTTTGGAAGTGGAAATTCCAAATTGTTCACGGAAACCTCATATTCAAGGTTCCTTTTTTGGTTCTTAATTACTTAGCGTATTCAGAGAATTTGTTGTTGTTGTTGGGATTAAAGCCCGCAAACTTGGAATTAATCTTAGGATACAACTCATTACGTATTACTTTTACTATGAACGTGTAAGATCTTATTTGAATTATTTTTGTTATTAACATGACGCTCAGACATTAACACATCTAGAACAGTTGCGTTATGGAGATAATTAAAAGATAACAACATTTCGACATCTAGTGCCCATGATTTAACCGATTTGCTATCATTAGATACTTCAAAAAATCAAAATCGGCGTAAAAACCTATTGAAAATAATTATTTTTTAATTTTATATCTTTAAATCGCGAAAAATGGGATTTTTCGAACAGTTGTTTTGTCATAGTTGCCAACAAAATAACTTAAAAAATTCGTCAAACAAAATTGTCAAAACAAAAACCGTCAAAACACAAAACTCTCGATCCATTGCGCGAAAACATTTTCATCAAAACAAACTTATCGAACAAAAATTTCTTTTCCATTAATCAGTTAGCACCGCAATCACTTATTTCCATTTTTTTTTCGATTTTTTTGAGCATGTTTGTTTTGATTTGAGTTTGTCAAAAATTTTGGCAGTTGACGTAGGGATTTTATTTTTTTTATCACGTTTACACAACTGATGATCCCAATGTTTGGAATATTTGTTTTTGAGCGCAATAATTTTCAAATCGAAAACGAAAGTTTGACTTTACAATAAAAATTTAAAAAAATAATTATTTCCAATGAGTTTTTACGCCGATTTTTTTTTTTTTGAAGTGTAGATACTTTCGATAAAAAATACAATTGAAAAAGAGCCACGGTCTATTCTACACGAAATCGGTGTAATACTATTGTGGAAATGGCCATTTTGGAGTCACAACCTAAGGGTGCTTTGAAAATTCAGAAATCTGCATTGTATTAACCAAGCTAAGTTTTTGTTGAAATATGAACGGAAAAATCGCACTCTCCGACCGTGAGAATCAATAAAAATTTGCTTCTCAAAACGAAAAATTGGAAAAATATTTTTGCGAATCACAATCATCTAAGCAGAAATTGACATTAAATAAAATTCGGCTTGGAATTGCTTTCACATAATTCCTTTTATTTGCTCATATCACCAACACTTACGCTTATGGTCTATTGTTAGAGAAATGATACAAAAATACATATACCGAATATAATCCAAAAAAATGATTAATTTTATTCGAACTGCCATATAAGTTTAAAATAATATTTTTCTTTTAGAAATATAAAGTTGGATTTTTGCATTGATTCGTTCCAAATAATGTTTTAAGTTCTCACCAAATTATCGAACCCTTTCCTCTTTTATATCAATAGATATTTTATGACAAAAGGATACTTTTTATATAAAACCTGTCAGTTTTCCATTTGCCAAAATTCGATTGTTATTTGTATCCTCTGTCATTTCTTATAAATAAATGCGTTTCATCGTTTTCATCTTATTATTACTTCAGTTATAATGCGACATTTGTACATTACCTTTTGCAGGCGCTTCTTACCGCTAATAGTGGGCAATGTGTAAGCGAAGTACACGGGGTCTATGTGTTTACTTGTTTGTAACCATTGTCAATTGAAACACCTGAAGGGAAACCTTTTGTTGTAACCATTGACGCACAATCAAAAAATAAAAAAAAGAAATATATTCCATGAAAGGAACGCGTTAGGCGAGTTACTTACAGGTAATAAAAAATATAAACATGTTACTACTTTACTAGCACTACAACACTTCTTCTTTTCCAACAAATTGGAGTAAGTAACCGAAACATAACCAAAGACCTGTGCGTGTCAGTATAGATGTTGCAAAAAGACTCGAACGTATCTAAATATAGAAATGAGCAAACAATCCAATATTTTTTGCTCTTTTATAACTATAAGAATTTCAAAGATCCATAGAAATTACCCAAGATAATGTTCAAGGTCCTAAGGAAGTACGTCGAAGACCATTGATTTTGTTGGCCTAAATGTTCTCTCCTGCACCATATCAAAAAGAGGACCAACGTAGTTTCTTCAAGAAATACTGAAACTATTTTCTCTAAAATGTAATTCTCACCAACTTTGCCTCAAGAAGCAAACTTCAAACTGCCAATTTTATACATATGTGTCGTACCTCACAATTCACAGTTGCTTTATTTCGGGATTTGATCTTTTTTCACTAAAGCACTGCAACACGTGTTCTCTGAAATTTTATTCTCTACAACTTTGCCTTTGGAAGCAACGTTCTCACTTCCATAGTTCTGGAGACATGGGTCATCCCGTCCAATTCTAGAAGTGGTCGCATTCTAGGAATACAGTCAGCAGAATTAACAGAAATGCGAAATTTTTCTTTTACTCTGTTTTGTGAGTTTTTACGTTTCGTGAGTACATAGACTTTATCATCATCATTTGACATTTCGTCACCATATAAAATGCAAAGAAAAATTTCTCCATATATGACAGTTTGTTTCATCAGATTTATTGTCTACGTGGGAACCCAGCCGCCATATCATGTCTCTGCGTGTGCAATCGCACAGGTTGAAATTTTTACGTCGTCCCTTGTGATTCACGTAATTTTTCATTACAACAACTACGAATATTGTCATTTTCGCTTCCCAAACTACGGTCGTGTGCTTAAAAATATACTGTTATTAAGTTTCAGCTGTTTTCAAGGTTTTCCGTACAAAAAATACACTGAAAAAAGAGATAATGTCGATAAATTTGAAAACAGCATAAGAAGTAAATTTAAAAGCACATGTTTGTCATATAAAAACAAAAGCAAATTTAAATGTGAAAACATTTCAACCGTTATAAATATCAGTTTCTAATAGAGGTCTTAGTCAGCATCATCATAATAATCAAACTTCATAGACCATTGGTACCTTTCGGTGTGAAGTTTTTCCGTAGAAACCCCAGAATGGTGAGCTATCGTTCTCCATGCCCTTCCATCGCGCGCCATCGTACGATACAACTCATTACATATTGCTTTTAATGAACCTTTAAGCTCTTATTCGAATTATTTTGTCATTGACATGACGCTCAGACATTAACGCGTCTAGAACAGTTGTGTTATGGAGATACTTAGATACCGTTATCTCTTTTTTATTGTTTAAGTATGTAAATGTAAAAATGCTTATCTTTATAAATAAAGCGGATAATAATAAAGAAGAGATCAACATTTCGGCATCTAGTGCCAATATTCAGTCAGGTCATGCAACTTAATGCTGATGGTCGTGATGGACAAAGTGTTGACATATCTATTTGTCTCGGTTAGAGTTATTGATTGGACTATCGAACTGTCACCGAAATGATTACTGTTGCCAAAATGTTGGTTTTCTAATGAACTCCATAACGCAACTGTTCTATGCTAGATGCGTTAATGTCTAAGCATCATGTCAATGACAAAATAATTCAAATAAGAGCTTATACGTTCATAGTAAAAGTAATATGTAATGAATTGCATCGAACGATTGATTCCAAGTTTGTGGCCTTTAATCCGTAGAGATTTGCGAAGTATCGAATGACTTTCCACAGTTGGGTTTACTCAACAAAAAATTCTCTGAATTGCCAAGGAGATGGTTTGTTCGCTCGTCTAATTTAATTGAATCCATGAACCTTCTCCTTGGTCTACCACTTAGCCTAACACTCGGGACATGTACTTCCAAATGCTTTTCGGTAGCCTGTTATTACCCATTCCAAAAAAATCATATCGTTTCTGAATTGTTGTTCTTATAAACAAAAATTTCGGCGATATGCCTCTAAGAATTATCATTTTGGAATAAATTCAATTGAAAGTTTACTTTGAAATAGCTCTTGAATTAGATATTAAAAGCTATAAATGTTTCTGCAGTTTTTCTAACTGAAACTCACATTTTTATTTCGTAAATAATCTAAGCAGCGGCGCATACGCTTCGATCAAAGTTAGCTCAAATTAAATTGAATTTAGAGAACCGAAAAAAAGTATTTTCGGTTCTCTGTTATTTTCGGCTCCCATTTAGAGAACCGAAAATATTTTCGGTTCCCTTACCAATCAAGAGTTGAATTTTTTCATTTTCGGTTGTCATTTGGGAAGCGAAAATGACAAGGTCTACTCGTTTTCACGTGATGGATTGAGTTTTTCATACTTGCTAAGAGAACCGGAAGTAATTTTCATGCTTCGGGGCCAAAATCGAAGGAAATTTTATAAATTTTCTCTCGATTTTGGACCTCTGCATGAAAAACTTTTTGTGTGTTGTAGACCGAGCAGAGCAAGGTCCACATGCGAAATTGCCTAAAATCAGTCGTCAAAAACAGACACACAAATAACTAAAATAGCATGCACAGATTAATATTTTTGTTACTCTAGAATTATTATTACTAATTATAAACGTCTAAAGTGTGTTTCGTCTAGTGAAATGATTTCGTCTATTTATTTGTCTGTCGGTCACAGATCACAAACCGCATAATAACGCACGTACGTCCGACCTGCTTCAAGGGTTCCGAGAAACTAAAGCAAAACGTCGTCTTGCATTGCCTTTTACAAGCCAAAAAAAAGCGATGCAAACCTAAATTCGGATGGAAAGAGAAAACCACAAGGGAAACCTAGAGACAGAGCGACACCTACGCAATGGAGAAGTCCCTCAAAAATAGTTTGTTTTTATTATGAGAGCAATTTCCCATAAGAACGATATCGTCATCTGCACTAAGATTATCCTTACGGCGATACTACCGTGCTAGGCATCACCTTGCGGCGATACTTTCATACGAATTGTACAGAGGTATTTATACATTTGCAAATATTTCCATTTGCTGAAGTGCAACATTTTTGAAAATTTATTTTATATCAGAAATTTCTTTAAATAATTTCCAGGACAATATGTATAGTTACGGATGCATGCATGTGTATGTGTGTATGTATAAACTAAGAAACGAAATAACTATCACGCATCTGCGGGAAAATATGTTTATCTTCGAGGAGGAAGGGATATAAATCTCCTCGAGGATAAACACATTTTCCTGCAGAAACGTAAGTATTTTTATGCGCCAAAGCAAAAAAACAGCAAAACAAATTGGGTACTATTTAAATGTCAAGTTAAAAATAATTATTTGCCAAGTTAAAAAAAGAAAATATTTTTTTGTCAAACTTTTTACTACGCCCAGTCAGAACCCTATGTACATGGAAAATATGTTTTGGTACACTCTTTAAAGCGGGCTAATAAGGAATAAGGGGTAAAAATACATTTTGTAAAGGGAAAATGACCAACTTGACAAAAAAACAAATTAACTTGACAAAAATGAATTTTTAACTTGTGCCAATAAATAATCCCGAAGCAAATTGTGACACAACACAATAATGTATAATTTATCTTCCAAGACGCACACTGCGGTGGATAAAAATATAAATTTTATCACATGACTTCATTCATTCATGTTCACTTAGTAGGAGGAGCTAAAAAATTTGCTAACACGCGTTCTGTGGTGTGTTCCAAAAAAAAAAATTATGTGGTGTTTTACGCGCATTTAAATTCTTTTATTTGCGTGGAACGAAATGATCAGCCGACTCGTATTTTTTTTTTGTAATTTGTTTGAATCGAAGCGCGGCGGCTACTACTTCCATGGGCGAAAATAATCCCCACAACTTCTTCTACAACATATAGATAGATAGATATTTATTATGTTTTAAATTATTTGTTTTTTATTCGAACTTTGATTTGATTAATTTTTTTGAATTTTAAATTTTATTTTCTTATGTTCAAAATTTTTTTTGAGCCGCCTCCACCGCCAAACCGAAACGCGGCGGCTACTACTTCCATGAGCGAAAATGATCAACACAACTTCTTGCACAACATATCAAAAGTTTTTTTTGATCCGCCGCCGCCGCCAAACCGAGGCGAGGCGGCTACCACTTCAATTGACGAAAATGATCCAAACAACTTCGTATGCAACGTATCAAAAAATTTTTTTAACCTTCGTCTATTTTCCGCCCTTTTGACGCTCACCCCGATACTCTACACACCCAACCCAATAATTTTCCCTTCGACACCAATCTTCTATCTCGAACACCCAACCTTGTCTCATACAAAATGTGCTACTATACACATTACACACACAAACACATATATATGGGCCCTTACATGGCGCCTTCTAAGAGCCCCGGCGCCCAAACGAGGCCGTAACCTCCCCCCTCCCTTTTAAATCTCATATGGCGTAGAATGCCCAGCCGAAGGTCCTTGCAAAATTTCTAGAAAAGTTATCGAGCCATTTTCGAGCGGGAGCCCAAAAAGTCCTTTTTCATACAAGTGTCAATGGAAGCCAGAGAACTAACTGACTAACTAACTAACGTATGATATTTTCATTAACTTTGGCTTCTATGAAAATGCACTTTTTATGTTGAAAATGATCATTGTTACCGCTAGCTTTGGCAGCCACGCGAGGTACCGCGTCACCAAATTTTGTGCCTACTTTCAAAACTACTGGTATTACAATAAAAACTTTTTTTTAAAAGGGAAACGTGACGCAAGTCCCTGTCCCACCTTCCAAAACAACTGATATCAAGTGGAGTGAGGCTTAAAGCTTTGAAACGTAAAAAATTCTTCCTATGCTTTCAGCTTTCATACGCAAAAATTTCACTTACTGTACAAAAATGGAGTTAAAAATGAAGCCATAAAGTCAAATTTTTGCGGTGTGTAAGCTGAAAGAATAGGAAAACCACAACACGCAGCGTTTCGGCGTTTGGGACGCATTTTTTAATCGAATGTGAAAATATTTCAAAAGAATTTTTTGCCTTTCAAAGCTTTAGGCGTCACTTGATATCAATTGTTTTGGAAGAAGGGACAAGGACTTGCTTTAAATGAAATTATTTAATTGTTGTATTGCTTGTCGGTTATATTTAAACTGAATCGAGGTTGTATTGTCTGAACTCGACAAGTTTAGAGTTCATTTTGTCGAGTTCAGGCAATACAACCTAGATTCACTTTAAATTAGTTTTAAATCAGTTTCAAAAATTCAAAATTTGATTTTTTTTGAGCTCTCGAAAACTGAAATGCATGCTGTATGCTTGTCGTCAGTTTGTTGAATAAAATTTTATTATGTTGGCACCTTTCGCTCATACACGTGCTTATGTTTACACCAGACTTTAAGCCAACGCACGTTTTTGTGTCAAAATTTCTTTTGTTCTCTCACTCGACGACGTGCGCGCACCCACTTTTTGCATTTCCAACGTTGTCATTTTTTATTGTTGGTTACTATCGGCACTGATAAAAATGCTGTAACTGAACATTTGGCGCGTTATTTTTGAATCGAGATTTTATTTTGAGTTTCAAAAAAAATAATCAGTTTTTTGTATATGTCGTAGAACTTCATTTACCCTAAAAAATGATAATTTGTCGATATAAAATAAAAGTAATGAAACAATCGTCTTCCATTATAGTTGTTTCATGCACTACTTTGATCATTCCATCAATGCATGAAACTACTGGATTTTGAATCCGAAGTACGCAGCCTTCAGAAAGTTGCAACAAGTGGAAGAGTGTTTTTACGGCCGGGAAGCCGGATGTCAAAAAGTGAGGTTGAAATTCAGTGCGTTGTAAAGCATTGCCGTTCACAGTACCATTTTTTACACAAGGCTGACTTCTTTTTCATGATTCAAGGTCACATAGAGCACAGTCTGACGTCAAATTGAAAAGTATTGCGCCGTAAAGTATCGGCTACTAGATTCAAATTGCCGATACATCATTTTTTGACACCAGCCTGCCTTCCCGGACTGGTGCATGACCTTGAGTTATTCATTTGACGGGCGCGGATGAGCGATTTACGTTATTCAACTTTATTCACTTCTTGAGCTCGAGTTTGAAAAACACTGAGTTGTCAAATAACAGTGTTAATGTCCGACAGCAATGCATTCGGATTTAAATATTTAAAAGCTGAGAATCGTTCCAGTATCCTAAATTAACCTTGTAATTAATTTGATCAGCATACTTATCGTTATTACAAAAAAATGTTGTAAAAATTCTCCAAGGAAATGGAGAAAAAATATTTTAATAAAATTATATCGGCTTTATTTGATAAATAAAAAATATTGAGGTACGAAATATTTAATTAAATAATTTCACGAAGAAACAAGTTTCCTTTTCACTTCGTATGCTTAAAAAAAGTAAATGAGCTCTGCTTTACATTGCATCACATATCAAACAAGTAAAAGATTAAACGCTTACAAATTAAAATTATTCCAAAATGTAAATAAGTGTGCTCGGCTCACATAATCTCATATGATGTTGATCGATAAAATTCACTTTGATTATACACATACGCATAACAAGTCATTTTATCGATGGAATACCCAAAGAAGAGTGTAATTGCAAGGGAGTTGTAATTACGAAGCTATCTAAAGAAAAACTGTTATTATCCGAAAATACACGGAATGCGTCGGTTTTATACACGCTCCCAACGCATTGACTTTTTTTAATTTGTACTCAACAATCCTTTGCAGCGAAATTTTGTCCCCATACACATTAAATGTCTCTCATTAAATTTTGTATTCGTCTTTCTTTCGTCGTTCCTTCAAAGACATTGTATTGTGCCACAAATTTTGTACCTTCCTATGAAAACGCTTATATGATTACGGTAGCATAAGTGTGCACGTGTCGTTGCATCGAGTTATCTGATAAGTATAACGATTCTAAGGACCGAATAAAATCAATTATTTAAATTACTGTTCACTTCAAGATATAATTTATTGGTTGACAATTATTGGAAATTCAAAATTTTTTTTTGAGATTTTAAAGAAACTCGATCGGGAAAAATTTGCATTTTAAAATAAAGAGAAAACTTGTGCGCCCTCCGGGTACTAGGGCCGATTTTAAAACCGACCTAGAGCACTTTTGGAGATGCCTCTGAACCACACTTCCATGGACAAAAAAATCCCCTCAATTTACTCCACAACATAGCAAAAAAAATTTTCGAGGTGGAGCTTACCTAAGGACCGATGACCTAAGGAGAGGCATTAGACCCATACTTGCAGGGACGAAAAAGTTCGCGACTTTTTTCTCTACAACACTGTAAAAAACATATGAAGGGACCCGTACGTATCAGAATAGATGCGGCAAACAGAGTTGATGTTACGAAAAGACTCGAACGTAAGTAAATATTGCCTTAACTCTTAAGTGTATGAAATTACGTACACATTAAATTGTATTGGAAATAGACCGTGGCTCTTTTCGGAAATTTTGCCGAATTTGCCGATTTTGCCCAAATTCAATTCGATAGTCAATTTTTGCGATTTTGAAAAAAAGAATTACTAAAATCGGAAAAATTTTACCCAATTTATGTCGAAAAACTTGTTGATAATAGAGACACTTAATAAGGGCACTGGCTGAGTCCAGGACCTATTTTTGAGAAATAATTGCTAAAAATTCCATGCAACAGATTCAATTATGCTGTGTACTACCTACAGCAACATCTTAGGAATTTATACATTTCCACACGGCGTCACTAAAATGTGGTGTGTGGTAATTTTAAGGCTTAGGGCAGCATTTATTGAGTTTTCTTCGGTTCAAAGCTTGCGCGTGTGTCTCCAACAAACTTCTTAACCTACACACATACTTGTTACAAAACGTCCACCCGTTAAAGTACAAAAAAAATTTCTTTTGCGTTTTATTATTTTTCGTAATATTTGTTGACAAAGTTTCTGAAGTAACGGATAAAAAAATATTATTAATCAATTTGTGACCGCCAATGTCTTAAGTAATAACCGTGAATGTTTGTTTAAATTCTAATATTTTAATGTTTAATTTGAATCGATTTTAGTATTGGAATTTTTTCCGACACCCGAGAAATTTATTTGCTCGAATGTTTGCATAGTGAGATTGGAGGTATAACTTCGAAGATATTTGACGTTTGCTGATCATATGATATTTTAAATAAGCGTCCCAAAACAATTTGATTGGAAGCTATACTGTCGCTGAAAGGAACAAAACGAATTATTAGGTTTTGATATTGTCAAAGGTCAATGGGGAACCGACTTACCGCTTATGGCGAATTACTTGTTTCGTCGCAACAGCTTTCTAAGGCCCACGGTGTCACGGCAGGTCCACGGTTTCGTTTTTTTTGAAACGTAGCGTTAGCCGGCTGCGGTTCTGTAATTACAACTATGGTCGATGAAACTTTTTTGCAAATATCTCAGCTAGAATAGAACGGAAATTGTTCATTTTGGTGTCAAATAAGAGCATTTGATCTCACAGAATTCGGAAATTTTTTTTGTGGAAATCGTTTCAGTGGACACTGGGATCATTGGAATGGACGAAATTGAGTTTCTCGGCCATATAAAAAACAGTCTTTCGTCTATACGGAGGTTTTTTGTCAAAGGCAAAGCTGTAGAGAATTACATTTAAGCGAACACATGTCTCCAGAACTATGAGAGGTAGAAAGTTGCTCCCAAAGGGAAAGTTGTAGAGAATAAAATTTTAGAGAACCTGTGTTTCAGGGTTTACTGATCATAATTTAATGCAAATGTTACAGCCACTGATGATGGTCTCAATTTGAGACCGACATATTTGACAAATTAATCGAAATATTTGAGCTATTCTGAATACCAACAAAAAATTTGTACACAAGCTCATCATCATCATGTAGGGTTGTTGGTTCTCTACTATTTTTAAAAATTCCAAGTTTTCCTCCTTTCTAAACATGAGCTTCACTGTTCTTCTAATAAAGTCGTATACAACTCGAGAACGCAACTTAAACAGAAAATCTAAACGTGGTTTAAATTTGTACAAAATTTTGGGTGTGAGTAAAATTTGTGCTTTTATTCGGGATCCGAATCGATCTTTCGCAATTTAAATTCAGTAAAATCGTATCATGCCCGCAGCGGTAGCGGAGGGTGTGACGCAGTCCCCACACCCCAAAAAAAACGTCCACAAACCCAAAAAACTCCATACAAAAACCTTTGGGACAAGGAGCCATTTATAGGCTAACTTTTGAGTTTTTTCATCGGCTATTTAACATCATCGAAATCGTCATTAAATTGGTCGCATTTGGTGGTGCTTAACGAATGTTTTCGGTACCAGTGAAGTGGTTGAGACTGACGATGACAATTTCGAAATATACTGTTCTTGGTTTCAGTGAAATGGTTGAGGCTGTGGATGAAAATTTGGGACTTCGTGTTTTTGGCCTGAGTGAATTGGTTGGGACTATGGATTGCAATTTGGAAATTTATGTTTTCGGTCTCAGTGAATTGGTTGAGACATTATGGTTGTTCCGATTGGTGGTTGTTGTATCGCGAAGGATTGTAGACCTTCCATCATCAGTGAATTTGAATCTGAATTTGATTAGCAAAGGAAATGTGCAGTGAATTGGTTGCAGCATTAGTCTTGTTATCGTGGTAAAAATGGTTCCATGAATGTAGTGAATTGGCATATTGTTGTATTATACTGAACGTGTTTTTAGATGTCGTTGTATTTGAAGTTGTGTTTTTATTTTTGAGTCTAAAATTTTCTAGAGTAAAAATTCAGGGAAAGTTAAGCTTGAATTTTAATGTTTTGAAGTTTTTCGGACCAGGCTGTTGAATTACTTATTCAGGGAAAGTGTTGAATATTAGAATTTCATAATTCAACATTGAGCATATGGACACATGGTCCGGTGATCCCAATTACGATTTACGTATAAGACATGTAAATACTTTGACGTACATTAAAACCTTCTTGTTTGCGACTTCATGGAGAAAACATGTTGTTTCATTTCGCTGCTCGAATCGTCGAATTCCAACACCCTCGCCCCTCTCCCCCTCCAAATTATTTTCACAAAAAACTACGTCGCATCAGCTTTCCAACGAGCCCTCACTCATCAAAATCGGTTGAAAATTGGCTGAGATATCGAGGTTTGAAAATGACATTTTTGTATGGAATTGGACTTTTCTATTATTTTCATCATTATGAAAACTTTTTTTCTGATCTGTCGGTTTCTATCTATCTATCTATCTATTAATAATTTTCGATCTCGAGAACTAGATAGCCGATCTTCCTGAAATTTTCAGGGAACGTAAGTCCCGGCCCCAAATGAAAAATTTCATGTGCCGCTTTTCCGGGAAAATTCTGGAAAAGCCGTGGCATCTGGAAAAGTGGTCAATTTTGAGGGTTTTTTAGGTAATGCTCGGAGTTTTCGAATTTTAGCTCCGGAGTGACAATAGCTAGAGAGTTGGTGACTTCTAGAAAGTTTTAGAGTATGGTCGGGAGAATTTTTTGGGATTTCCAGAAAATATATTTAGGCTATCAGAGCGACGCCATCTTGAATTTTCCCAAGCGAAAAATTATGCTTTTTTTGATTTTCGAATTTTAGCTTCGGAATGATAACACTTAGATAGTTGGTTTCTTCGGGGAAGTTGTAGAGATTGATGAGGAGAATTTTTTGAGATCTTGAGAAAATGTATACTACCTGTCAAAGCAGCGCCATCTTGGATTTTCGTTTATGCTTTTTCGGTTTTCGAATTTTACCTCCTGAATGATACTACTTAGAGAGATGGTTTCTTCTAGAAAGTTATAGAGTTCCATCAGGAAATTTTTTTGGTATCATTAGAAAATGGCTGCCAGCTGTCATAGCGGCGCCATCTTGGATTTTCGTTTATACTTTTTCGGTTTTCGAATTTTAGTTCCGGAATGACACTACTACAGATGGCTTCTTCTAGAAAGTTATAGTTATAGGCCAGGAGATTTTTTTAGCATTTTAAGAAAATGGCTGTCAAAGTGATCTTGGATTTTTTGCTAAATTCTGAATAAGAATACCTAGAAAATTGGTTTCTTCAGGAAATTTATATGAATCACTGAGAAGCATTGGCCACAAGTGTTGCGAGTGTTGCGAAGGCAGTCGAATGTGACAAGAAGTGTTCCGAAGGCAGCCGAAGGTGACATGAAGTGTTCCGAAGACAGCCGAAGGTGACACGAAGTGTTCCGAAGGCAGCAGAAGATGACACGAAGTGTTCAAAACGCAGACGAAGGTGACACAAATTATTCCGAAGGTAGCCGAAGGTGATACGGAGTGTTCCGATGGTAGCCTAAGGTGTTGGAGAACAATTTTTTCGGAGAAAATTTTTTTTGAAGAAAATTTTTAAAGGAAAAATTTATTTGGGAGAAATTTTTTTTTAAAAAAAAAATATTTTTTTTTGAGAAAAAAACCTTTTTTTTGAGAAATGTTTTTTTAGAAAACATTTTTTTCTGAGAAAATTTTTTTCGCAGAGAATTTTTTTCGAAGACTATTTTTTTCGGAGAAAATTTTTTTCGAAAACAATTTTTTTTCGGAGAAATTTCTTTTCTAAGAAAATTTTCTTTTCTGAGAAGTGGAAACTTCCAAAACGACTGATATCACAACAAAAACCTCTTAAAAGGTAGCGTGTGACGCAGTCCATAAGTCTGCTTTCAAAATTAATGATATCGCTGATAATACGCATAAGTTAATTTGAATGGAAACTTAAGTTCAAAGTTTTAATTTCCTGAAAAAATTACAGCTCCTTTTTTTTCAAACAAAATTACGTTATGTTAAAAAAATTGCGTCACAAATGCCGGACCCAACGACGAAATAATTTTTATGTACTTTCAGTTTTTGCGCTACAAAAATTTGACTTTTATTTCTTATTGCGTAGATTGTTTAGAGTAAATTTAAATTTTGGCGTGTAAAAACTGAAAGTATTGAAAAATTATTCCGCTGGTGGATCCGGCATTTGTGACGCAATTTTTTGAACACAACGTAATTTTGTTTGAAAAAAAAAGAACTGTAATTTTTTCAGGAAATTAAAACTTTGAATTCAAGTTTCCATTCAAAAAAACTTCTGCGTATTATCAGCGATAGCGTCACCTCAAGCGATTTCGAAAATTTTGGAAGCAGACTTACGAACTGCGTCACACTCTACCTTTTTGTTGTGATAAAAACTAAGCAGCTAAAAATTTTTGTCGCTGTTGCTGGGCAAAGTTTTTTCGTTTCACTTGAGGGACCCGACTGTAAAATAAGAGAGCCCAAGCCATTTTCACCAAAGTGGTACAGTACAGCCACAAATTTTACGCTCTGTGGAAGACGACTGAAAACTGCAAACAGCACGGCGTCATGTCATAATGGCTCGCCATGAATAAATAAATAAGTAAAAAAAAAACTCCGTCAATTCAAAATACTGAAAACTGAGTATCGCAATTCGTTGGACAAGCACCCGAAAATTTTTCGTGCGGTTGCGAATCTTACTCAGCTCATGTATAAAAACGGATACCCACTACTCATTACAATTTACTTTGATAAAAAATTCGACATAATATAAGATTTTGCCCAAAAATTTGGAAAAGTTCAGTAAATGTAAAAAAATTTCAGTTTTTTACGAATTAACTCAGCTTCAGGTTCATTTTGCAAATCATCTGCAGTTTATTTGGCTCAAAGAAAGTCATTAATGAAATTATTATTTTAATTTCAAAGTTCGTGTTAATATTTGAATTTGAACCAATTATTTATTTACAAAGTAGAGTTTGTTAACCTTGGTTGATTAACCGTTCTACAGTATTTGCATGTTTTCTGCGGTTTCTGAATCTCCAAATAAAAACAAAAGCCTTAAATCAAGTACGTCCAAAACGTGTAGTCAGAAGCTAAAGTGCGGTTTCTTGATTAAATAAAAATTTCTGTAATTGATGCAAGTGTCAATTAACCTTGATATGTTGATGATATAGACATGAGTGACTTTTGCCTGTATTTAAATATACAAAATTGCAAAATTAAATCAAACCTTTACTTCCCGAACTTCGTCAAATCAAAATTATTGTGGTCACGCAACATGTGAAAATAGCCACAAACTAAAAAAACAACAACAAATTATCAAATGCAAACATAATTTAGATATCACCGGCTCAGTAAAACGTTCTTGTACATGGCAATTTCGTTATGAAAAATCGTCAAATCAATTGAACCGCCGTACTTTAGTTTTACGATAAATTTAATGACCTATCGCCTATAAAATTTTAATTCCAGGAGCCCCATCGAGAATGCAATTCAGCCATAAATCTTCATACCTCGCATTGTCGAAATAGCAAAAAAAAAAAAAAGATGCCGTAACGGGTCAGTGTACAAAAGTTTTTATGTCTACGCATCATAAATACAATTTAATAGACTTTCGAATGCGTTCGTCGATTTATTGTTTACAAAAGTTCATTACTTTTATTGTATTCTCGGACACTCGTCTTTGTTGTATTGTATATGCCTTTGAAATGAGATGAATAGAAAAATCATTCATTCAAAACAGCACGGAATATTGTTTGCACTTGAATAGAAGATGATGAGTGTCCTTAAGGACTTGTTATGTTTTTTTCTATCGTTTTCTTCAGATTTGATTTTTTCTTAATTCTTAACTATCAAAGATTTTTTTGCTTAGTGTAACATGTTTTTCGGTGGAATCATTTACAAGAATTCGTTTTGCAATTTAATGGTTTCTTTTCGTAATGTTAGTTAAATCGAAATTTGAAAGAAATTGTATAAAAATGTAATGCCCATTATTCTCAGTATTACAACAAATCGGCTATCGATATTTTTGTCTCAGCACGCATCGCCAAAAACGTATTTCGCTACTGTAACAAAGTGGTTTCAAGTCTTCAAAAGTAAGTCATCTGAAAAGTATTCTTTGAATTATCATGCACAACAATGCAAAATAAATTTGATGTAACACAAAACCGACGCGACTCGTTAACAAAAAAATCTTATGCGGTTTTTTTTTTAATTTTGGCAGGACAATCAAAAATCTTGTTATTGTTGTGGGAGTGAATATCTTATTTATTTACTTGCCTTTAAGTGTTTGGCGGTTTGTATAACAGAATAATAAAAATGGCATATCACGAATAAATAATGCACATTCTGTGTTTGGTTTTATGATATCTTTATCAGATTTTTTTTGTTGATGTTTATTGTTGGTTTCATTTTTCCTTACAAAAATTACGTTAAATCATTCACATAAAAATTGAAACGGAAAATGCATTATATACGCCGGATATCGTGAATGTTGAGAAAAAAATGTTTTTCTGCCTATCCCCTCCGAAAAGTTGGTAGTACACGTACATTTGGCCCCCACAAAAAATGAACATTTCATTGAGGATATTTGCCTATTTTGTGTCTTCATGAGAAAGTTTTTCCCTCGCTAGCGGCGAAAAAAATGAAATGATTCATCTGAAATATTGTTTCGAAAATCTTTAATGCTGAAACAAAATTTTGTTGTTTTATTGTTGTCCACTACGCACTTTGCAATGAATGTATTTTAACGTAGGCAAATGCATTAAAACTTTCTAAAACAGTTTTAAAACACAGAATCGAAAGTGTCAGCCATACTATTGTCCTAGCACGATTTATGAAAGCGATGAACTCAAACAGCTTATCATGCGTATTTTTCAACTATTTTCTAAAACATTTGATAATATTGCTTGCGTTAATAATAATTCACATCACTTCACTGCAAAATTTACTGTAATTGACAGTACATCAATAAAATCAACAAAATTATTGCTCACGAAAAATAATTTCAAAACAATGTTTACATTTTACCACATCATTGGAGCGCGTACAGCTTTAGTTCGATAAGATTCACTGGTGACGATTTTGACAGGTTTTATATGAAATAAGTGTCAAGGTTTTCCCTAGTGAAACATATCGAAGCAAAGCGGTACGCTCTTCATGCGATCATTTTTTGTGATGAATCGGGATCAATATTGCTGTAGAAGTTTGAGCTAACATTTAATCAAAAAATTTGAATTTTATAAGAATTTACATTCAAATTGCGAATTTTTGCTTGGTTTGCATTTTTCAGCGTGGATTATCAAAAGGCAAACTCAATATTGAAAAATGGGTAAACAATTTTCTGATTCGACCACATCGTCGCATAATGTTATTGGTATGAGTTAATGTCGCACCGGACGCATAAATTAAAGTCATGTTTTTCGTTGGGAGCCAAATGTACTTGTAACACCAACTTTTCGGAGGGGTAGGCAAAAAATAACTTACGTTGGATGCGTTGAAAAGTATTTATTTACTCCGAATCAATTTTGTGAACTCGTGAACTCACTAGTTCGCCTTCGGCTCGGCTATGCAAACTCTACACTTGTCAAAATAACAGTTTTTCAAAGCTTGTTGCTTAAAAACACACTCGTGAGTTCGACTCGTATCACAAAATTGATCCCTCGTGTAATGAATACTTTTTGCCGCATCCGACGTAACATACTATTTAGGGACTTTTTGTTTTGTACGACAAATTATCCTACAATATTTATTCGCTGCAATTAAAGTGACCAGAGTTTTACTGGGGAATCAAAACAAAGATATTTCGGATGTCCCTCGTTTTAATGATCACTCCTGTTTGACTTTACTGTCTTTACAAGTCATAAGTATCAGAGATAAGAGAAATAAGTTTAGGAGGGTCAAAATAATGATAATAACATTGTATTGCATTCAAATTCAGGCAATAAATGGCAGTGTAGGGACAAAAAAAGTGGGAAGAAAAAAGTGAGACAAAATAAGTGGGCAAAAAAAGTAGGCAAAAACATTGACGTTTCGGTTCTCCATCTGGTGAAGAAATGTGACATTTTTGGTCCGCTTGAACATAATACTATATTATATCACTTGGACCAAAAAGATATGATTTTGACCTAGGTGTTGAAAACGTCCAAGAATGTAGCGGAGCGATATAATATAGGAAGTACACCAGAATGCTCTATTATAAACTCGGACTTCCTAAATCTGATTACATGACGAGACTTAGTTTCCTAGAGATGCGAAGATTGTCCGATAGGAGGACGGTTAATGACGAAGTGTTCCTTTTTAAAGTTGTAAATGGTCGTGTGAGCTCTGTCCTGATAGACAACATTAACTTTAAGAGTAACCCGTATGGCGTTATCAATTCCAACATTTGAGCTGTTCAACCGTCGCACCAACATTCGTTTCAAATGTGTATCTTACAGACTTCAGCACTCTCACAACGAAAGGTTCAACGAGATTAAAGTTGCCAGTCAATTATCCGTAGCAGCTTTTAGATCACTTATCGAAACTGTTAAAAGGCAGAGTCCGTGATAAAATTAGTTTATTGAGCACAATCTTTTAATAGACTATAGCGTACAATGTTCTCGGTGAGACTAACTTAAGAGCACTGCTGAAGAGCATTAACTTATCGTAACATCGACAATAGATATGATAGTAGTATTATGGATTGTGCTTACTTCTAATACTCCCACTTTTAATTAAATTCCTTAATTAAACAAGAAACGATAAACTAGATATGAGCACAAAAAAACTTAAACCGCGATGAAACATAGTAACTAGGTCGACCCTGCGGATTACTGTGTTCTCTCAGTTTAAAAAAAATTATTTTATATTCTTAACACCCATCATCGTCCGGAACTTAATGAAACTTTCTTTCGCCAGAGGTTTTGTTAGAATGTCAGCTATCTGCTCTCCAGATGGAATAAACTGTAATTTAAAAAAACCATTAGAAAATTTTTCCCTGATAAAATGATGTTTGACATCGATGTGTTTCGATCGTTTGTGATTCTCAGGATTCTTAATTAACTTCATGGCACTTTGGTTATCTACGAATAGATACGGAACATCGTTGTTTTCATGACAAATTTCAGAGACAAGTTGTTTCAACCAAATAAGTTCCGGAATGGCTTCACTACCAGCGACGTACTCAGACTCAGTAGTTGACAAGGAAACTGTCTGCTGCTTTTGCGAACACCAGCTAGTCGGCGATGACCCCATCAGGACTATAATACCAGTTCGAGATCTCCTAGACCCAGGGTCCCCAGCAAAGTCCGCATCGCTGTAAATATTTAATCGAACATTGAGATTTATTGGAAAAATCAAACCATAACTTAAAGTTCCTTTTATATATCAACGCGTTCCAATGAACAATTAACGGGTTTTCCAAGTGTTGACTCAAATAACTGAGAGCATATGATATATCAGGCCTAGTCGCGATTGCTAAATACATCAAGCTTCCCACAAGCTCACGATATGGAACATTATCTGCAGGAACACTCATCTGGTCCAAGGACTTCCCGATGTTAGGATCCATGGGCACAGACACCGGATTACATTCATCCATTCCAAACTTAGCTAAAATCCTTTTTGCGAAACCTTCCTGATGAACATGTATTGAATGATCATCATTCCTTCCGATTTCCTTACCAAGAAAATACTCCAAATCATGGAATTTAACATTAAATTTTTGACGCAGAGCAAAGTCTAACTTGATCGCGTCGGATTCATCCGATACTGCAATCAACCCGTCATCAGTCCAAATCGCAAGAATCATCATTTTTACACCCTTTCTGCCAATAAAAACACACGGGTCGGCCTTACTAGCACACAATCCAAAATTTTCTAGAAACCTTCAGAACTTTTTATTCCAACATCTTGATGCTTCTTTTAGGCCATATATGATCCGATGCAGACGACAAACTCTACCTGAGTTATCATTAAAACCCACAGGTTGCTTCATGTAAATTTCCTCGTCCAACTCACCGTAAAGAAATGCCGTTTTGATATCAAACTGTTTTAGAATCAATTTTTCGTTGGCGGATAAGGCTAAAATCATTCGAATGGATGACAACTTGACAACTGGGCAAAACGTTTCTTGGTAGTCAATTGCATGTCGATTTCCAGGTAAATCAACTAACGACCAAGTTTCGTTTTCAAGTAACGACTCCATTTCCTCCTTGATTGCCTCAGACCAATTTTTTGAATCTGAAGACTTGATTGCTTCGGAATATGATTGCGGTTCATCCCTCTCCATCATATAATTCTCTGCAATGTTTAAGTCGAGGAACGAATAAGATGGATTGTAGTTTGGTCGAGGAACTCTACTTCTAAGCTGCATATCTGTATTGACAATTGTCGATCCATCACCATCAAAGCTTGTGTTAACAGTTGACTCAGGATTGTAATCGGAGTCAGAGCTTATGTTGATGGTGGTCACCGTTGAGTCATCTGACAATGTTGATGAATCTAAATCAGAATTATTCGAATCAGCTCGTAACGAATTTGATGAATCCAAATCAGGTTGATTAGAATCAGCTCCAAATATACCTTCTCCTTCATGAAGAACGATGTTCACAGGATTGTTTTCAATTGAATTTCCTCCAACTAACTCAGTGTCATGACATTCTTTGAACGTTAGGTCTCGACTGACGATGACTTTACCCGTATTTGGTTGCCATATTCGATAGCCTTTCGTATTATCGGAATACCCAACGAAAATTCCTTCCTCAGCTTTACAGTCCCACTTTTTCCGCTTTTCCTTTGAAATATGTATAAAAACTTTTGAACCAAAAACTTTTAAATGACTGATGTCAGGTTGCTCTCCAAACCATAACTCGAATGGTGTAACACCTTTGACTGAACTTGTTCCAGTACGGTTCAATACATAAACTGTTGTATTGGTTGCTTCTGCCCACAATTTGACTGGAAGATTTTTTGCGTTTATCATCGTTCTGGCTGCCTCCACTATAGTCCTCATCTCTCTTTCAGCCGATCCATTTTGCTCTGGTGAACTAGGCACAGTTCGTTGGTGGCGAATTCCTTTTTCATCCAAAATCTTACTGACGTCAACGTTGACAAATTCGGTCCCATTGTCCGATCTCATCACTCTCACCTCGAAGTTTGTTTCCATCTTCACACTGTTCAAGTACTTGTCCAGAGCTCGCCTGACCTCACTTTTTTCTTTAATAAAGAAGACGGTGCGGTAGTGGGAATAATCATCCTTGAACAACACGAAGTAGCGTGAGCCCCCAATGGATCTCTCCTGCATTGGACCACATGTATCGGTATGAATCAAACTTCCTGGCGAGTTAGACGAGGTACCTGTCGATTTGAACGGCAAACGATGTTGCTTACCAAGCACGCACGCTTCACAAAAAAAGTCTCTATTCAAGAATTTTACGTTAGCTCTGGTTAAAATCCTTTTCACATGATTGATATTTTGATGACCGAGACGCTCATGCCACAACGTAAGCACATCATACACCTCAGTAGAATCAACAGAATTCGCTTGCTTTATACCATCATTCACAACAACTCTAAACTGCATTTCAAACAATTTACGATTTCTTTTTCCCATTGCAACGTTAACATTGTCTCTCTTGAAAAAACATTTTTGGTGATTTGCAGTGAATGTGAGTTTTTTATCTAGGGCAGAGCAAAAGGAAAATAATTGAAGTTTGATATCGGGAACGAAGAGAACTTTTATCAAACATCTTTTAAGCCAAACCTTTCCGTTAAAAGCCATAATAAAAACATCGCCCACGCCCATAGCAAAAATGTGCTTACCATTACCTATTCTGACAGGGATCGGTACCTTCAATTCTTTAAAGTTGGTGAACCATTCACGTTTGTTTGACATATGATCGGTCGCTCCAGAATCCATGAACCAACTAGTGCTTTCACGATCCCCAGCGTAAAATTCTTCCTCACTCACATAGGCTTCACATATTAAGGCTTCTTCAGCATCAGTTGGACTAAAAGCACTTCCATCAGTTTTCTTCAGTGCAGGACAATCTCTTTTAAAGTGACCAGCCTTGTTACAATGATAACATTTTCCTTGCATTGCATTTCTTGGTTTCGAAAAATAATTCTTCTGTTTTGGAAACGATCGTACGGATAAGGCATTTGAACTAGATTCGCCTTCACTTGCTAGAATCCTTGATTCTTCAATCATTAACCTCGAAGTTAAATTCATCAACGTTCTTTCCTTAGCGTTCGTTGACTCCCATGCACTGTGGAAATGGTTAAATTGCGCTGGCAGCGTCATCAAAATCTTAGTTATAAGCATCGATGGTGATATTTCTTCTCCCAAATCCTTCAGTTTTTGTACTTCGAAATGTGAGTAGCGACGTTATCTTTACCATCCATTGTATAAGAGTAGTATTGTTGTTGTAGTAAATGTATACTCGTTTCGGATTTCTGCTCGTACACAGAATGTAACTTATCCCACATTTCCTTCGCAGTCTTGCAGTTCATTATGTGTATCATCGGCTGTTTCTCCACAGTTGTTGCAATATACTTTTGTGCCTTACGGTCCTTCTTCTTCCACAGCTTGATGGCCCCATTAAAACGAGCTTCGGCTTCAACATTGGTTTCAGTACTTTGTCTCTCCACAATAGGTTGAGGATCTTCACCCGAAACTATTTCAAGTAATTCTGAAGCATTCAGTATAACTTTTAGCTGAAATTTCCATCGAAACCATTCGTCAAGACCCTTCAACTTCTCAATTTAAATTGACTCGTTTTCCATTTCCATTCTGTCCTCACAAGCGTTTGACGTTTGACAAAAGTTACGTTGACGTACGTATAGAGAAGTGACGTTTACTGCAACTGCTCGAAATTTACGTCCCAGCAAAAAAAACCTTGTAATTTCCGCTCAAAACCACGTTCTCTTTTTCTTTATCTAACCACGTTTTTTTTTCTTTATCCAACGATTAAAAAAAAACGTAAGAAAAATAATCCTTCTGTAGTTCAATTCACAGAGTCTCACTTTTAACTATGTATCACTTGAGAACAACTTTTACAGATTACTCCGAACTGAATGACAAAGCTTTCTTTTGTTCACTGAACATCCACACTTTTCAGAGTTTCACGACAACCAGAAAGTTCACAAAAAAAATTTCGATAACTTTGAATTTTCTTCGCTCAATTTGTAACTTTTTGAATTTCGTATTGAAAGCCCATAACCTGTTAAAAGGCAGAGTCCGTGATAAAATTAGTTTATTGAGCACAATCTTTTAATAGACTATAGCGTACAATGTTCTCGGTGAGACTAACTTAAGAGCACTGCTGAAGAGCATTAACTTATCGTAACATCGACAATAGATATGATAGTAGTATTATGGATTGTGCTTACTTCTAATAGAAACATCATTGTAACACGTCTTTCTTGGATACCATTGAGTCCCTGGCAATTTGATACCATACGTAATTGCACCAATACCTCATCACTTCAGTCAATATTTTCTCTCTGGATTCATGGAATCTGTACTGCGCTTCTATGCATCGCATCGGTGGCCTTTGTATCCATAAGTCCTAACATTTTCTTAGAGAACTATTTGCACAGATCAAAATTGTTTGCCTCTCTTGAATTTAGTTTAGTTATTAGTTTTTAATTTTATATTTAGTATTAATTTCTTTAATTTTCTTTAAATTTTTTTCTTCTATTTTACTAAGCTCAGCATAGATAAGTAAATTCACTTAAGTAAATTCATGTTAATGTGTAATTGGGACTATGTCCTGTTCATTAGCTTCGAGATAAATAAATAAATATACTATAATGTGGACATTTCTACTAGGGTGAATCGGTTCGAATTTTTTTTATTCGATTTCGCATAGTTTCTATTCATAGTCCATCCATCCATAGTTTTCCATCATGGATTCCAGGAAATTCCGTAGAGGAACATTTTTTTATTTTTGCAGTTTGGTCATGCCAATAATCGATTTTTCGAGTAGAGAAATTTTTCAAAATATCCTTCAAGGCTAGGACAATAGTACACTACGTAATGCTATTGCACAATTGTCCCACTAACGCTTTAAACAAAACTTAGTTATCAAAAACAGCTCAAAAATATGAGCTGGTCAAAAAACTACCCAAAAGTTTGATGATGATGCGGTGAAATATACCAACTTGATATGGAAAGTCGAATTCGCCAAAAAGTTTGTATATTTGCGCAGTTCAATTTCTACATCAATTTTCAAACATCCTGAATGGAACTCGCTAAAAGTTCAGCAATTTTAAAGCTTTTGACTTACAATTTTTTAACATTCGGCTAGCTTCACATCCGGAAACAAATTCGCCAAAAGTTTTTAATTCATATTCACCATAATGCGAGCATATTCACCACAGCATCATTAAACTTATGACGAGTTTTTTAGTCACCTTCACTATTATTCAAGAATAATAACAAATGACCACATCCGTTATTAGACAGTTGAGATAATTGTAATTTTAGTAGAATCTCTCAAAGAAATTCTAAACATCGGACTTATCCTAATTGCTATTCACCATCAACAACTCCATAAATTTTTCCACTTTTAATTCAATAGGAGAACCTTATATTTGTTTTGATAAATTATTCGTTGTACAGCTAACGATACAGAAATGTTAAAGATAAATAGCAAACCATTACATCATTTACTAATTTCTGTCTGTGATAACTTAATCATCATCCACATCAGCCCAGAAATTAGACCGTCGTATTTATGAAATCTGGTAAAATGTAGACATGGTGCATTGGTATAGTGAGGTGGATGAGCGACTTTTGTGATTTCCTATACCTTGCGATTATTTTGTGGCAGTTTGATAAATGAGTGCATTGGTCAATTTTTTGAACAGTTTCGTTTGCTATGAACACAAATTAGTTACATTTTTGTATCAAAGTTTTCATATAGATACCGGTTAACAACGCGTTTGATTCTAGAAGTAGGCACTTTCAATGTGAGTTGAGACATCTGCGATATTGTAGGACAGAAGATTTTATAGGAATATTATACATTTTTCTTTAATTTAGTGCAGCCCAAACGATGAAAGAATTGACATAATAAAACAAAACATTATGCAAGGCACCTGTACGCTTCAGAATAGACGTTGCAAAAAGTCTCGGACGTATCTAAGTTAATATTGCCTTTACCCTTAAGTGTATTATGTCCACATTAATGTGGATTGGAAATTGCTGAAAAGGCAATATTGAAAAACCGTCCGAAAAACTGGTGTAAAAACCTCTGCAAAATCCCAGGCTAGGGAAAAAGTCCCTACCTCTCTCTGATAGGGCCTGTATCGTTTTACATTATTGGTTAAGTCATATTTTGACACCTCGATACTGCCAATTGATTATTTTAACATGTACCAGACAGCAACACCGATGTTTTCCCTGAAGAGAGGCTTAATAAAAAGCTATTTGCCCATTCAGCTTAACTCGGACGTTCAAGAGCATTTTACTGGAAGCAGTAGTCTGTTGCATCAGTTATTTAACGGGCTCCCAGCAGAGCTTCAAAGTATTCCCAGCTTAGCTTCTTTTAAGATGCAACTTAAGGTTCATTTATTGAAACAATTCGTAACTTCTTGTGAATACCACGGTCCTTGGTAAATCATCAAGCATCGTTGTAATAATAAAACTACCGTGACGGAGATTTGATTGCGGGCTTTCTAATGAGTACAGATTTATAGAATTTTTCTTTTTTTCTTTTTCGCCTTAACTAGTTTTGTTTTGTTTTTTTTTTTTTTTGATTAAATGATCCTTGATTCTAATTTGATTTATTTGCCATATTGAGACGATTCACCACATTAAAATTGATTTAAAATGTAACATGTACGGACTAAATGCCTTTAATCTTATTGGAAATTTGAAAAAAAGAAAAAAAAAATTGTACGAATACTTAATAGCTTTTCGCTGAACAAAAACGAATTCTTTCGAAGTTGCTAGAGGGTCCAAGCCATTCAGATGCGACCAGCCACCAATATCTTCCGTAGCTACTGACCTCAGGCAGGGCGGATATGTCGTAGAGATAGTTTGATGCGATCACGATGAAAGTTGGGGTCACAGCGCTCTAAGGTCGGACTCAATGTCGGCACTAGCTATCAAATATTTTTTTGAGACTTTGTGGAGAAAATTCGACTCGGATTTTAACACTTTACCACGGATGAAATGTGGCAGTAATGACACAATTTGTAAAGAAGGGACTATGTGCCATGGAGTTTAAATGTGGTGCACTGGAGTGCACTTATAAAAAGTGGGATGCACTGACATGGGCCTGGGGTGCACGTTTCCTCTGAGCTTGAATGTTATAAAAGGCCATGTGCACGAAGAAAAGATATTCGAAAATGTGTACAGTTATTCCAAATAACGACGATGTGCTGGGTGAGTAAACGCGACGAGAGGCTTGTCACTTTTCCCAAAAAGTGAAGAATTGAAAAACACATCACAAGGATTGAGCTAAACCTGACACTTGAAACCTGACGCTTGATGAGTTTATCGACATTGTTGCCAAAAATTTTTTAATTATGAGTTGACGATGACATTAATCAAAGTTAATTTCTATACGGAAACGGTGAAATATTTTTGTTAGCCACAAGATGTTGCAAGAAATAATTTCGGGCAGGTGAAATGATGGAATTTCGTTATCATTTTTTATATGAAGCGGGGGTATGTCACTTCAACAAAAAATGAGTAAAATTCACTGAGAATTAGTTAGTTAGCCAATAGTTAAATCGGGTTGTATGGCCGAATTGACGGACTGAAAGATCAATATAATGAACTTTACAGACTGAATTGAAGATGCTTCGGAATAAATTCATCATCGATGATGAGTACAATCTAAAAATAAAGAACTGTGTCCATGAAAGATACGAACAAAAACGGCGTAGACAGTATGTGAAATTTTTATATCAAGTGACACGCCCCACGTATCGCTAATTTTATGCACAATTTTTGCGTCCGATGTGTTTGTTCAATGTGCACTCAATTTAATATTATGTAAACTTCTGTCCAAAGCTACTTAATGTACACAAGTTGATGGCATCAGGAAATTTATTTTAAAAGATGTAATCGATTTGATGCTGATGGGACAACGTATTTTATATAAACAAAAAAATAATAATTTTAAGAGTGACCGATGGTCAGATTATGATCGTGATGGGTATAAAGTTTAGCACATGGTGTTGTATTTGAATTATTTTTCATTCAACAGAGCGTGTGCGCTTCTGAATTAAAGGTATGCAAAAGAATGAAGAATCCAGTTTTCAGTTTTGAAAAAATATTTTGAACTTGTATACTTGTTCCGTGGGCACAACGAAATTTTGATCAGTTAATTAATAATGCAACAATAAAAAAGATGTGTACATGAAGGAGAGAGGCGGTGAATTTGTAACCAAAGCTAAAAAAATGAAATTGTTATTGATACGTTGTTGTGTACAAGGTAAATTTAATTATTTATCAAAGGTCTAACTGTAAATGAGGTTTGTTAGCACTTGATAATTAGCTACTTCCATGTATTTGCAGCTGATGTAAACAGCAGATATACGAATATTACGAATGAAAGAAAAATGTTACCTGCTATCCTTTTACTTTTGTTCAATTAGAAAAACATGCTTCACAACACCTCCTAATTAAAACAAATCAAAATAAAATCATCATCCTTAATCTCCATCACAACAAATTGTGCTTTTTCCTTCGGAAATTCAATAAAAAACTTGTCAACTAGTTATGTTCGTCGTTTCAATCACAATTTTCACTTTTGCTTTCTTAGAAATTGTTTCATTATTTTGTCCCGACATATATCATTTTAATGACCTAATTAAAGCAAACATTAGAAAACAAAATGCGACTAAACTAAGCTAACGTTGGAAGAGAAACCAAGACTCTCGATGGTGTAATGATTATTCGTGTTGATTGATTCCATGTTTTACCTGCGTGGGTGTTTAAAATTTAAAATTCGAAACAAAAGAATGACCATTTGTCGATAGTGAAAGTCCGATCGGAATTTGAAATGGTTTGAAGGGATGCATAGCAAATGTAAGGATGTTAACTTGACTTTTTGTCCCAGCCACACACGATGCGCTTTCTATTGCATGCAAACTCCCCGAAATGTAATCGAAAAAGTGAATTTGGTCAAAATCGGTCAAGAACTTTCGACGTGGCTTTTTGAAGGTCGGTAAATCTTTTTGGCGAAATTAACACGGAAATCGCTCTTCAAGGTTTTGAATTTAAAGTATGTACCTCAAAAAACCTCGACGAAAAACTTGGTGAAAATCGGTAGAGTGATTCGGGCTGTAGAGTCTTACTTTGTGTGCGTAACTCACGATTCATTAAAATGAAAGGGAACTTTTTTATCCATGTGTTACGTCCACATTAAATTGCGCTGGAAATTGCCGAAAGGGCAATATTGAAAAACCCGTCCGAAGCAACAGACCAAAAAATCTCTCCAAATCCCTAAAAAAGACTAAAATTTAAAAAAAAAAAAATCCAAAAAAAGTTTGAAGAAAAAATTAAAAACAAATTTTTTCACACAAAAATATTTTTATTACCAGAGCCGATCTAGAACTGATCTAGAGCACTTAGGAGAGGCTGTAGTGTCTTAGTGTGAGCCAAACTCACTCTTTCTCTACAATACTTCACAAAAAACTTCATCATTAAAGAAATAAAGAAAAACGACCAAATATCGTGTAGGGTCGCGTAGTCCTTGAGTGGTGAGTTTGGCTCACACTAAGACACTACAGCCCAAACGACTCAACAGATTTCCTATAATTTAATTTTCGTTATTTTCTGATGTCCATATCTTTTATTTAAAACCTTCAAGAGCGATTTCCGTTAGAGATTTAAGTCATAACGTTCCACCAACCTTCAAAAAACCACGTTTTTGACCATTTTTTCGAGCGTAACTTCGAAAGTTTTCTACCGATTCTGCCCAAATTCAATCTTGTAACTAATTTTCTGATTATCTTGCAGAAAAAAAGTTTTTGAAAATCAGATAAAATTTACCCGATTTACGTAGAAAGAACACGTTGGGCCTTAATAGAGATTCAGTTTTAGGGCGCTGCCTGAGCCCAAAAGCTCAAAATAAAAATAAAGTTTCTTCTAGAAAATGAGGCATGCCCAGGCCTTTCAAACAAAAAAAAAAAAACTTATGAAAATCGGAAAAGATTTACTCGAGCTATGCACAAAAAGCCAAAAACCACTTAAACGACCCTAGCTCGGCAGCTCTTGGGCCGACAGTGCTCAAACTCAATCCTTTAAAAGATTTTTCAATTACCTATCAGTAAAAAAAAGTTTTTGAAATCGTTTGAGTCTTACTCGAGTTATAGTGTTGAGAGATGGACGGACGGACATGCATCATAAGCTGAAGGAAGTGTACTGGGCCCAATCCTGTATCTTATATTCACAATTATGGTCACCATAGACCAGAATTGGGCCATATTTCCCCAAAATCTTGAAACACATGTTCGCTTAAATTTATTTCTCTACAACTTCGCCTTTGACAGCAAATCTCCAGATTGTATAGTTAAGGAAATATATGAAAAACTGTTTTCGTATATGGCCATGAAACTCAATTTCGCCCATTCCATTGGTCCCAGTGCCCAGATTCCTGACTCGATTCCCACAACAATTTTTTTCCAGTTTTGTCACATCAAATGCTTTCATTTGACACCAAAATGAGGAATTTCCGTGCTATGCTTGCTTAGGTATTTGCAAAAAAGTTTCATCGACCCTCGAAAATTTCATGTCCGACCTCCACTTCTTCGACCATATCTCCGGAACTACTTGGCCGATTTTGCTCATCTTCAAACTTAAATCATGGGAGGCATGTACCTCTTAGGAAAAAAAAGTTTAGGCTGATCGGATGAGCCGTTTGGAAAAAAAGTGGAGACGGACAGACGGACATTTTTTTATTGCTGATTCGTCATCACTAGACGATAATAGATGCATCCCCCCCCTCCCACCTCGATCTACTCCATGTACAATAAAATTGTTTGTAGTAAACCTATAGCACCTACGTACTTCGTACGGGTCCAAAAAAACGCGTATTATTGCTTATAGATTGTTCCACATTCTATAACATTGCACATAACTCATATTCAAAAGCATCTTATTCAATATGATCTGATGCGATCAATGATCATACCTGCAAGTAAGAACGCAATATAAAACGAAGAATTTCGATCATGGCTTCTCGTGTCTTGATTTATTTCTCTTTTATAAGATTTTTTTCTTTGATCAAGCCCATCGTTTAGAACACCCATGAAAAATTTATATACCGCGTAATCTAAACAAATTTAAATAATAGCCACACTTTAAAATCAGACGTCAACGTCAATATGAGAATATTGAATAGTCACATTTTCCACACTGAAAATTTATATAATATTTTTTACAATTGAAACAGTACATTTGAAAAAAAATATGGAAAGCCATTCTCGTTTGTACAATGCTAAAGAGCATGCATGCATACTTGACGGTTTCAATTGTTTTTTATGTTCAGAAGAAATGCCAAACGGGTTGTCTTTTGAAATGCTGTGAAGTATCTTGGTGCTAACTTTTGAATGAAAAGTGCTGAAAATGTCGCGATATAGCTTCTTGTTTTATTTATGTGTTTGCCAATTGTACAGTTATTTATTGTCAGTTTGTGTATGCTTTGTAGTCGAACACGTTGGTTTGTTGATACATAGAGCCGTAGACGTAGAGGTGCAGATGCAGAGAATAAAAGCATTTAAGCGTCTATTTTTCATTGTGCTATAACTATGAAGATTAACATAATAGTTAAAGCTTGCGCCTAAAAATTTAGAAAAATAGAGCTTGGCATGTTAATTACCAGCAAATTTTTTTCCTGCGTATGTTACTTTTCAACATTTTTTTAAATTTTGAAATCGAACATAAGCATAGACCCGTATGTATTAGGATAGATGTGGCAAACAGAATAGATGTGGCAAAGGGACTCGAGCGTATCTAAATATAGAAAAAAGCAAACAATCCACCGTTTTCTCTTCTTTTATAACTGTAAGAATTTCAAAGATCCATAGAAATTACCCAAGGTAATGTCAAAGGCCCTACCGAAGTTTGGGTTTTGGGGAAGTATGGCCCAATTCTGGTATATGGCCACTTCCATAATTGGGTAGGATGACCCGAATCTCAAGAACTATTAGAGTTAGAAAGCTAGTTCCGAAGGCAAAGTTGTAGAGAATTCAATTTAAGCGAACACGTGTTTCAGGGTTTTTAGAAAAATATGGCCTAATCGTGGTATATGGCCACTTCCATAATTGGCCAGGCTGACCCGTATCTCCAGAACTATGAGAGTTAGAAAGTTGGTTCCAAAGGCGAAGTTGTAGAGAATTAAATTTAAGTGAACAAGTGTTTCAGGGTTTTTAGAAAAATATGGCTTAATCGTGGTATATGGCCACTTCCATAATTAGACAGGATGACCCAAATCTGCAGAACTATGATAGTTAGAAAGTTGGTTCCAAAGGCAAAGTTGTAGAGAATTAAATTTAAGCGAACACGTGTTTCAGGGTTTTAGGGGAAAATGACATAGTCCTTAGATATAAGCTCTTCTAGATTTAAATGTTCTGAGACGTACTTCGGTAGGGCCTTTGACATTACCTTGGGTAATTTCTATGGATCTTTGAAATTCTTACAGTTATAAAAGAACAGAAAACGTTGGATTGTTTGCTTATTTGTATATTTAGATACGTTTAAAGCTCGGAACAGGTCAGGTCAACCTGAAACCTGACCTGAAAAACCTGAAACCTGATTCGACCTGAACCTGAAATAAAAAATTTTGACCTGACCTGTATCGACCTGAAACCTGATTTGACCTGACCTGAATTGACCCGAACTTTTTTCGACCTGACCTGACCTGACC
>CM055406.1:133973637-133986246 GCA_029228625.1 Pseudolycoriella hygida
CCCCTTAATTCGTTCGGTTAACGGCATCAAAAGTGTTAAAAATTTTGTCGAAGATGGAAGATCAGGTCGGTTCAGGTCGACCCAGGTCAGGTCAGGTCAGGTCAGCCATAAATCAGGTTCAGGTCAGGTCAATTGTAAAAGAGGTCAGGTCAGGTTCAGGTCGTTAAAGAAATGACCTGAACCTGACCTGAAATTTTCAGGTCAACTGTTTCAGGTCACAGGTCAGGTCAAAAGTGACCTGTTCCGAGCTTTAGACGTTCGAGTCTCTTTGCCACATCTATTCTGTTTGCCACATCTATTCTGATACGTACGGTTGATGTTCCATGTTTTATATAATGGCGCTTTCACTCGGAAATTGTATTGCGCAAAATAGTGCGCCACACATTCTCTATGTCTCAATATTCTGCGCACTCGTGTCCCAAGTCAAGATTTTTCTAAAAATAGTCACCCGTATTCCACCTTATTGGTGCGCAGAAACCGTATGGCAGCTGATCTAATTTGCATGCCCAAGATTTCTTTTTGGTACATTATCATGACCCCACTTCACAAGAAATTTTATCGTAGACTAAGGAACATATATACAGGAACTTTTTGACTCCCCCCCCCCCGTTCTACGTACCCCCTGAAAATATTTTTAAGTTTTGGAGAATCCCGGAATAACGCAATTTCCAGAATCCAGAGGGATGATTCATACCTTTGGAACTATGCCAGCTAGAAAGTTACTTACAAACTTACAAAAGTACTGATATCCGCAAGAAAACCTCTTACAGAGGAGGTGTGACGCAAGTCTTTATGTCTGCTTGCAAAAGTTGTGAAATCAGAAAATTGTGACGCATTAAGCATCTAAGGTAAAACCATTTCCTTCCAGTTACAAAAGTTCTGAAATCAGAGGAGGGTAACGCAGGGTAAACTTCGATTCGCAGAAAAAAAAAATTTAAACAAAGTTACGTTGAGTTCAAAAAATTGGTTCACAAATGCCAGACCCACCAGCGGAATAATTTTTCAACACTTTCAGTTTTTACACGCAAAAGTTTAAATTTACCCTAAACGATGCAATAAGAAATAAAAGTCAAAGTGTTGAAAAATTATTCCGCTGTGGGTCTGGCATTTGCAACGCAATTTTTTTAACGTAATTTTGTTTAAAATTTTTTTTTCGAATCGAAGCCTAATGCGTCACTCCCCTCTGATTTCAGAACTTTTGTAACTGGAAGAAAATAATTTTACCTTAGATGCTTAATGCGTCACACTTTTCTGATTTCAAAACTTTTGTAAGCAGACATAAAGACTTGCGTCACACGTCCTCTGTAAAAGGTTTTTTTGCGGATGGTAAATCTTCACCACCGTCTTCGTATCGTTTCTTCTTAATTTTCTTATATTGTAAAATACAAGAAGATTTTATCGCATTTTGTGAAGTTTTTTTGAAGAAATATTCTATTCATGAAAAACGAAACCCTTTTGTACTACATTTTAATTATGACAAAATGCATAAGACATCTACATTGGATCAGAAGGTTATAGTTCAAAGTCTGGAAGTTTTTGAATTCAAATATTTCTTAAACACATTCAGCGTTTCATTTTTGCCGATTTGTTTGCATTTGTAATAGCTGCACAATATCCTATATCAGTTGGAATCTTCCGGTGCAGCATTGATTTGACTACCGGAAAGCATTAACGAATATTTTCATAATAATAATACGCAAGCGGCCAAAGATTAGCGAAACAAAAAAGCACATAACCTACACAATCTACATCTGCTCTTTGCACACAAAAATACCCGAAACTGCAGTAAAATAAAACAAAACAAACATAGAATAATATATAAATGTTATACTAGCGCACCTCAAAAACCAACATGAGTTGCTGTGCATGACCTTTAATGATTGTGTACATTTTAAATGGAGCATAGAATTCTGGTTTGTTAGCCAAACTAAAATACAAAAAAAAATATATTCAAAAAGTATCATATATCTCAGCATGTGCCAAACTCGCGTCTTTTAGAAGTGGACAGTACTCCAACTGAGACTCGGTTTTGCAATTCAGTTGTATTAGATGAAACTATCTTTTTAAGTAAAAAATTATCTTTTGCCGTAAAATTTCAGTGAACTGTTAATAAAAGGAAAAGAAATATTTAACAAATTATGAACAATGTAGCCATTCATAGTACAAAGGTTTCGTAAAGGCGTATACATATCCTTAATGGAAGGTGATAAACAATTATCACAATGACCACTAACCATATATATATATATAGGAAAATGTAATGTCTTTTAGTTGACAGCAGAATCTGTCCGAAAATAATATTTCATTTCTGTTAGAAAAAAGCGCCACATCGTTCAGAACAATGCAAATGAAATTTAAAACACTTTCCAATAATAAAAGAAACATCGTCCATTGTCGGCAATTTTTTGCGCATGAAATACGGTAAGACTAAAAGTAAACAAATTGAATTTATCACCTTCTGTTCCACCTGAGAGTTTGTATAGTAAAATCTTTGTAGCACAAGCTACACATTGTCGTTTGAATAATTCTTAATGCTATTAATGAAGGGGTGTCAACGCCATTTCTTTTAGCTGATTTAAATTATTTTAACCTCAAAAATTACAAGCTAAGACGAAGCTGAAGCTGCTGGGCGTGAAAATGACAAATTACAGGCCACAATTTGCGTTTGCTGGTAATTTTGCGATTTCTTTGTTTACGAGTAAAATTATTGTTATTGGGCCATTCCCCTGTAGAGACACGCATCACTCCCGCAGAGATTGCAACATTGAATCCATCACCGCCGGTGAAACATCACCTCGGCAGGAACATTCAATGTTCAACGAGTTACGTAGAATCAGTATACTCGGAACTCTGATAGCGAACGCATCAATAGGTTTTGTAAATATTGTAAATAAATCATTGTTATATCCGAACGCCAAATCTTTCATTGCAATATATTTCCTCGGCAAGCGCATCCCCCATATGGAATGGCCCTATTATTAATTTTTGCTCATGCCAATTTTTATTAAAACATTTTCTAGGATAACAACTCATTACGTATTACTTTTTTATGTAAACGTTTTTAGACCCGTACGAAGAACGAAGTTCTTCGAAAAAGGGTCTTATGCGTTTACCACGGCGTTTGTAACCAGTCGAATTTCGACCCGGGAGTAGGGGGGGGGGAGCATCGATCAAGGTTCTTAAATGACGAATCAGCAATTAAAAAAATGTCCGTCTGTCACCACGATAACTTGAGTAAAACTCAACCGATTTTTTAAAACTATTTTTTCCTCTACTCAATTTTCTCTAAAACATAGAAAAAACCAGTTTTTGGGCTAGGGTCGACCTTAGTACCGACCTAGGGCCCTGAGTAGAGGCCTCGGACACACAATTCCATAGCCAAAAATGTTTCCCTCAATTTCCTCTGCAACTTAGCAAAAAAAAAATTTTTTTTGATTAGGGCTGACCTGTGGACCGACATGGCCCACTTGAGACCTAAGCACAGGTAGAAGTTTCCTTTATAAACTGTCGGTCATGCCTAGATCTTTCAAACAAAAAATAATTTTGAAAATCGGAAAAAATTTACTCGAGTTATGTACAGAAAACACATAGAGCCCTAGCAGAGACTCGTTTTTAGTGCCCCAGCTAAGTCCAAGGACTCAAATTCAAAAAATCAGAAAAGATTTACTCGAGCTATGTACAAAAGACCAAAATCACTTGGGCCGACAGTGCCCAGATTCAATCCCATAAAAGATTTTTCGGTTAACTTTCAGGGAAGAATAAGTTTTTGAAAATCGGTTGAGTTTTACTCGAGTTATCGTGTTTACAGACGGACGGACGGACATTTTTAGACTTGTACGAAGGACCGAAGTTCTTCGAAAAGGGGTCCTATGCGTTTACCACGACGTTTGTAACCAGTCGAATTTCGACCGGGGAGTAGGGGGAGCACCGATCGTGGTCCTTAGATGACGAATCAGCAATAAAAAAAATGTCCGTCCGTCCGTCCGTCAACCCGATAACTCGAGTAAAACTCAACCGATTTTCAAAAACTTTTTTTTCCCTAAAAAGTAATTGAAAAATCTTTGCTAAGTGCTCTATGTCGGTTCTAATATCGGCGGTAGTACAAATAACATTTTTTGAAAATTGAAGCAAATGAATTTTTTACTTGATTTTTCGATCAGAGATAAGTAACTGGCAATCATAGCTTGAGAATTTTAATGGAATTATTTTGTCATTGTAATGACGCTCATACGAGGTATAAAATATGGTTCATTGCTTAATAAAAGTAGTTCCATTCAATGTAGCCGTCATTGTAAACAAAATGGCATCTCATCATAACAAAATGGTGGATCTTCCACCAATCAGCTATGACACATGGCTTTCAAAGCTTGAGACAGAATCAACTTTGGAGTTTGACGTTAGATGGAACCGAAAAGCCCCATCTTCAGTAAGAATTCGCTAGTCCCAGTTTCACCGAAGATTGTTCATACAGAACGTTAACATTTCGGTTCATCACCCATATCAGCATATCAAGTTGAATGACTTGACTGACGATTGGCATGATATGCCGAAATGTTGATGCTTCAGAAATATGTTCAAGAACACAACTGTTCTAGTTGAGTTCAACCAGAGCGTCATTACAATGACAAAATTATTTCATTAAAATTCTCAAGCTATGATTGCCAGTTGCTTATCTCTGATCGAAAACTCAAGTAAAAAATCCATTTGCTTCAATTTGTAATTCCACAATCAAGAAAAAACCGAGTAATAGATAAGCTATTCTCGCTCATAATTTTTTGAAAATATTAGGTGAAAACAATTTTTTACTTTTTTTTAAACTATTTTGACTTTTTTTATTTTGACGGTTGCTTGAATATTTGGAGAGACTTTTACACCGTTTCTTCGGACGAGTTTTTCAATATTGCCCTTTCGGCAATTTTCAATCCAATTTAAAGTCGAAGTAATTTCATACACTTCAGAGTTAAGGCAACATTTACTTTGATACGTTCGAATCTTTTTGCAACATCTATTCTGTTTGCCACACCTATTCTGCATATGTTTTTTATTGTTGATTCGTCATCTGAGGACCATGATCGGTGCTCCCTCCTACTCCCTCCTACTTTCGAAGAACTTCGTTCGTCGTACGGGTCTAAAAATTGATTACAGGATTAAATTTGAGCAAAATCGGTCGAAAACTTTCGAAGTTACAGTCGAAAAAGTGGTTAAAAACGCCATCTATGAGATTGAGATATACTAGAAACCAAACTAGTAGGAGTAGAATACCGGCACCTCCCAACAATGCCTTTCACCAGTAAGCCGTAGGATGGCGCTACACTCAACTCCACATGACTTGAGCCGATTCATTCAGCTTTCTTTTGTTTACAAATCTAACAATCGGAACAAATCCGTCTGCGGTTATTTATTCCAATTTATTTTTTTTAATCACAGTAGTGTCCAAACATCCTCAAACTTCACCGAATCTTATTTTTCGCAATTAATTGTTTAGTTTCTGGCGCGTACGGATCAAATTTGTTGGTGAGACTATACATTTTTTTGTAGGTTAATGTAGATTAACGGACCAAATTCGAATTCAAAGCCATTTCAGACAACTACAATGAAATCTTCGAATTTTTATCAAATCGAAATTCGTTGAAAAAATAATCAAAAGGTAAGAAATGCGAGAGATATTTCCTGAGATCCAAAAACTGAAAAAATGACATTGGAGCACCTCATTCATGTTACTACTTTATCAAAGTCGATTGAAAAACCTGACATTTCCTGAGATCCCAAAATCAAGAAACCAGCGTTCATGATTCATTTCATCCATAATCTTCAACTTTCGCTTTTGTGTTATCCCTCCCGATTCTAGTAGTTCCAGAATCTCAGGAATGTGGTTAATTTTCTTACTTGTCCGAAGATCTTATCCGACACCATCGATCCATCTAATTTTTGGGCGATCAGGATCGTTACCTCAACCTTTGGAGTTTCACCACCGCCACTATATCCGGCTCGCCAAAATCACGTTACAATTTAAAGTTATTTCACCGTCGCCACCTTTCATCCTCGCGCATTGCTCCAGGATGGCACTTCGTTTTCTTTGATATTAACTTTGATCGTACAGGAACGGAAAAGTGAAAACCGACAAGTGCCTGATTTACCATACGAATTTACCATACAAATCAGCAACTTGTCGGTTTTCACTTTTCCGTTCCTGTAACTGTTTTATTAGACCAAAATAGCATCTGCTTGATGCCATGATTCGTCTGTGAACTTCAGGTGTGTTGTCTCCATCTGACCGTACCAGCGCTCCACTACCTCGAGATTGAACTCTCCAATGGGTATTTTGTCTCCCTGTAGATTGGGAAGAAACTTAGACTTAAACGAGTCTCTGCTAAGGCCATACGTGTTTTTTATACATAACTCGAGTTTCCGATTTTCATAATTGTTTTTTTAATATACAGGTCTATGAAAACCTAACAATTTGTACAAGAAACTTTTTTGAGATTGGGTTCTTGGATTTAGCTAGGGCGTTAAAAACGAGTCTCTGTTTTTGTACATCACTCGAGTAAATCTCTTCCAATTTTTTTTAATCGAAGTGTCTCACGTTTTATGTAAAAAAATTTTTGGATTAGACAACCTTGGACTCAGTCAGGACCCCAAAAACTGAGTTTCTACTAGGGCACATCGTGTTTTTTTACATAAATTGGATATACCCTAACCTTGGGAGGTAACCGAGTACCGAATTATATTACAAACAAATTCTCTCCCGGTGCCTGTGCTTGGGCTGAAGTGGGCCTCAGCTATGGAAGTGTGTGTCCGAGACATTTCCTCATGGCCCTAGGGAAATCAATGGTTTTTTGCTTAGTTGTAGAGAAAATTGAGACGAACACTTTTCTCTATTTGGGGATCAATTTTGTGCTTTCGGGAGGGTTTTTGCTTCGGACAGGTTTTTCAATATTGCGCTATCGGTAATTTTCAATACAATTTGAAGTGGACCTAGGACTTTAGAGTCAAGATAGTATTTACTTTTCGTAACATCAGCTCTGTTTACCACATCTATTCTGATAGGTACGGGTCCCTTGCATATGTTTTTCTTTCTAAGGGGCAATAACTACAAACAAAACGAAGCCAGCTGGTAAGATGTAAAAGATGGTAGTTTTATTTAGTGCACAAAAATTCTCGACAAAATCTAAAAACTCGTCAATTGCACGAATCTTGATTTAGTGTGCCGTCGAGCTTACAAAAATTCATTGTAGATTTTTAGTTATAAGCTCTTGAAATTTTTTTTGATTAATTTGAAATGCTCTTAAAATGGCGCACGCTTTTGATTCACCCCACTTTTTGAACGCACTCTTCTGCACGCTTTTCAACGACCCCCTCTCCCCTCAGCAACTGGTGTACTATTCGGATGGCCCCTTACTAACTTTGTCTAGACTCTCGATGGTTGGAATATATAACTCTTATCACCGTAGAATAATGTTATCGCTATCGACCGGTAGCCCTTATAAGTGTTCCTACCTCATTTTCGTTAAAAACATTTTTGTATTTGTCACAATAAGATAGACGCTTCTCAATTATCCAATTTATCTTTACAAGACAAAAATGTCACAATTTTCAATACAACCGGCAATATCATAAAACATTTATCATTTCGAAGCCATAAATTCTTAAAATAAATATCATGTTTGCCGATATCATTAACAGTTCCTTCGATTATGAAAGAATTAATCTAATGGTGAAGGTTCGTTCGTTAAGAGGGTTGGTGTTACCGATTTTTCAAAAATCTAAATTAATTACAATTTTATTATTTAAACTTTTAAGATTTCAGAATTCGTTTTTTATATTTTCGACGACAAAGATTATCTAGTGTGAGAACTTTAATTTGTTATTTTTTCTTTGTAAAGTTTATGTTACAGTTTTTATGATTTGTTTATTTGTGTTGAAAGCAGTATTCTCGAGTGGATAAATATTTTTCCATTGCTTAAGATAAGAATATTGCGGTCTGTTTGATGAGCGTTATTACGGTAGGTTCAATTTTGTTGCATCAAAAATTAGTTCACCGGTTCAGTGTGAAATAATATATTTTGTTACCCAAAAATGGTTGTATATCAATGCAATATCAACACATGAATCGATTGTAAAACAATTTTCGTGAATTTCTAGGTAATCTTTAAGATCTTTTTATTTATTACTTGCACTGTACTTGACAAACCAATTATTGTTGATATTAACTAAAATTATGCAAATATATCTCTCCAAATAAACCAAACGTTCATCTGCTTAAGATGGTTGAATATAATTGGTCTGTTTTGGAGTATTGGATTAGCTTGTGTTACACTGTCCAGCTCTTTCAGGCTTTAGGGTGAAGTATCTGGGAGACTTCTGCCTTAAGCTTGAAGAATTTCTGAAAATACCCTTGGCTAACATTGCTTCCTTCATCACAGGAAGCGAATGGTTTGAGCAGCCCTCCATATGAGGAATTTAACGCAAGCGACGCGTTACAATCACCATCAACAACAGTAATAGACCGGAAACCAACATAAAGATCACCACCACACCGCATCATCATAAGAAGTAATATAAATAATCAAACATGGGTTTGACACAATGGGCCCAACAATGTTTTTTGCAATCCTTTTACATTAAAAAGTATGTCACATCCTAGAGAAATCAAAGATCTTTCATACAAAAAAAAAGTTTGCCCAATTTGGGTGCTTTGATCGGAAGCTATAAGGATGTGAAGTACAGTGTAAGATGTACAGGTGGGTTTTTAAAGCATACTTAAAGTATACTTTTGGTAGGCTTTTTGACGATTTTCACATCCTCCGAAAAGTATAGTAGTCTTAATCGATTTTGGTGTTTCGGGGCTCGTTGGAAAGAGTAAGACGAGTTCTAGTATGTGAGATACTTTCGAAGATATTTTTAGCGCTACGAAAATAGGACGAAAAAAGTATCTGAAAAGTTTCCAAATGGTACAAAAGCGGAATCATATGAAAGGTATCATCAATGCATACGAAACTCTAGGAAATTCGAGAAAATTGGAAGCACATGGGTGAAAATAGCGCTAAAAAGTGACTTTTTCGAAAAACTATGGTTTTGAAGGTTTTCATTCTCCGAAAATTATCGTAACTTTAACAGATTTTGACATTTGTAAATTTTTTGGAAAGAAATGGACAAGCTGTAAGATGTGAGATACTTTTAGAATGTATTTGTAGCGCTAGATCGCTACAAGTAGCGCTAAAAGACGAAAACCTTCGAAAAATCCTCAAAAAGTGTCTGAATGGTGAAAACGTGAGTTTTTTTGAAAGACTTTATTAATTTCTATTGTACCTTATGAACTGCGATTAAAATGGAAATCACTGGGTGAATATTTGGTCATAATAGCGCTAAAAAATTACTTTTTCGTAAAAGTATACTTTTACTGTTTTGACGATTTTTCTCGCGATTTTTACATCTTCAGATACATTTCTTACCTTTAGCAGATTTTCTCATGTGGTGACTCATTGGAAAAATTGAGACAAGATCTAGGATGTGTAATATCTTAAATTTTTGAAGTACCACGGCGCTACAGGAAGCGCTACAAAAATACATTGGAAAAAGATAACAAAAAAATATCCGAAAAACACAGATTGACACGTCAAAACCTATCCCACCATACGAAACTAGAGGAAATTAAACATAACTAAACAAGAATTCAAAAGAAAGATCTACTATTACACCGAAAAATTAACAGTTTTAAAAAACAGAAATATTAGCGAATTATCGCTAGCATTTCGGTATGATTGCATATTGGATCTTTGCATGAAGCGTTAGATGCTATCATCGTTGAAGACTAGCAAAGTGGGTAAGAAAAAAATGTCTTTGTCATCATTGCACAGTAAACTTGATCTTGTAAGGTTATACGGGTAACAGTAATTGAGAATGAGTAATGAGAAATTTGGAGAATAATGCGAAGTTGGTAAAAAAACTAGTTAAATCAAGCATTTCCCGCATCTCCCTAGCAGAATTAAACTAATAACTGTATTAAACGTATTGATATGTCAAATGAATACAATCAACATATCAAGTTGATTCATCAAATAGTTTTGTGTAGAGTGTAGACAACTCATTATATTAGATGTGTTTTGGTACATTCATTTATTTGATAAGCTAGTTTCATTGTTTACAGAATAGATTTTATATGTAACTTTTAGCAAACATGCGCAACGTTTGAAATCATTAAAGTAGTAAAATAATTAGATGATGAATGTATATTTTTATTATGGAAAAAATGGAATATCGTGCTGTAATAAAATTCTTTGTGAAAAAAGGCTTAAAGGCTATGGAAATTCATACTGAAATGGTAAATGGGTTAGGCGATACTGCTCCTTCAAAAACAACGGTTTGTAAATGGGCACCGAAGAAATCATCGATTACATCCATGACAGACGATTGACCAAGCAGGAAATTGCTGTTACTATGGGCATCTCAACTGAACGAGTACTTCACATTTTGAAGAACGAATTGGGTCTGAGAAATCTGTTGAGGAGATTCGGTAACTTTGGATCGAAATCGCATTCGAGTGAGACTTTCTCAACAACATTTGGATCGTTTTTAAAAGGATAAAACCGATTTTGTGCGTCGATTCATAACTATGGATGAAACTTGGGTTTACCACTATACTCCAGGCGACAACAAACAGCTGAATGAATTGAACCCGGTTGTCCAGCTCCGAAGCAGGTGAAAGGGTCAAAATCGTCCAATAAGGTTATGGCATCAGTTTTTTGGGATGCAAAAAGAGTTTTGTTGATTGACTACTTGCAAACCAAAAAAACAATAACAGGAGAATATTATTGTTCACTTTTGGACCAACTGGATGTGAAACTTCGTGAGAAAAGCCCTGGTTTAACGAAGAATAAAATCATCTTTCATCAAGACAACGCACCTGCTCACCCTATTCACCAGATCTGTTCCCAAACCATAAAAGATTTCTTCGTGGAAAGCGTTTTTCTTCGAATGAAGAAGTTATTGACGCCGTAGAGGCGTATTTTGCAGACCTTCCGGAAAATAGCTTCAGACACGGGATACATAAATTGGAGGATCGCTGGAAAAAGTGTATTGAACTTATGGGTGATTATACTGAAATATAAATGTCCTTTCAACCAGTTATTCATGTTTATTCATTTCCGCTCCGCGAACTTTTCAACCCATCTAATATAAAATAATATAATTTTTGACTCGACAGACTAAAGTCAAACAAAGTGAAAATCTTTTTTCCTTCTAGTTCAATTTATCGCAAACTATTTTCTTTCCCTAATCGGACCGATATTACCGGAGATATTAGCATTTGAAATTCGTTCGATATATTCTCAAACTTTAAACGATAATATTTCTAAAACTATTGTTTGACTCGAGTAAAAAATAATTATTTTAGTTACGTATTACTTAGACGTTTGAGATGCATGGTCTTCAAATTCTTCTGAAATTTTTGAAATTTCTGTCAGCGCAGAGTCACGTCTTATCATTTCCCTTCTTTCATCGTTCAGCAACAAACCAGGTCTTTCAGGTGCAAAGTCTTTGAAAAAATGCCAAATCACCCGAGATGATGCTTTTTGGGCACTGTATGTCTCGGAATTGCAGGTCAAATATGACAATACGCTTACAAAATCATTTATCACAGAGTTGTGAACAAAGGTTTCCTAAAAAGTTCGCTTTTCCGTCACTCAGTTGAGAATATATTTTTCAAAAATAAATAAGTAGGAAATGATAGATACTATTCATGAATCAAGGACTTCTTTCAACGCTCTCACCTCATACAATGCTTTACATATTTGGGTACAAGAATGAAAAGTTCCATTTTCAATTGATTATTGGCCTCGGTCTTGCTTCGGGTGTGGAAGTGGAAAAGTGGACTTTCCATCTGTTTATCTCTAGTTATGTACGTAACAAAATAAACTTATAAAAACCGTGAAACCAGACTCACAAACAGGTTTCGATTTTGAAGGAAACCGGTTATCAATACCGGTTTTGCATTCCCTAAATTTGACTACTATTCTTTAAACTTTTTTCTTCGAACGAAAGTTAAAAACACTGACATTTCTATGATAATTTAAAATTTTGTTTTTGTTTAAATGGGTGAGTTGATTTTGGCTCAATTTTGGCCCATTTTACAACACACACGTTTTCGGTTGTATTTCTGAACAGTTTTGAGTATTTGAGTATTTTGATACAAAAAAAAATTTTAACAAATTTAATTTGGTTGTGGGATACTCAAAAGTGTTCGAAAATACAAAAGTAATAACGCAGCCTACAACCGAAAACATGTGAGTTGTAAAATGACCCAAAATTCGACCCACCCATTGGGTATGTTTGGGATAGCTGCACAATCATTTAGTAATATATATTATGCTACTGTAGAGTAACACAAACATCATACTCGAGTACATAAGACTCGATTTTTTTTTGATTTTTGAAACATACACACATCATACGGTGAATGATCTAATTTAAAATTTTGATTTTTTTCTATAATGAAAAAAAGAAATACGTGGCATTCGCATGCATACTACGATCGTACGTTTTGTCTTTGATAACAACGAAATACATTGTATATGTAGTAATTCGAAACACAGGCATACTGTGTCGTACGCT
>CM055406.1:133990465-134017318 GCA_029228625.1 Pseudolycoriella hygida
ATTTAATTTTTTGTTTTTCGCCTAGGTTCATAATCTTGATTAAAAAAAAAAAAAAACATTTAAAATATTTAAAATATCATATATAATTTGGATAATTTGTCTAGTTGATTCTTTTCTAAAAGATATTTTTTTAAATTCATTTTATATGTCCCAAAGCTGATCACATTCGTAATTTCTTCTGGAATAAAGTTAAACAAACGTGGACCAATGAAACTGATTCCACTCTTACCGATATTTCTTTTCGTTTTTCTATAGTACAAAGGATTCCGTGATCGTGTATCATATCCATGATTGACTTTATTAAACTCAATCGTTGAATAAATCTTTTTCGTAATAATTTGTTTAACAAACAAACATATCTGATAACAATACAGTCCTTTTATAGGAAGAATACCTGTCAGACTATATAATTCACTAGTGGAATATATTCTTGGCAGACAATAAATAAATTTCAATACTCTGTTTTGCAGTACTTGAAGCGATTTTAAGTGCGATATTGCAGCTGACCCCCATAATATACACAAATAATTTAGATGGCAATGAATCATCGAAAAATATAACAATAATAGAATCTTTCGTGGCAAAAAATCTGAAAGTTTGTTTAAAATTCCTATTCTAACAGATAATTTAGTACACAGATAATTCACGTGACTTCTCCAGGTAACGTGCCGATCAAGAATAACTCCTAAGTATCTGAACTCATTGACTTCTTCAAGTGCAACTCCCATTCCGTATTTTGTGTTTGCGAATTCCAAAATTTTTGAATGCTCGTAGCGTTGTTGAATATATTTTCGAAGATAAACGCACTTTCACCAAAAATTTTAATAATAATCACTTGTCAGACCGATCGGTTACTATTCAACCTCACTGCAAATTTGAATTAATAAATTAAATTAAATTAATCGTGAAATGCAGCTGTAAATAGAACTTTTATCGAGATTGACCAGTAAGATAAAATTAAATTAAGGAGAAAGCAAAAACAGGTGTTATCTCTTTGACGAACAAACTACTACCTAGGATATACTAACAAATATGTGGACAATACTGATGTTTTCGCTTGTAATAACTTCTTCTTGGTCCTGCACAAATTTTTCAATTTTTCAACGATTTTTCGACCCCTTTGGCTCTAGTCTCACATTCCTTCATTTTCCGAATAACTACACAACCCACCAAATATAAGAAGACCTCCTTAAACAAAAAATTCGTTATGGTCAGTACTTCACACTTTACTACACTTCACTGCACTTTACTACACTTCAATACACCACATCCAGATAAACTTTGCACACTCAAAATTTTTATATTTGAGCTGTTAATTTCTATTAATTAAAAATTCTAAATGATTTAACTCGTGGTACTAGGGTCCTGCTCGCTTCGATTGGTCCGTAAACCTCACACTCGTAAAAGTTTGTCAATTCAGCACCCTTAAATTCAACTTGCTTCGCTCGGCACGCAAACGTCACTCTTGCAAAAGTTTGTCAATTCATCACTTGAATTCTATTCACAAACAATTGATTCAACTCGTGTGATTATATCTCTCGTCTCGCTCGGCCCGCAAACGTCACACGTTACAAAACATTTTGTGTAGACACTTTTAAAAAAATGGTTGCCAAATCGGAAAATCGGTTCGAAATTGGATGAAGTCAGTGACGACCACCTTGCTCATGAGTACCTGATTCGGCGGATCACCTATATGCTACCTATGATTTTTATTTTGATGTTTTTCAGAACTGCGTTCGAGCTTGGATGTTTAACAGATTCGAACGGAAATTTTTTTCTTTGTATTTCACTTATAGTTGTACATACGACCCGTTTGTTATGAATGACTGACTCTTCACGCTAAAAAAACAAAGATAGATAATTAATATGATGAATGAATGAATGATCTTTATTTAGCATCAGCTATTAAAACACTTTTTACAATTAATATAATTTCATAATTTGAGTACTTAGATAGTTTTTTTTTTGATTAAATTTATTTAGTTGTTTTCACTTTTATTTATTTAATTGTTTCTTTAATGTGTGCAATTAATTGTCTCTTAAAAGCGGTAAAATTATTTTCATTCTTTAAATCATTGGGGAGATCGTTGAATAATTGGAGACCTTGGTGAAAAATCATCTTCTGCGTCGACTTCTTTTTCGTTGCTGTCAGTCGAAAGTCGTTTGCATTGCGTACCGGATAACTGTGGGACTCTCCTACGTAACTCACCAAATCTGACATACAGTCGGGGAGTAGTTTATGTTTCAAACGATAAATGAATATCAATGATTGGTACAGTATTCTCTGGCGAACATTGAGCCAACATAGCGCTCCGAGCATTAAGTCAATGCTAGCGTATCTATTGCATCTTATTATGATTCTCATGGCCCGGTTTTGTAGTTTTTGCATTTAGGATGTTGTTAAATGGAAACATTTTCAAAAACCAGATATGTTATTAATGAAACTCATGTCGCAGTGAAAACCTAAAACTAACAAGAGGAAGCAGGACAATAAGAAAGTGTGTAAATTTATTATCGAGTTATATGAAAACGTTATCATTTACTTACATAGATAACATAAGAAACATCAGAAATAAGCAAAACTTAAGGTGTATGATACACCTGCCATGTTCCGTAGCTTCAGTTCTTTAAATAGTGACTTTTCAAATTATATACTACGAAAAGCAAGGTTTGTATTTCTGCTAATTTTTTAACATTCGTTTCAGAGCAACATCCATATTTTTAGAAAAACGAAACGTTAGCCAATAGGTCACAGCTCTCTTTCATCGATATCTTCATGCATATGACAAACCTTGTTATACTCTTCATCACTAGAAAACATATCAGTTCTTGCATCTGGATAATTGCATATTCGCGCTACCATTTAATTTTTAGATGAAAAAAATACGATTCTTTTCGAATTTGAAACAAAAATTATGTTGCGTGCCAAGAAAAATTTCTCGAAATTAACTGAACAAATGGATCTTTTTCATTGCGAAAAAATATCAAAGAGAAGTTGTTTTCCGAGCTAAAACAAACATATAATCAAAGGTAGCGAATCTGAATAGATAAAAATGGGACGATCGCACACAATGTGTACCTCGATATACGGTTATGTTGTTTGGACTTTTTTTTCCGCTACAATTCCTTACCGTAATGACGTCGAAGTGAGTTTTGCCTGCAGGTATAGTATACTAAGTCTAACGTGTGTTTAAATTGTTTTTTTATTGCTTTTTTGGGAACCTGATGAATGGTGAAATCTTATGGTGAAAAAGAGTTAACACATTTGCATATATATTTTAGTTCGAAGGATCAAGTCACTCAAGTGTAAACTTCAAGGATAAGTGAAAAATATGTTTCTTCAAGTCTCCAAATGAAGAACGTGCGGCAGCTAAGATTAATGAATTTTTAATTTACCCTTGCGAATTATTACTAAATTCAGGAAAAATCGTAAATAACAAAACGATAAAAAATGAAAATAAGTATTTTCATTGAACCCAAAACATGCAATTGAGCAGTTAAAAGTTATATTTACAATTTACCTGCAATTCTAGGTTTATCAAAAATTAAATTCAGATTTTATAATTTCTTAATAAAAGTACCATCTACATCTTCATAAAATATGAAGTTTTTCGTGCACGCAAGCAACATGAAAAATTATGTATTGAAATGAATGTATATGCATTGAAATGTAATGTATACAAAGAGTGTTAACACGATTTTTGTTGTAATATAATCAATTATATCAAAATTGGTAATCACTTGTAGACCTAAACTATTGGCTTTACGAGCAGTTACTTTGTCAATGACTCAGTCAAATCAGATTTATTCACTTAAGTAAATTAAACGATAATAAAGAATTTTTCATTTGGCACGCGACACCCTACTAACCAAATTAACACAGTGAATGAACCAAATTTCTTATTAGCATTACCAGCTAGTCAAATGCATGAATACAGCACACGTTAATTTGAGAAGAATATTCCAAACAAAAGAGCGAATTCACCAATTTAAATTATTTCTTTGTATTTCTTCCGCTACAATCGCGCAACTTTACATTTACTATACAACGGCAAAGTAAAAAACATATGCAAGAGACATGTACGCAAGAGAATAGATGTGGCAGAGTGTGTTCTGATGGTTGTAGCGTTCCATTGTTGTGTGGTCAACGATATTCTGTTGTACATAAAATTTTCTGCACGGATAGAATAAAGGTATGCTATGGCTACATGTAATGGAAAGTCGGCCTGTTCCTGCAGTCCAAATAGGAATTTAGCAAAGTTAATTTTCAGTAAATTAAAAAAGAGAGTCGAATTCATCAACCGAACTCAGAACACAACATTTCGGCCTAGTGATCTAACTTGAGCCACAAAGACTTTGTAGTAGTATGACTTTGAGACTTTGAGTGTATGAGATAGACACAGAAAGGCAAAATTGCATTGCTATGCAAGTAATTGTCTCGATTCACGGTAAGCTTATCTTGTGTATGCATTTTGAGAAAATCTCAATTTTTGGACCCGTACGAAGTTCAAAAAGGTCATATGGCTCAAAACGCAGAAACAGAGAATTTCCTTTCTCTTTCCCTTTCACTTTAACACTTATTGCATATTGTCGTATCACTCACATTCATGTATTTTATCTGTTAACTCTATTGAAGCGTGGACAACTATAGTTTTTCCAACGGGATTTCGACAAGGTAAAATAATACTGAATGACAAAGATGGTGATGTTAACGCAATAAACAACTGGAGACCGCTGACTATTTATTCAGTTTTGAGGAGGATCATCCATCAACTGTAATCAGCGTGGATTCGTTTCTCGCATCCCTGGTTGCCATGTCAATGCCCGATTAGTCCACGCCTGCCTAGCAGATGCCAAAAAACATAAACGAAATTGCGTGACGGCGTTTTTAGACATGATAAAAGCTTTTGATAAAATCGGACATCTTCATACAGCGAAGGCATTAAAATCGAAAGGAGTTCCTGACAACCTATGCAATCTCATCATGACCTTGCTCAAAAACAACAGCGTGATTATCTCATTGGGCAAAGAATCATCCAATCCCATTAATGTCAAATGTGGCGTTCCACAGGGTGGACCGCTGTCTCCGATCATTTTCAACATTGCCATCGACTTCATCTATGAGGAAATATGTGGTTCTCAATATGCAAGCATTAACGGGTACCAGCTGTCTAATGGCTATGACCCTCTATGCCTGTCTGGTTTCGCCGATGATCAGGCCGTAACCTCACATTCTAAACTGTCAGCGTGTCGCACGTTCGAATTGATTAAATCATTGTTTGGGAAAATTGGCCTCGAATTAAATTCATCGAAAAGTCAGGCAATAATCATCACATCCGGTGTCCTTGAAAGTTCTTCACTGCAAATGATAGATGGCAGTGTCATTGCTGGTGTCAAGCCTAACGAACGTATAAAGTACCTTGGTTGCTCCTTCGAAACTGAATTGGTATTCGACGACACATGCATCGGTAAGCTAAATAAAGATTTGAGCCAGCTCTCCACCTCTTCGTTGTTTAAGCCAGACCAAAAGCTCAATATCATAAATCAATACGTCTTCCCGACTTTGCTGTATCCGTTACAAGCGGCACCGGTGCAGAAAATCCCAGCACTTGTCACGAATGGTTTAGACGTAATAATCCGCCGAACCGTCAAGGAAATCAACGGACTACCGTCAAGGACCAACGACAACATATTCTGTGCACCGAGAAAACTCCGTGGCTTAGGACTCTTAAGAGCATCTTGGGAAGTTCGCAAAGGAAGGCACGCAAACTGTCGACAGCCAATGATGCCCTATTTCAGAGTGTATCTACTTGTTTTGAAGAAATGAACCAATGTCTTCAATCGCTAATGGTTTCCGGTGACACATCAAAAGCATTGAGAGCAGCTTTGCGAATGGAATCATTTGAGAAATGGTGCAAATTGAAATACCAGGGAGCTGGAGTCGTAAACTTTAAGAATCACACCCCCAGCAATGACTTTGTATACAATAAAAACACGCTGTCGTCGTCTGAATGGGTGTCGGCAATCAAACTTAGCACGAATTATGCCAACCTGAATGGAGTTCCAGGCGTTGCTAACACTTCTAACCTTTGTCGCAAATGTGGCAAAGAGAGTGAAACAATCCCACATGTCATCGGACGTTGCCCTGCAAACAAAATGTTAATTTCATCCATACACCATAGCAATAAGAACCGCATTACCGCCCTCTTACGCGCCAAAGGCTTTACATGCTTCGAAGAAGTGTATGCTATAGACTCAGACGAAAGAACTCGATTTAGCGATATCATCGCATTCCAACCAAACTCATTAAACGCTTTCATCATAGATCCTACGATACGGTATGACACAATGATATTGGCCAGGATCAAAAGGTGAAAGATGAAAAGGAGAAAATCTACAGCAGATACATTAAGTTCTACAGTGAAAAATACATGGACAAATTCGGTGAAAGAGATTGGTGTGTTCGTGGATTATGGTTTGGTAGCAGAGGAACGTTAGCGTTAATAGCGTATTAGAATTTTTCCACGAAGTAAAATTGGACCTCGCAGTCCTAAAATCCGAAGAAAGGCTGACGAAGACGATTCACATAATGAATTCTCACATATATAACTCATGACCCACATGTTAAAGTCTTAACAAAATTAAAGCAATGAACGTATTTGTATTAACGATGTCTTTTGGATTGATTGATATGCTGTGTATGTTAAGCAACTTATGTTATGTAAGCAGCACCTTTTATGTGAATAAATGTTTCTCTCTCTGCCTCATTTCATTATGATTGTTGTGTGTGAGTGAAAAAGATGCAAGATCGAAGACTACAAACAATTTGATTGGATTGGAAATCATGCTTAAGCATGAAAATATTTTTTATTTATTAAACGACGTAAGATATTCTATTTATCCGAAATTTGCTTTGAAAAACTTAATTCGACTTTTATTTTATTTTATAATAATTGAAAACTGTGGCTAAAGGACACTAAAGGATTTTGCTGTAACACCATACTCGCACATGATCGAATCTTGTCAGTTTTCCTGTGTAATAGAAATAATAACTTTTTTAAGTTGGCAACATTGTGTTGTCACAACGTAAACATTGTGGCGGTTTGAAATTTTTTGGCGAACTTTATACGGATTGTTTTTAAATTGAAAATAAGAGTTCAAGAGTATGCACGAAAGTGATTATTTTAAAATTATGTGCAACTTAATGTTAATTTAGTTTTGTTTATAATGGCGCCGTCGAAGAAGTGTTTCGTGCCTGGATGTCCCAACGAAAAAACAAAAAATCGGGAAAAATATTTCTTTTGGTATTCAAGTGATTTCACTCGAAAGCAACTTTGGATGTTCGCTGTGGGAAGACAGGTAGCCGATAACACCAAATTTACTGTGTGTCAATATCATTTTCAACAAATACATTTAGGAACCTCATTAAGTTCAAAGCCTAAGCTTTCGAATATGTCAAACTCATTTGAAACTTCCACCGATGAAACTTGGACAAAATCATCAACCACGACTTGACTAACACCTCGTCCCCGACCTCTTGTTTTTGCCGCCATATTGTCACGGCCTATTTCTTGAGCACGTCCTCTACAAAGACCTCGTCCTCGACCTCTACCTGTTAACACAACATTATCTGCCTCATCGCCACTTCCTCTGCCATGTCGAACAGGACCATCAGCTGCGGCAGTAAATTTTACTCGACCTCTTGAACCTGGGTGTTCATTCGAACCTGTTAGCATGGATTGCATCTTATCTGAATGGACGCTCACAATTTGTCAAATTAGCGAATTGTTCATCTCGAACGTTTAACGTTACATCTGGCGTTCCTCAGGGTAGCCATCTGGGCCCTCTCCTGTTTATATTATTCATGGACGATGCCACAAAAGTCTTCTCTACTTCAGTTTACTTAATGTATGCTGACGACTTGAAAATTTTCATGAAAGTTAAGAATGTTCTTGACGCAAGTGCTCTTCAACGTGACTTAAAAAGGTTTCTGCAATGGTGCAAAATCAACCAACTTTATTTGAACGTCGATAAGTGTAAGGTAATCTCCTTCACTCGAAAGAGGTCCAAAATTGAGTTCGATTACAATATCGATGATGTTGCGTTGACCCGTGTTAAGGTAATAAAGGATTTGGGAGTCCTCTTAGACCAAAAATTGACATTAAGTAAACACGTTGAATTTATAATTGCAAAATCTCTTGCAAATCGTTATGAGAACTTGTAAGGAATTTAAGAATATTAAAACTTTAAAAAGTTTATACTTTGCATATGTCCGTTCTTACTTAGAATATGTTTCAGTTGTTTGGCATCCTTACCAAGACACATTTGTTGACAGAATTGAATCAATTCAGAAAAAAATTTTGATGTACGCTCTGAGGCGGTCGGTTAAACGGGACGAAAATCACAAGCTCCCACCGTATATTGATAGATGCGAATGGATCAACATTGAAACACTCGCCCGACGCAGATTCAATGCCTGCGCACTTTTTGTATCCGAATTGATGAATGGCAATATCGACGCACCTATAATCAAAAGCAAGGTCGTTCGAAATTCTAGACACACTCGTGGTGATGACTTTCTCGTTGTCGACCAACACAGGACGAAATATGGTCTTTATGAGCCAATCAATAACATGTGCATGGCATTCAACCGCTTTTCACTACTGTGGTTTCAAAACATACCACGTGAATCGTTCAAGATGACTATCAAGAAGTTAAAAATTACGTATAAACTGAATGGTAAGACCAGAATTTCATAATCGATGTCAATATCATCTCATCATTTATACTGAACCTTTGGTTCTCACTCTAATCAGAAGCTGATTAGTCAACTCGGGTCTCACGAAAGTCACGCCGACTTGTGCATAAACAGCTAGTCTAGAGGACTAGTTTCCACTAATCCTTTTTGTTTCAGGTGGACCATTGCCTACACGAGGCGTTGGTACTTGATTGGACTTAACTTAAATTTTTAAATGTATAACTATAAATAAATAAAGAATGACGATGAGTAGTGGTGACTATCGACTCCGACGGGTCGACTGGGTCGGCAGCTCACTTCCGGATCTACTCATAATTTATGTTTTTTGTTAATACTTAATACTTGTAATTAGTCAGGGGGCTTCGGCCATTGATGAAATAAATAAATAAACTAAACTAAACTAAAACTCTTTTACCACGAGTTACTTGACCACGCCCTCTTTGATCACAACGTCTTTCTCCACCACAAGCATTCAAATCCATTTTCACTTTTCGTTTCTTCAAATTTTTTAAATTACTTCATTTACTTCAATTCAATTCAGACGTTGACTTTCTGACGTTTCGACATTAAAAAATTCATATTTTTTGTTGGTACCAATGTGACAAACAAATATATTATGCTGTATCTGCTGTGAGTAAATATTCGCGCGAATTATTTGAATGAAGGACTTGAAATCGATATAAATAATAAAAAAAAATTATTATTATGTGACATGGGGCAACCCTGTTCCTCCTATAACCCTCACTTACCGAAATAAAATAGAAAAAAATTCACGTTCTAGCTTAATTGCTTGCCCATTTTTATTTAGATACGTTCGAGTCTTTTTGCAATATCTATTCTGTTTGCCACATCTATTCTGATAAGTACGGGTCTTTGCTTATGTTTACTTTACATTAATGTTTACATGTAATGTCAAAGTGTGTGTACTTTATCATTGATGTAAAAGGAGAATCTTGCTTGATTTATCGCAAAAACACTGAACATCGAAATCTCATTGTTCAAAGTAGCCGAATGAAGATCTTGATCAAAAAACTTTTTCCCAGCAGGACCCCACGATATCAAAATGCCCTGTTGGTATTATTTTTTGAACGCTGCCGTTGTATTTATGCATTATTCATGTTTCTAATTCTTCCATTTAAGAGAAGAAATATAAAAATCAGTATCGAACGATCTATGACTGCTTTAAATTGGTTCATTTTTTTTTATTTTGTTAGATGTTAGAATTAGAAAATAAATTAATTTCTGTATTAAAGTATGATTGGATAATCATATTCGAACCCCCTTTTTTAAAAAAATAAGAAAATATTTCGTTTCACACCACCTCTGCCGTCGTGGAATACCTCCGAATAATTTATCAAATTTTATTGATACTAATCAGAATTAAATAAATGAGCTAAAAACGTACATAAAAACCCATATCCTTAACACCTTTTTTCACAAATAACAAATTCTAAAATTTAATATTTCTATAAAAAAGTTCATTGGTAAAAAACAATAAAAAATATATATATGTATTTTATTCAAAAAACCGCGAATAATTTTTAGCCTTTTGTGTGATTTGTTTTTTTGTATAACTTTTTATTGTTATTGTTTCGAATCCTTTTTTGTTATGTGATGCCTTTGGGCGCATAATTTTAAACAATGCGGGATGTGTCTTTCATTGACCCCTGTTGTTTTCTCTAGATAGTAATGTTGGAGGTGATACGCAGAGAAAGAAGACTTCCAACTAAGAAGAAGCTTCGAACAATTAAGTTATGAGCGACATGACGTCCTGCTAACTTCCATTTTTTAAACAAATTAATTTTGGTTATAATTTACACTTTATTGTATATGATACTTTTGTTTTTAAATACAAAATAAACGACAAAATTTTGAATCAAATTCATGTAATAAATGTTCATTTTATTTTCGCGTTATTTGCCATACTAAACTGTGGGAATTTTGTTTATTTTCTTTAATATTTAATATCTGTTTTCGCGTTTACTGCTAATAGTTTTATGGAGCATTCAAGTAAATATGTGCGCTGATGCCAACCATTCACATAATGAGATTTCAATATTTTGCGAATTCAGGATTTCAAATAGCGATCTGCAAAATCAGTATTCTGGATGCCGAAATGATGATTTCTTCTAAATGTTCTCCATAACACAGCTGTTCTAGATGTGTTAACGTCTGAAGCGCCATGTCAATGACAAAATAATTCCATTCGTACAGTGAATGTGTATGGGTTGTATTAAATTAATTTAAATAAGTATGACGGGCTTTGATACCGTCTGTCGTGACTTGAAAATGTCGTAAAAGAATTTCTCTTGTCGTTCATCGGCAAAACAAAACCTCAAATAATAACAACAAAAGCACCGTTTTCGTTTTTTGGTAGCTCAACAAACTTACTTAAACTTTAGTTTTAATATTTTCCGTAGTAGAAATAAAACACATTTTTCTTATAAACTAAATAATCCGAACTCATGCAATACGCTAACAAATAACTTACTTTACAGAAGAATTAAGTTGTTAATGTGAGCCTGAAACAATTAAACAATAGGCAGAAATTCAAGTTTTCTGTTCACTGTTTACTTTTTCAAGTGATGAAAGTACAATATTACTCTTCTATGTGTTAAAATCGTTTCTCTAATATCCAAGTGCACAATGTACATACGTAATTATTTTTTAGAATTTTGTAATAAAAAAATTATCCATCCGCCGATCATGCCTTTCTGCGGTTAGCTTAATTATGCCGACCAAAAATAACGCGCGCTAGCAACATGCTTAGGTTAGGACTCTAAGCCATTTGTAGGAGAAAGCAGGAGCCTGGAGATAAAACGATTTTTGAAAATTTGCCAGCATTGCCAATTTTCAGGACAGTCATGCAACTTGATAATGTTGATGGGAAGGTGAACGACGAAACATTATTTTCGCTTAAATTTAATTTTCTCCAACTTCGCCTTTGAAACCAACTTTCCATCTCTCATAGTTCTGGAGATTCGGGTCATCCTGCCCAATTATGGAAATGGCCATATACCAGGATTGGGCCATATTTCCCCAATTATGGAAATGGCCATATACCAGGATTGGGCCATATTTCCCCAAAACCCTGAAACACGTGTTCGCTTAAATTTAATTCTCTACAACTTTGCCTTTGACAGTAAGTCTCCATATTGCATAGTTAAGGAAATATAGACGAAAAGCTGTTTTCGTATATGGCCAAGAATCTCAATTTCGTCTATTCCATTGGTCCCAGTGCCCATACCCCTGACACGATTCCCACAAAAATTTTTTACCAGTTTTGTGACATCAAATGCTTTCATTTGACACCAAAATGGGTAATTTTCGTGCTATACTTGCTGACATATTTGCGAAAAAGTTTCATCGACCCTCGAAAATTTCATGTCCGGCCTCCACTTCTTGGACCATATCTCCGGAACTAGTTAGCCGACTTTGCTCATCTTCGAACTTGAATCATGATAGGTATGTACCTTTCAGGGAAAAAAAGTTTAGATAGACAGACAGACGGACATTTTTTTATTGCTTTTTCGTCATCTCTAGACGTTAATAAATGCATCCCCCCCCCCTCCCACCTCGATCTACCCCATGTTACAATAAAAATGTTTCTAGTAAAAGTATAAGACTTTTGTACTCGTACGGGTCCAAAAAAGCATTTCGGCCAAAAATTTTGCGTAGAATCCGGGAAAAATATTTTCCGGGGGGGTGGGGGGGGTGGGAGGGGGGAGTCAAAAAGTTCCTGTATATATGTTCCTTAGTTTTCTTGTTAATTTTTTGGCGTGTAAGACTTGCGTCACGGCCCTTTACTACCGTGGAGCCATGATCTCCAACTTGGTTTGAAGTTAAAATTTTAAAGGAAGTTAAGTGTAATTGAGTACCTATGCCAACGATTGCCGTCCGAAATATTTAAATCTCAAGGAGGATCTCTCGGGAAGGTATCATTAATTCTAGTTCTCACTTCTCAGCTAAAAAGCATTAATTCAGCTCAGATGGTTTGCGCAAAATTCTACATCGAGTAGTTCCGTGTTACAGTAGTAGTTCCAAGCGTGCGTCAACATGGATTAGCCAATAAAATCATTAACTTTATTATAATTTCTTTTATGATTGAAACCATTGGAGTTCGAAATATAATTAAGATCATTACTTCTGTATTTATACGGTTGTACTTGTTTTCTTTTCTGCAACTCCCCATGCCCATCCTTGAGTAAATATTACATTAAGCATAACTATTAAGAGATAAAATAAACTTATTTTTAATTACAAACATTCAGATTAATAATACCAGAGAAGTTCGTTTAAATAATAAAGATAAAAAAGTTCAGAAATGGATATGGTTTTTGCGCTTTGTTGTTCGTTAAAAGGTTATATGGATAAAATACCTCACAACAAGCACTTCTCATATAAAGTGTTACGCAGAGCGTTCGTTTCCATATCTTTATTGGAATTGGTTTTTACGTATCAGTCGTTGGATTTTGATTTTAAATTAAACGATTCCATGTGAATTATTAACTAATTTAGGAGTTGTAACTTTAATTCTTTTCGAATCAAATTAAATTTCAATCATTTCAGTGGTAAAATAAACATCATTCACCCGACCACATGCATTGCAGAGATTTGCATTACGATAAAAACTTTACAAGAAATTTAATTTATACAATTCATTGATTAAAAAAACTTATGGAAGAAGTTATCTTTAAAAATGAATGTAAAGGAGATTAAAATCCACTATTAAATTGTACCAAAATTCAACTACTAGTTTTGCGTCATTATAATCTTTAATCCGAAAAACGTCGTTTATCATTCGTGAAGAGAACGGAATTGTAGCTTACAAATAATTCTTACAAATCCCACTTTTTATCACTATTTTCTATTTCAATGGGGCTTATGCGTTTACAACGACGTTTGTAACCAGTCAAATTTCGATCCCGGAGTAGAGGGAACATCGCTCATGGCCCTTACATCGATCATGGCCTTAGATGACGAATCAGCAATAAAAAATGTCCCTCCGTCAGTCTGTCTGTCAACGCGATAACTCGAGTAAAACTCAACCGATTTACAAAAACTAAATATGGCCCAGGTAAATTTAGAAAACAGAGAAGGGAGTAATATAACAAAGGACATTTATTGGTAGACTCAACTATTATCAAGTATGGACACTCTGTTGTATGCAATGTGCTTGGGAAATAATATTTATTTAAATCTCAAAACGCACTTTAAGAGGTCGCAAAAAGACGAAAATTATGATGCGTTTTGAAAAGTACATCGTAAATGGAGTAAGAAAACTCATATTATCAACCCAACATGCGAAAAACTATATTAAAAAGGAGTTGTGTGTTCGTATTGTGACTTAACCGGTGGTGTCGATCAAAGATATTTTTATATGATGTGCCTCATGCGACATGTGACATGCCTCGAAAACTTAATGTTGATTTTATATTTTGTGGTTTCTATGAGGTAGCGTTTATATAGCAAAAATAGTCTTTTTCTTGAGAGAATCACTAAAAATTACATGAGAAGAAAAGAGAGAGATATCATGGGCGCGCGGTAGCAATGCGCCCTTGACGCAAGTCCACATACGTACAAAAAATTAACAATTTTTTTTTCGTAGACGGTGGAACTATATACTAGTTTTTCTCATTTAATTTTACTCATTAAGATCGGTCCAGTAGACCCGAAGATATGACCTTTAGAAAATCGTTGTTTTCCATACAATATGTGCTATTTCATGGAAGCCAAAGTTAGTGGAAATATCCTACGTTAGTTAGTGGGTTAGTTAGTTAGTTCCAGAACCATTTGTATGAAAACCGACTTTTTTGGCTCGTGCTCGAAAACGGCTCGATAACATTTCTTGACATTTTGCAGGGACCTTCGGGTGGGCGGAGGCTCAAAAAAAACTTTTAATATGTTGTAGAGGAAATTGATGGTATCACTTTCGTCCATGGAAGTAGTAGCCGCCGCGCTTCGGTTTGACGGCGGCGGCGGCGCGAAAAAAACTTTTGATATGTTGTAGAGGAAGTTGAGGCGATAAATTTTTTTTCTGCGCTTTCAGATTTCGCACGCCAGAAATTTGGCTACCCGTACTCCACACATCACGGAACAGAAAAACTGTAACATTGGGGGTCCGGAATTTGTGACGCATCTTTTTAATCAAAAGTGAAAATATTTCAAAAGAATTTTTTGCGTTTTGAAGCTATAAGCGTCACCCAAATTGATACCAGTTGTTTGGGAAGAAGGGACGAGGACTTGCGTCACGTTTCCCTTTTAAAAAGGGTTTTTGTTGTGATATTCAAGTATGCTATTTTCGTGTGTGAAAAATCATTGAAATCAGCAAAAAAGTAATTAAAAATACAAAACGTTATAATTTTGCCATAGCGTCGAACAATTTTTTGTTCCAAATAATGTTTCCTACAAAAAATAAATAAAACAGCACCGACTCATTATCATGGGCGCGCGGTAGCGAAAGAAATTTTTTTTCGTGGACTGCGGAACCATTATACAGCTAAGTTTTGACTCCCCCCCCCCCCTTGCGACGTACCCCCCGGAAAATATTTTTCCTGAATTTTACGGAAAATTCTAAGGCGAATTTTCTTTTCACTCATTAAAATCGGTTCGGTGTATCCGAAGATACGACCTTTAGAAAATGATCAATTCCTATACAAAAAGAGCTATTTCATAGAAGCTAAAGTTAATGCAAACATCCTACGTATTAATATTTCTTTATTTAATTAATTTGTTTTCATACGGGTTGTTACAAAATATTGCACATCCTACGTTAGTTAGTTAGTTAGTTCCAGGGCCATTTGTATGGAAACCGACTTTTTTGGCTAGTGCTCGAAAACGGCTCGATAACTTTTCTTGAAATTTTGCAGTGGCCTTTGGGTGGGCATTCTACGCCATATGATATTTAAAAAAAAAGGGGGGGGGGGTACCGACCTCGTTTGGGCGCCAGGGCTGTTAGAAGGCGCCGTATAAAGCCCATATGTATGTGTTTGTGTGTGTAATGTGTATGGTAGCACATTTTGTATGAGACAAGGTTGGGTGTTCGAGATAGAGGATCGGTGTCAAATGGAAAATTGTTGGGTTGGGTGTGTAGTGTATCAGGGTGACCGCCAAAATGGCCGAAAATAGGCATGGACTCAACAAAAAAACCTTTGAAATGTTGTAGAGCAATTTTGGCCCATGGAAGTAGTAGCCGCCGCCGAACCGGCGGCGGCGGCGGCTCAAAAAAACTTTTGATATTTTGTAGAGGAAGTTGAGGGGATGAATTTATTTTCGCCGGATTTTTTTGCCGAAAATTTTTTCGCCGTAAATTTCTTTCGCCTGAAATTTCTTTCGCTGGAAATTTTTATTATTATTATTATTATTATTATTATTTATCACAACAAAAACCCTTTTTAAAAGGGAAACGTGACGCAAGTCCTCGTGCTTTCTTCCAAAACAACTGATATCAATTTGGGTGACGCTTACAGCTTCGGAACGCAAACAATTCTTTTGAAATATTTTCACTTTTGATTAAAAAAGTGCGTCACAAATGCCGAACCTCCCAACGTAATAACTTTGGAGTTTGGACTTCCAAAAAAATTAGTGAAATTAGTTGAGTGATTCGGGTTGTAGGGTCCTTGGTGTAGGCCCAACTCACGCTACTAGACTGTTTTCTGTGCAATGTTGTAGAGAAAAAAGAGCCATAAAAGATGCATATGTATTTGAATTCGCTTTGATTTAATATGATACGTTGCACCAGCATCGGCTGAAAATAAACACGGCAAAGACGAATATTATGACCCGCATTTAGGGAGGCGCCTGTATTTTTTTTATTTTTTTTATAACAAAAAAATTGGGAATTATTGGAATTATTTTATTTAATGCAATTTTGATTTTTGCTTGGCATGTTCAAGGTTGCAGTTGGCATGTTTGCAGTTTATGCAGTAGTACTTTTCATGCAGTTATTAATTTTTAAGAAGGTGGCGATTCTGAGTGTTGAAGTTTTGTGATCTTGTTTACATTTTGTGACATTTTGAATGTTTCAGTGATCTCAACAAAAATCAGAGTATTATCAAGTAATTAATTCATTAATTAGTAGTTTTTGTACACACATGGGTCGTTTCCTTTTGCAAACCTTTTTTATCCATTGTTATTCTTAATAGTTCATTGTATATGCAGCTGTCAGTAATCTGTTCAATTGTTTTTGTTCCTGCATGCTGCACGTAACACAACAAAACAGGAAAAATCAGAGTCGAACATTCGGCAGGGCAATGAAAAAATAGCACGCCGGTATCCAAAACTTGAAAGTGCACAAAATGCAAATTTATTCTCCACAAAATATCGACCCCGCAAAGTGGTTCTTTTGGTCCTCAGTTAACCAATTCCAAAAGCTATAGGTAAAGAATTTGGCTGAACACAAGTTTTGTCGAAGCTATAGGTAAAGAAGTTGGCTGAACACAAGTTTTGTCGTTTGTGAGGACCATTTTCTAAAAATATTTAGTTTCTTTGGCCACTTCATGTGCATTCGACATGTAAATCCAACCCTCATTATTTAATATTTGGGTTATGTTATAATAGATTTTGTAAACAGCAATGGAAGCAGTTTTTTCTTGTTCTGTTGGTACACCTAAATCTTATTTTCGGAAAATATTTTTGCAATAATATTTAGGCGGTTAATTTGTAACGTGAAATTACAATTTCAATTTAAAAAAAATAACGACACTTTTAATGTTTGTCGTAGAACATTGTTTGCCTTTATATTATCCATTTTATCGAAATAAAATAAAAACCAAATAAAAAAAAGTCAGGCGCATTCCTAATTTGCATATAGGCAACGACGTCATCGAGTTCGAAGGCAACTATAATTATCTAGGACATACTCAAAAACACGGAATTGAAAACCAGACCGCAGAAGTAAGAAGAAGAATTAGTCTGGGCAGCTTTTAGAAAGCTTTGTTACATCTTCTAAAGCAAAATGAATAATAGCATGAAAAGACAAGTATTCGATGCTTGTGTCCTACCAGTTTTAACCTATTGAGCCGAAACGCTAACGTTAACCACAGCATCGGAAGCGACACGTAACTTCGCTTCGCTTCGCATAAAGAACGATATGAAGGATCAGGATTAGCGTCAAACTTAGATATAGAAGACAATAAATGGATGCAGAACCAAGAGTCGCATAAAAGTGAAGTCTTGTCCTAATCTTGCAATGATCCGAGGCAGGCAAAAAGAATTTCGGTTTCGCTTAGCAACCGGACGCAGGAATCAAGCAGATCGTCGACAATTCAACTTCATAGTCTGCGTTCACTCATCACACACAATCCTCGCAAGAAAAATTGTTTAAACTGTTTGGAACATTTACTATCGAGAAATCTCTTCCCAACAAATTGTTCTTACCGTTAATCGAGAATCTCTGATCCTATACAACTGATAGTGCGTGAATAAACTAAATTAAAATGAAATAATTTTTATTTGTCGGTTCTAACTGCGATCAACAGAAAGCTCCTACTGTTCTTACACAATAACAAGTATTTATCGACTCCTCTTATATAAAATTATAAACAGAAGATTTACATGTTCACATCTTATTGTATAAAGACGTTGTTACAACAACAAGATGTCTATTTTAAAAATACCTTTAATAAGAAAAAATCCAATTTAAATGTGAATCAGACGCATAGACATTACATCGGTTTTATGAGATTTCACGATTACATTTTCTCCGGCCATAATCTTGATCTTAGAATTGATTTCAGAGATTTATTTTTGTAATAGAAATTCATTCGGTTAAAATGATATAAATCAAATTGTGTTGTGACAATTTGAATAATAATGGAAATTCATCCTTGTATATTTATATCTAACCATCAAGGGCCTTTTTTCACTCTTTTCATGTGAAATGTCGTCAATTATTTGTAACAATGTTGTTTTAGTTATTTTTATTTCTAATAGCAGAGAAATGTCTCGGCTCTATTATTCTTGCAATCAATATAATTTTGAACTTTGAATAAATTAGTTTACATAAGAATGCATTAGTACAAATGCGACAGAACATCATACGATGAAAGAGACGCATTTGTTAAGGTGCTGCACTACTTTATGATAAATTGACTGGATCAATATGGTATAAAAAGATACAACCCAAAAACTTTATTTTTTACTTCCTTTGTCTAAACAGTTCACTAGCGCTCTTATTTTCTGTCACCACCGAGCTGTTCGGTCTTCGGGTTGGGTTGCAAACTTCACACGGGTTTGAACTTTTTCACTCTCTGCCTTGTCATACAAATGAATAATTAATGACAATCCGAAAAAAAAAAACTGTACTGAAATTAAGTATTTATTTGTCATTATAAACTGGCTTTTATTTAGAATTTTTTTTTATATATAAATATCAATTTTTCCATAAATTTACAGCCTAAACATCGACTTTACCAAACTTACTTACTTACTTAACCGGCACTACAACCTATTAAGGGTCTTGGCCTTCTGCAACATGCTTCTCCAACCGGACATATCCGTCTCCCAGCTGGATACTCCCACAGTTTTTAAGTCGGCAAGAGCTACGTCATACCATCTGAATTTTGGACGCCCTGCACCTCTCTTGCCCTCCGGTCTGGTTCTAAAGATTTTTTTCGGAATACGATGATCTTCCATTCGTTGTACATGACCGAGCCAACGCAGTCGGTTTATTTTGGTAGTTCTGACTATGTTCGGCTCTCCATAAAGCTGACTCAGCTCATGATTGAATCGTCTGCGCCATCGGTTCTGCCTTTGATCGAATAGTGGTCCAAATATTGTCCGCAGTACATTTCTTTCGAACGTGTGCAGCGATTGTTCGTCTCTTTGTGTCAAGCACCTCGACTCCGAACCATACGTAACCACCGGTCTGATCACAGATTTGCATATTGCGCATTTTGAATTTCGGCTTACTGACTTGGACTTTAAGATTTTCATAAGGCCGTAATAACTCCGGTTGCCCAGAATTACTCGTCTCTTAATTTCGTCCGCGATGTCGTTATTAGTGTTCAGCTCCGATCCAAGTATACGAATTTGTTGACCATTTTGAATGTGTGTGTGTCGATCGTTACGGTTTCCTCCTGGTGTTGATTCGAAGGCGGGATGATCATGTATGTCGTTTTATCGTCATTAACTTTCAACCCAACCTTTCAACCTTTCCTCTCCAAGGCCATAAACTTGTCTTTAACAACATTCACTTTCCGTCCAAGTATGTCCAGGTCGTCTGCGAAACCTAGCAACTGACTGGACTTGGTGAAAATGGTGCCGCTGGAATCTATGTCCATGGTGCGCACAGCTGCTTCAAGGGTCAGGTTAAAAAGCAGCGTCGCGAGAGGATCTCCCTGACGTAGGCCTTCCTCTATGTCGAAAATCTCTGACAGTTGATTACGGATCCTTACTCGGCTATTAGCTCCGTTCAGTGTTAACTTGGTTAGCGAGATCAGTTTGTTGGGGATTCCAAATTCATCCATTACTCTCCATAGCTTACTTCTTCTAACACTATCATAGGCTGCCTTGAAGTCAACGAACAAACGTTTCAATGTTGTACTCTTTGCACTTCTCCAAGATCTGTCTGATATTAAACAGCTGGTCCGATGTTGAACGACCTACACAAAAACCACCTTGGTATTCACCTACAGAGTTTTCCATGTATGGATGAAGGCGCTGGTAAAGAATATTTGCAAATATCTTGTAAGCAATATTCAGCAAAGCAATACCTCGAAAATTGCCACACTCCATTTTATCACGTTTTTTGTATATGGGACAAAGTATGCTGGTTTTCCACTCTTCCGGTAACTCCTCGACATTCCATATACGCGTGATGAGCTCGTGCATCTCCATATATAGCGCGTTGCCGCCGTTCTTGAAAAGTTCGCCGGGTAGATTGTCTGCCCCCGGGGCTTTGAAATTTCTGAGCCTCGAAATTTCAGCTTCAATTTCTTGCATCTTTGGTTTTTCTATGTATGGTTGCGCAGTATGAAATGGCAATTCGTTGTTTTCTTCGTTTTGGTTGAGCGATGTGTTCGGATTAAGCAGTTCTTTGAAGTACTCAGCCCATCTCGCAATGCACTTTTCCTCATCTGCTAAGACCAATCCATTCTTTTCCTTACACAGCAAAGGTTGTAGACTGTAACCATTTTTGGATTCGTTTACTTTCCGATAGAAGTTCCGAGTTTCCTTCCTATTGCCAAACTTTTCAATTTCGATCAAAACGTTCCTATCCTGCAGCCGTTTTTTGTTTCGGAACAGTTTTCGAGCGAAATTTCTCTTCGAACGGTACTCTGCCTGGTCTGCTCGAGTGTATCGACTTAGAGTTTTTAGTCGAGCTGCATTTTTGTTCTCTAGAGCTCGCTGGCATTCATCGTCGAACCAGTTATTTCTTTTATTTCCCGTTCTCGTTCCCAAAGTCTCTGCCGCGGCGCTCTCTACATTCCGCCTGATTTGATTCCACGAATCGTCTATACTGTGTTCCTCGCTTACCATTTCTTCGATAATTTTTCTATCCAAACTATCAACGTATTTGTGTTTGATGTCTTCGTTCCGCAGTTTTTTGACGTTACACTTTTTCAATGCCTGTTGTCGGTTGTGTTGGACCGATATGCGAGACCTAACAACCACTTTAATCAAGTAGTGGTCAGAATCAACATTTGGTCCTCTACAGCTGCAGACATCCAATACATTTGAACAGTGCCGTCCATCTATCAAAACGTGATCAATCTGGTTTTTGGTTTGTCCATCAGGTGATACCCATGTCGCATTGTGGATGTTTTTATGTTCGAAATACGTACTGCTCACAACCATGTTTTTTGATGCTGCGAAATGAACTACCCGCGTGCCGTTGTCGTAAGAGTTTTCATGGAGACTGTATTTACCAATTGTAGGACGATAGAAGACTTCGCGACCTATCTTGGCATTCAGATCTCCAAGCAGAATCTTAATGTCACGTTTCGGCGCTCCATCATATATCTCCACCAGTCTCTCGTAAAATAGCTCCTTCGCTTCGTTGTCTTTTTCCTCCGTGGGTGCGTAGGCGTTAATAAGAGTATAATTGAAAAATTTTCCTCTTATTCGTAGAGAGCACAATCGCTCGTCAACCAATCACCGCGTTTCTAGCTGTGCCGAAAACCATGAAACCTGTTCCATACTGTCTTGGACTGTCATGACTTTTTCCACTGTAGTAGAACTTATAGTCTCCACTGATCATAGTGTCCTTTCCAGGCCATCTCGTTTCTTGCACTGCCATGATGTCAATTTTTGCTGCTCTTAGCGCACTTGTGAGAGATCTCAATCCTCCTGGCCGCAACAAAGATCTTACATTCCATGTTCCTAGTTTTAAATCATTGTCCTTTTTCCGTTGCTTGAGTCGTTGCCGTTTATCCTGTCCGATCCGAGGCTGTGTTGTAGAATTCATAACAAATCTGTTTTTACGGTGTCTGGGAGTTAGCCAAGCGCCCAACCTTCCGTTTCCTCGATGACCCGTAGGCAAATCATCAGGTACTTTACCAAATTACTTTACCAGAGAATTTTTAAGAGAAATTTCTTCATATAAACTTTACCAAATTTATATGAAGAGGTTTCTCTGTATAATTCAATGTATTGCTGATTTTTTTAGGCTCAGTAATTCCAAGTACAATTTATTTAAATTTATGAAAGAACAAACGAGAATTGGAATTTTCCCCAGATTGCTAAAAAACTTGAAAAGGAAATCAATACTCTTACCTAATGTGACGCATGTAAGTTTTCTTTTTATTGGCTCATAAAGTCGAACGATCTGCTTATTTAGAACATCTACATATGAATTTCGTCAAATTTATTTTTGGACCATTACTCTCTGGAAATGAGCCCTAGCTTCCTGGGTGCATTAATAAAGGTTGATGATACGTCTATGAATTTCAGGTGCATTGTCACCATCTGACCTTGAGTTACGCTTGCGTTACAGGGGCGGGGGGTCTGAAAAATGTCGATTTTAGCTTTACGCAATTTATGAACGGCGCCTAAATCATACAACACTTTAGACAATTCCTCACCACCAGTCTTCAACAGTTTCGCTGGTATATCGTTGTTCTTAAGCGAGGAGATTGCTGCTTAGACTCCCTTCTTAGAGCTGCTACGACACGGCCTCCATCGTCAAGAAAAGAAACACCGCTATCAGCAGTCACATCATCACCCTCGTTGAACAAATGCATCAAAATGATCCTTGAATCTCTCCGAGACATCCTGTTTTGCAGTAAGCAACGAGCTGTTTACTGCTTTGCAAATGATTATTCGAGGGTTGAATCCTTTCCTTTGATTGTTTGTTCGTTTGTAGAACTTTCGTAACTCATTTGCGCAACACAATCTCTCCAGCTGTAGTAGCGTCCTATCTTCGAGCTCTATCTTCTTGCGCCGGTGCAAACGTTTTTCTTTTTCCGCAGTTCTTCGTATCTCGTATCTGCCGCCACCTCCTGTTCTTGCAGTTTCCTTTACTAATCGCGCAGAGTTTTTACGTTCTGTCAAAATAGTACGAGGTTGGAGAAAAGTCCCAGGGCCGCAGCCCGTGGAGTTTTCTCCAACCAAGCACAATGTTAGACATATGTAGTACAAGATGGACTTATAATTTTTTATCATTCTCGATTAAATATGCAAAAACAAAACAATTAGAGTAAAAAAAGTTCAAAAAATCACTCATCAAATGAATGATTGATTCGAGCTCAAGTACACCGCATTCACAGTATGCTCTGGACAGAATATCAAAATGTTTTGTTTGAAAATAATTTCTTGTTTAATTGAACAAATCGTGCATTAAAAATGGAGTCATTCTCATCCATTTATTGTGTAAGAAAACATTTTGTGATCATTCCCTACTGCATGTCAGACTATGAGTGATAATCAAAACAAACGTTTGAATGACTTTCATTCATGTTTCCATGGTGATTTCATTCACGGTGACACACGACATTTATTTTCGCTATTCACAATAACCTCGTTTGATAAATCCATAATGAGTCGGTACTGTTTTATTTATTTTTTGAAGGAAACATTATTTGAAAAAAAAATTGTTTTACACTATGGCAAAATTGTATTGTATTTGTATTTTTAATTACTTTTTTGCTGATTGCTAAGAAAGTAGCTATACTTGAATATACCTCTCTCTTTTCTTCTCATGTAATTTTTAGTGATTCTCTCAAGAAAAAGACTATTTTTGCTATACAAACGCTATCTCATAAAAACCAGAAAATTAGAAAATGTATGGAAAACACATTTTTGAAACTAAAATATAAAATCAACATTAAGTTTTCGAGGCATGTCGTAGAACAACTTTCTGTTCTGAACGTTATTTTACATCATATAAAAATATCTTTGATCGACACCACCGGTTAAGTCACAATATGAACACATAACTTTTTCGCATGTTGGGTTAGTTTTTTTACTCCATTTACGATGCACTTTTCAAAATCATCAAAATTTTCGTCTTTTTGCGACCTCTTAAAGTGCGTTTTGAGTTTTAAATAAATAATATTTCCCAAACACATTGCATACTACAGAGTGTCCATTAGCCCTTCTCATTTCAGAGTGAAAATAGTTGAGTCCTATGTTTCTCTGTTTTTTAAATTTGGGCTATATTTAGTCGAGAATGACAAAAAATGTATGTTATTTAAATTTATATTACAATTAGAAACGAAGGGCTCCATTTTTTCAAATAGATATGGCTCGAAAAAACAATTTCAAAAGCAACTGTCGAAACACTTCAAAATGTTCCAAAAGAACATTTGTGACGCATTTTTTTAATCGAATGTAAAACTATTTCAGTGCCTTTTTTGTATCAAGTAAGTATGGTTCCCGGCTCCCTCAACATTTTTTCTAAACGTATTTTTTTGCGTTGCAAAGCTTTAAGCGACACACCAATTGATATCAGTTGTTTTGGAATAAGAAACAAGGACCTGCGTCACATTTCCCTTTTAAAAGGGTTTTCGTTGTTCATGAATTATGAAATAAATAAATATTTTTCCAATTCAATCCTAAGTAGTGAATATTAGATCACCACGATTCAGCGATCATGTGATTGTCAGTTTAGTCTGTTATGTGTATCAAGCATAAACATTTCACATGTAACAGTTAATAATTGCACACCTGTCGTATTAAATTGCGTTACGAAACAACCCCTTTCGTTGAGGTTGTAAATATTTCCGTTTCAGATTGGGGTGGTCAGTTACAACAAAATGGATTTTTTTCTGATTAATCAAAATCGTCCGAACAAAAATGCGTTTTAAGAGTAACAAGGGTAACAAGGACAAAAATCAGTCTACCACGTCATTGTCACACACACATGTGACTTTCCAAGAAGAAATGTAACATCGACAGGACATTACAATGCGAGACATTGTTTATGAACTGCACATCGCTTCTATACTATATTAGGTTATTATTATTATTTCTTTATTCAATATTAAGGTAATGACAAAAAATAACCCAAGACCCGTACGTATCAGAATAGATGAGGCAAACAGAATAGATGTGGCAAAGACACTCGAACGTATCCAAATTTACAAACAAGCAAACAATCCAACGTTTTCTGTTCTTTTATAACTGTAAGAATTTCAAAGATCCATAGAAATTACCCAAGGTAATGTCAAAGGCCCTACTATAAGGCCAAATCTAGAAAAGCAGTTCTAGAGATTCGGGTCATCCTGCCCAATTATGGAAGTGGCTATATACCAGAATTGGGCAATATTTCCCCAAAGTCCTGAAACACGTGCTCGCTTAAATTTAATTCTCTACAACTTTGCCTTTGATAGTAAATGTCCATATGGCATAGTTAAGGAAATATAGACGAAAAACTGTTTTCGTATATGGCCAAGAATCTCAGCTTCGTCCATTCCATTGGTCCCAGTGCCCAGACCCCTGACCCGATTTACACAAAAATGTTTTCCCAGTTTTGTGACATCAAATGCTTTCATTTGACACCAAAATGAGAAATTTCCGTGCTATACTTGCTGAGATTTTTGCGAAAAAGTTTCATCGACCCTCGAAAAATTCATGTCCGACCTCCACTTTTTCGACCATATCTCCGGAACTACTTAGCCGATTTTGCTCATCTTCGAACGTGAATCATGGGAGGCATGTACCTTTCAGGGAAAAAAAGTATAGGCTGATCAGTTGAGCCGTTTGGAAAAAAAGTGGAGACGGACAGACAGATGGACATTTTTTTATTGCTGATTCGTCATCTCTAGACGATAATAGATGCATTCCCCCCTCCCACCTCGATCTACCCCTTGCTACAATAAAATTGTTTGTAGTAAACATACGGGTCCAAAAAAAACTAAATTCGAGATCCGTTCTTATGTTTACTCTATGAATTATAATAAAAACTTCTAGAATTCACATAAGTCAGCGTAGCTCCAGTATGCAAGCAATTCAAAGGAGCTACAGGTTCATTTCACACATATTTTCATTCAACAGTAGATTTGTTAGTCAGTGCAGTTTGCCGGGAATTTGATTTACAACAATTTCTACATCCCATATGATGATATCACAACAAAAACCTCTTAAAAGGTAAAGTGTGACGCAGTCCGAAAGTCCGCTTCCAAAATTAATAATATCGCTTGAGGTGACGCTATCGCTGATAATACGCAGAAGTTTGTTTGAATGGAACCTTGTGTTCAAAGTTTTAATTTCCTGTAAAAATTACATCGCTCTTTTGAAACAAGATTACGTTGTGTTAAAAATTTAATTTTATCTTAAACAGTCTACGCAATAAGAAACAAAAGTTAAACTTTTGCGGCGCAAAAACTGATAGTCTAGGTATTCTTATACAGAATTTAGCAAAAAATCCAAGATGGCGTCACTTTGACAGTTGGCAGCCATTTTCTTATGATCCCAAAAAATTCTCCTGATGAAACTCTATAACTTTCTAAGAAGAAACCATCTCTCTAAGTAGTGTCATTCCGAAGCTAAAATTCGAAAACCCTAAAAGCATACATGAAAATCAAAGATGGCGCCGCTATGACAGCTGGTAGCCATTTTCTTATGATACCAAAAAATTCTCCTGATGAAACTCTATAACTTTCTAGAAGAAACCGTCTCTCTAAGTAGTGTCATTCCGGAGCTAAAATTCGAAA
>CM055406.1:134017818-134042201 GCA_029228625.1 Pseudolycoriella hygida
TAGAATGCGCACGATGCGCATGTTGAATGACATTTCGTTTTGCATGGAATCTACATATCAAATTACATGAGTATTGAGAGCGCGTATAGCATTGCTGGTAAAGTTCATTGGTTTACTCATGTAATTTGTATGGATAGACCTGACAAAGTTCACTTAACGAAGAATTGCTGTACGCACTCTGAGAGATTTATCATGCGAATGATTCTATCCAGACTCAGCGGTGCCAACTAAACATTTCTCTGTTTCTAACCTCGCCATTTATTCTGCCATAATTTGCATAAGAAACTTAGTACGAAAGAGAAAAAAGAAATTCTATACAAAATTACACACAAAGTTTTTTGTCTCTTTCGTACTAAGTTTCTTATGCAAATTAGGGCAGTATTGCTCTCTTAACTTCGCAAGTAGCACTCAGTGAAAGCAATGTCCAGAGGGGGAAACGTGTCCTACGTTTGGCTGAAGAAAAACGGAAAAACTGGATTCATTGCTTACAATTTGATTTTATTACACATAATTTCCATAACAATTTCAATAGGAATTTTCCACATTATTTACAATGTTTTGTCTCAATTATTTTTCATTTATCATTGCAACACACACTCGCACACAAAGTAAATTGCGTTGTTTATTGTAAACAGGGTAAACACCAGTGCAAATGTATAATCATTAAATTTAGATGTTTTCTTTAACTACTCTCGATGTTTCATGTTACTCTCGTAAGTTCAGTTTTGTTTTGTTGTTTTTATGTAAATCTGTGCAATAAAAGCAACAATATATTTTGCGTTCCTAAAAATGCTAAAGAACGAACTTTGTTTATTTGAATTCATAAAACTAACTTGGCCGAAATTGTAAACAATTTTCATCAGTTAGCAAAACTAGATTCTACACAATGTAACAGACATGCAATTCGCACACTTTTCACGCTTAAATGTAACTATCAGTTTGTAAATTGCAATGTATGAAAATATGGAAATGTTTTTCCCTATGTTTCAATCATCTCCTTTGTTTCATTTAAATTCTTATATCAACAGGAAATTCTGAGATTCAAAATAAAATATCACAAAAAATATAAACACATTGTCCCGGACAGACGTAATAAATAAAACGAATTAAATTGCTGACTGTTCTATTTAAGCGTATTTCACATCGTACTTTTTAACCTTTTCCGGGACGGCCGCTTTTTCAACAGGAACTGAATGATAGAGCTCTTCCAATGAACGAATGTAAACCAATTTTCGCCAAAACTTTGAACTGAAACGATTTAATGTTTATGAGAAAAGTGGGCATTTGTTGAGTAAGCACAAAAATAAGGGAAATTTTTCGAGGGATCAGCCAAAGTTTCGTATGATACGCATTTGCAAAATGACGTTCGCAGTCACAAAAGACTTGAAGACTTGGTGTGGAAAAACGCCAAACAAAATCGCCAAAGTGTGAAGAAACGCCAAAATGCATTTTAACGATTTGACTTTGGCGTTACTTCACGGGAATCCGTAAAAAGGGGAATGTTACGTCATTTCAAATGACTATTTGAAATCATTAAAAGTTTGAAGAAAAGTCTTTCTCATTTTAGGAAAGTCCTTCTTTATATTGGAAGGCTGTAGAAACTATGGTGAAATTTCAGTTAAGGTAAGAGCGCCATCGGGACGTGTGATGCATATCACGTCATCACTGACTCACCCCATCAATGACCAAAACTTGGTGGTCGACTCTGTTGTCGATGTGGGCCAACTTAGAAAATTTATTCTGGAAAATTTTCACTTTTTTTAAACAACCACCACTCCTAGTGGTAACAACGTATTGGGTCAAGTTTAGTGCCGTTTGATAGCTATGGTTAATACCTATCTGTTCCTCACTTCGTCACGGAGCTACAGCAATTACAACAAAAACCCCGCATTTTCAAATTTCACATTTTTCTGTTGCAGTACAATAATAAGTAATATATCGAAAGTGGTGTCGTTGGATTGCTCTTGGCCATGACTATCCAACGACACCTCACCCGACCCGAAAAAGTTAGTATCAAGAAAAAATGTTGTTTGACTTCTTTAGCAAAAAATTTACGAAAACACTCCTTGCACATTGTGCAAACAGTCTCATCTATATATTGTTGGCTATTTGCACATTGTGCAAATAGTCTCTTCTATATATTGTTGGCTATTTGGAAAGACGTAACATTCAACCAAAACTCTTACACAAAGAAGAAAGTTTTCAATGTAATTTTTCATCAACTTTATAATATGTACATGATATGTATATGTATTTGTACATGTATATGGAAAAGTTTTCCTTTTACGAAATGTCACGAAAACTAGGTAGCCTACGAAACTAGGGAATTGAGCTTTAATGAAACGTCACGAAAAGCTAGTTGGCTAAGGAAGCTAGGGAACTTTTACTTTTACAAAATATCACAAAAACTAGGTGGCTAACAAAGTTGGGAAACTTTTCCTTTTACGAAATGTCACGAAAACTAGGTGGCCTACGAAACTAGGGAATTTGCGCTTTAATGAAACGTCACGAAAAGTTAGTTGGCTAAGGAAGCTAGAACTTTTCCTTTTACGAAATGTCACGAAAAAGTGCTATAAAAGGTAGGTTGGTAACGAAGGTAGGGAAGTTTTCCTTTCACAAAAAGTTTTTGGGTAAGGAAACTAGAATTAGTACTACGTCTAAGTGTGCAAATAATCTCTTCTATATATTGTTGTCTCTTCGTGTAAATAGCCAACAATATATAGAAGAGACCATTTGCACAATGTGCAAATAGTCTCTTTCAAAAATTTATTAAAATAATGTTATCATCAGAACACTGTTCTATGCCTCCTTCTAAGTCTTCGTCACTATTTTCGGTGTTGACCGCGTCAGCGTGGGACAATAAGTGCGACCAGCAAGTTTTAGAAATAATAATAATAATAATAATAATAATACTTAAATTGTTCATAAAATAACGATAATAAAATCGTTACCCAAGTCGTTTCGAAGAAATAGTTTCGTCGTCGTTTTTGTATAAGGGAAATATCGAGTGGTTTTGTCAAATAGTCTCGTCGTCGCTTTTGTATAAGGGAATTATCGAGTGGTTTCAGTGAAAAAGTTTCGTCGTTACTTTTGTATAAGGTACATATCGAGTGGTTCCAATGAAAAAGTTGCCGCTTTTTCATATAGGGAAATGTTTGTTTTCAAGAGTAGCGACTCTTATCTAAAGTAAAATTTAGTGGTACCTTTAGAAACGAATTCGTAGTCATGTGGGTGCGGTTTGGGAATGGGTTAGCTCAGTGGTAACGTACTGGCTTTCCACCAAGAATATCCGGGTTGTTCCTGGTGGGAACAAATTCTGTATAGGATTTTTCTTCAATGCATAGCATGAAAGTAACGTTCCTAGGCACCCCCAGGCTTCATAATTTGGGTAGTTGTGAATTTGGTGCCGCAACGAATCGTACATAGAAGAATGATAAATGCGACGTCACCCATATTCGATGAATTCTGTGTACAAATATCTGAGTCTGACTTTGGACGGAGATATAATTAGCACCAGAAGGAATCCTAATGGTAAAATGCTAGCTACCGTTAGGCGTGGTTCGGAATTCATGTTAAGCATGTGGTCGAAAAAATTCCTGCCGGTAAAACACATTGATGGGGCAAACCGGCATCCTAAGCCGTACTAGTTTCCGCCCTAGTACATCGTAGATGGCACTAGGTTTGTGTGCAATTTACAGTAAAAACGTCGGTAACGAAAGGATCTCTAGGAGAATCCATGTGAGCAAAAGCTCACTAAAAATTGCGGAACTAGTAAGGTGTCGTTGAATAGTCATGGTCAAGAGCAATTCAACGGCACCACTTTCGATGTATTACTTATCATCGTACTGCGTCAGAAAAATATAAAAGTTGACCCAATACGTTAATAAATTGTTATTACTAGAAGCGGTGGTTGTTCAAAAAAAGTGAAAATTTTCCAGAAAAAATTTTCGAAGTCGTTTCATCGCCAACATAGTCGACCGCCAAGTTTTCATCATTGATTATGGTGGGGGTGAGTCAGTGATGATGAGGATACCCATCACAGGTCCCGATGGCACTCTGATCTAAACTGAAATTTAGCCGAAACTATATAACTCTGGACTTAAAGTGAAAAGTTTCTAAAAACATTAGGTTCGCAGACTCATACCATTCATTATTTGCTTATTTGCTAAGAAAGAGACTATTTGCACATTGTGCAAATAGTCTCTTCTATATATTGTTGGCTATTTGCACATTGTGCAAATAGTCTCTTCTATAAACCTTCGGCTATTTGCACACAGTGTAAATAGCCAACAATATATAGAAGAGACTATTTGAACAATGTGCAAGGAGTCTTTTCGATTTGCTAAACCGTCGCGTCATAACACTTCCAGCACGCTTATAGAAAAAAATAGATTACCGAGTGTACATATGTCAACACTGTTAAAAAATATGTTCAAAATATTTATGAGCCGCAATTTATTGAATGACTTTGGCATGAGTAGTATGCGTAGTTTGTAGTGCTCACTTAGAATAATCGCGAAATATCTCAAAATAATATATCGGCAGCTCCGTATAGGCGAATTCCATAAGGGGAAATGTTTTGGCACCGGCTCGATTTCTTCATACAAAGTGAAACATTTCCCCTTTTGGAATTTTTCTATAAAAGTACTCTGTTTGACAGCTGTCAAACCTATAAAAATATTCTAGAAATGCTATGGTCGCGTCCGTCGGAGGGAATATGGAGGAATGTAATGAAATTTTATTAAGTTACTGTTTTCTATTGCATTGAAAATTATCCGAGGAAAAACTGTCCGAATTTCCAAAAATTCAAACATTTTTCAAAAACTAATAAAATCTTTAAAAAATTCAATAAAATTTTAAATATTTAAAAAATCGTCAAAAAATCGAAAAAATTTTTCAAAAAAAAATCAAAAATGTTTTCTTTCCAATTCTCAAAAAATTTTTTAGTTAAGTCCGAACTTAGGGCTGAGCTTAGGAGAGATATCGGATCCATGATTTCACGGGCGAAAATGTTTCTCTCAATTTCCTCTATAATTTGACAAAAAAACATATGCAAGGGAACTTTGACACATCAGAATAGATGTGGCAAGAAGAACGTACGTTGCGATAATTCTTGATCACAAATCATACAACATAGCAAAAAAAGATTTTTTTATGGCTAAGCCCTAAGCACAGCCAAAAGTTTCTTTTAAAAATTGTCGGTCATGCTTAGATCTTTCAAAGAATTTTTTTTTTAAATCGGAAAAGAATAACTCGAGTTATGTACGGAAAGCACGTAGGGACTCGTTTTTAGTGCCCTAGCTAACTCCAAGCACTCAAATCCACAAAAGCTTCTTCCACAAATAGAGCACTTCGCGACGGCGAAGTCAGTCATCAACTTCTAGGACCACCTGCAACCAACTTCAGTTTTTGTTTGAAAGTCCAACTTGACAAACACGAAATTTTACGGCTGTCCTAGAAGTTTTACAACGGCGAAGTTTCGCGAAGTGCTCTATTGTCGGTCATGCTCAGATCTTTCAAACAAAAAAAAAATATGAAAATGAGAAATGTACAAAAAGCACGTAGGGCCCTATCAGACATTCGTTTCTAGTGCCCTAGCTAAGCCCACGGACTCACATCCAAAAAAGTTGTTTCCATAAAATGTCAGGCATGTCCATATGGAAAGTTTTTTGATCTTGAGCCCTAGGGCTTAGCTAGAGCTCTAAAACTGAGTCTCTACAAGGGCCCTATGTGTTTTTTGTGCATAACCTCGAGTAAATGTTTTCCGATTTTCAAAAAAAAAAAAAAAAATTCAATCGAAAGGTCTGGGAATGCCCAACAATTTATGGAATTTTTTTCTACTTTGGGTCGCTGGACCTAGCTAGAGCCCTAAAGAAGCGGATCCACTAGGGCCCTACTTGTTTTTTATACATAAATGGAGTAACTTCCATCCGATTTTCGTGATTCTTTTTCTATTCGATAGGTAATGAAAGCCTTAAGAGCATCCAAGAAAAATGTGTGCCCGGGCCGAGCCTAAGATGGCGGCTAATGTTAGTGTGGATCGATCTAGGCAATTTATTTTGGAAAAATTCTAATATTTTGAAAACTAAAAGAGATAGAAGATCGGTGTCAGTGGCAAACTTTTTTGTCTATGGAAGTATGGGTCAGAGGGCTTTTCTAAGTGCTCTAGGTCGGTTCTAATATCGGCGGTAGTACAAATAACATAACAAAAGTTTTTACTTTTTTCTATTTTGACGGTTGCTTGAATATTTGGAGAGACTTTTACACCATCTCCTCCGACGGGTTTTTCAATATTGTCCTTTCGGCAATTTCAAATCCAATTTAATGTCGACGTAATTTCATACACTTAAGGGGCCATTCACAAAGTACGCACGCATAAAAAGTCGGATTTTTGACCACCACCCCCTCGCCCCCTGCACGCTTTTGCACGCTTTTCGATACCCCCCCCCCAAAGACACTTCACCCAAACTTTCTAGATGCCACCAAAGGTTCCCCTTACTCAGGAATTCTTAGCCGATGTGTTACAAACGTGTGCGTCAAAGCATGAACCCTCGTACATAGGGATCGTTCATAAATGTGTATGAGGCAAGCGTGATAGTCTGAACAAAATCGGATCAAATGTTTCCTTTTTTGCGTGACAGGGGGAGGGGAAGGGGGGTCTGAAAGTCATCATTTTTGAGTTACGTAATTTATGAATGGCACCATAGTACGGGTCTGAAAATCATTTTCTAAATAGCAGCAAACAGACTTTCTCATTTATATCAAAGCATCATCATCATCATCATCATCATCATCACACTTTATAGACCGTTTGTACCTTTCTACCTTTCGGTGTGAGGTCTTTACTACTGATCATGGACCACCCTTCTCCATACCCCCCTATCCTGTGCCAAGGAGATGGTTTGTGCGCCTAGAGAAAGTCCCCTAACTTCTAAATCGGATTTAATTGAGTCTATAAACCTTCTCCTTGGCCTACCCCTGGGACGCACACCCGGGACTTGAGCATCCAATATCCTCTTTGGTAGCCTGCTATTACCCATCCTCTGAACGTGCCCGTACCACCGCAGACGACTAATCCTTGCCGCCTCTTCCACTGATGTAACCCCTAAGTTTTCCCTGATGCCGTCGTTCCTAATATGATTGTCCCACTGTTCCCTCCGATTTAATTTTGCTATGCTCCTAAGAACCCTCATATCAGAAACCTCCAGGTCATGCACAAGGTATCCGCAGTCCACCCAACTTTCACTACCGTATAAAATCGTTGGTCTGTAGATTGACCTGTGAATAGCTAGCTTTGTGCCACTACTTAACTCCTTTTTGTTGCACACATACGACCTCAACTGACTGGCCACTGCATTCCCCATTCTTCTCCTTTCTTCAAATTCCCTAACTAACTTGCCATTCTCCGAAAAAATGGCTCCTAAATATTTAAACTCAGAGACCTGTTCCAACTGATGAGAACAATAATGATGAGAACAATAGAAAAATTATTTCTCCATACAAAAGTGTCATTTTCAAACCTCGATATCTCAGCCAATTTTCAACCGGATTTGATGAGTGAGGGCTTGTTTGAAAGCTGCTGTGACGTAGTTTTTTTTTAAATAATTTGGAGAGGGAGGGAGGCGAGGGGAAAAAACTCAAAAATTCGCCTATATGGAGTTTTTTCGGTTTGTGGACGTTTTTTTGGGGTGTGGGGACTGCGTCACGCCCTCCGCTACCGCTGCGGGCATGATTCTGTCTTGATTGATTTGCTGTATATGATTTTTCGTTACAGGCTTGAATCCCGTAACTACTAAATTTTCGAAGCTTACCTTGCACAATGTATAATTTCCTTGAGAAAAATTGCCAGCACCGGGGCTCGAACCTGGGCCGTTTTGGTAGCAGTCCAGTACGTTGACCACTGAAACACCCGTTCCCGTACAACCAGGACTTAAGTATATTTTCTTCCTAAAATGTTGGCTCTTACGTATCGTTTGGTGCAGGCATTTGTTCATCGAGTCTTATTTTTTGCCTGTATAGCTTACGTCCATAAAATATTGGACACTTCGTCTATACGGGGAAGTAAGCTTCTACTGCTACAATTCTTCGAAGGTCTTCTGTTGGATCTTCTGTCCACATTGGTCATCGCCAGTCATTTAAGTACAGAATATCTCGCTGAGCCTTCCTTTGTCTGGTTAAGCCCTACCTCTGTAGCTATATTGCGTCGAAGACCAAATTTTAGTCTTCGACGCAACGCCCTATTTCATGTGTAACAGAAATGACTGATTTAAAACAGTAGCCAACCATATTGTATGAAGTTGTGATTTGTCAGAAGATCGAATTCTTGCTGACAACATTTCAATCCCTTCGCAAGATTTGTCTATCAGCGAGCAGGGCGAAGGCGACACCACCCCTGCAACGTTCCTCACGGCAGCTTGAAATTCAACACGTAAGTACCAAAACTTTGATGAATCTGCGTTAGTTTACAAAATTTTTGAGTAAACATTCAGAAGTCATGTTGAAAGTTCGACCAAAAAGATGCAGCTGAATGTCCATATGCTTTTATTTAATTTGATATTGTTTAAAGTAAACGTAAGGAGGCACGCGACACCACCTGAAAAGATCAACGTTTTAAATGTTACATTTTTCTGTAATTTTATTTTACGTTTCTTATTTTAATGCTTGCAAAGGGATTATTCATTAATTATACAATTATAGCATACGAAAAAAATTCTCTTAAAAATTATTCTTCTCCATTTTATTTTCTTGCAGTTACACACCGCACTTAAATTCTCATTTGAAATATTTTTCTTGTAGTTGAATGGTGAGCTGTTTTTAAAATTTTTAATAACATCAAATATATATAACACGACACACACGGGCAATGCGAACAAAGACGTTGATGAAATTAATTCATTTTCGTTGTTTGGTTTGGCATTTCATGTCTTAATTAAACTAATTAAAATTGAGTTTTTTCAGATTTGATTTTGGGACATCGCGAACATTTTACGTTTCATGAATTTCAATTAGAGAGAATTTGAGTTCAAATAAAGACGTTAACTTCATTGATTAATTTTTTACTTTTATGTTAAAGAGTCTGCCACGCAAATAAATGTACATTTCACTCGCACCTCAAACATTCGGGGCATTGTGCTTATTTTGACAGTTTAAACATCCAGCACTCAACACTAAGAGATCTCCCATTCTCGTCTTGGACAGAAAGTCATTTTTTTTATTAATTATTCGGTACCTATTAACGACCACAAACCAGGGTTCAAAAATCAAATCAAATTCTGGGAAATCAATTCAATTGCGATCATCAAAATTTGATACTTGATCATCAAATCAAATTGATTTGGCTCCTCAAATCAACTTAATCAATTTGATTTTATATCTTGATGAATCAATTGAAAGTTGATGCTCAATTTTCCAAACTTGATGACCAAGCCATAACAAATGATTTCAGATTCATTTTGATTTAGAAAATCAAATTTTGAGTTTCTAGAAATCAACAAAATTATCAATATCAAATATCAAAACAATCTACTCCAGAATCTGGCACACACTACATGGGCTGCATCAGCTGCATGCCTAAGAACAAGCGCACTGGCATTGGCGTACTCGGCAGTGGAATACTCTTGTGCAACTTGGCTAGACGCTAAATTAAATCGAACAATGCGAATCGCTTCCGGAACAGTTAAGTCTACGCTGCTAAAGTGGCTTCCAACGCTATTCAACATGGCACCGTTACACATCAGACGCAAATTTGCTTTTCATACTCTATACCGGAAAATATCGAACAATCGCCGAATACCGCTGCACCACGACTCACTAGTCGACATTCCATCCAGACTAATATCCCGTAGATCACCCCTCATAACAGCCAAAAATGTATATAGTAATGGATTCGATCCGGGACAAGCATGGAAGGAAAGCTGGATGGGAGTGGAGCTGACAGTCGTCTATTCGATTTCGACAAATCGGGCAAATACTTACATAGACAAAAATATTTCCCTCCATTTTCTCTACAACAAGGTGAAAAACCATTTTTTTGTCTAGGGCAGACCTTAGGGACATTACCTTGGGTAATTTCTATGGATCTTTGAAATTCTTACAGTTATAAAAGAACAGAAAACGTTGGGTTGTTTGCTAATTTGTGTATTTAGATATCGTTTTTTGTACATAACTCCAGTAAATTTTCAAATTTTTTTTTTGATCGAAAGGTCTAAGACTGTCTCCCCTTTTATGGAAGAAAACTTTTTGATTAGAAACACTTGGACTCAGTCAGGACCCTAAAACTGAGTTTCTACTAGGGCCCAACGTGTTTGTGGGATAAATCCTAACTGATTTTGTTGATTCTTTTTCTATTTGAGAGGTAATCGAGTACCGACTTATATTCAAAAACAAATTTGAACCCGGTGCCTGTGCTTAGGGCTGAAGTAGGCCTCAGGTCTGTCCTAAGGTCGGCCCTAACCAAAAAAAATTTTTTGTTATGTTGCAGAGCGAATTGAGGAAAACATTTTGTATATGGAATTATGTGTCCGAGGCATTTCCTTATGGCCCTAGATCGGTCCAGGCCCTACCGAAGTATTTATGTATGTATGTATGTATGTATGTATGTATGTATGTATGTATGTATGTATGCATGTATGTATGTATGTATGTATGTATGTATGCATGTATGTATGTATGTATGTATGTATGTATGTATGTATGTTAATTTAATAGCTCACAGAAGGCTATCGCCTTATCACTACCTGTGATGCCGTAGAAAAATTTACAAAAATTTTATATTATGACCTTAACACTAATAATACTACTCGACACTATTTTTGTAGCAAATATGATTCCAAAAATCTCCAACCCGTTTTTCCTCTAGAATCAGAATCTGTTCTCAAAATTTCTCTATCACGTCTAAATTTTGAATTATATCAAATTAAAGTTACATGGGACCTTCGAATGTTAGAAATAGATGTTGCGAAAGTCCCATGTAACTTTAATTTGATATAATTCAAAATTTAGACGTGATTGAGAAATTTTGAGAACAGATTCTGATTCTAGAGGAAAAACGGATTGGAGGTTTTTGGAATCATATTTCTTCAGTGAACAGTGAACAGTCAGTGAACAACACGGCATAGACGATGCGTGGAATCACATTAGGCGGAATGTAGAGAGCGCCGCAGCAGAGACTTTTGGAACGAGAACGGGAAATAAAAGAAATAACTGGTTCGACGATGAATCCCAGCGAGCTCTGGAGAACAAAAACGTAGCTCGACTAAAAACTCTGAGTCGATACACTCGAGCAGGCCAGGCAGAGTACCGTTCGAAGAGAAATTTCGCTCGAAAACTGTTCCGAAACATAAACGGCTGCAGGATAGGAACGTTTTGATCGAAATTGAAAAGTTTGGCAATAGGAAGAAAACTCGGAACTTCTATCGGAAAGTAAACGAATCCAAAAATGGTTATAGTCAACAACCTTTGCTGTGTAAGGACAAGAATGGATTGGTCTTAGCAGATGAGGAAAGGTGCATTGCGAGATGTACTGAGTACTTCAAAGAACTGCTTATTCCGAACACACCGCTCAACCGAAACGAAGAAAATAACGAATTGCCATTCCATACTGCGCAACCATACATAGAAGAACCAAAGATGCAAGAAGTTGAAGCTGAAATTTCGAGGCTCAGAAATTTCAAAGCCCCGGGGACAGATAATCTTTTCAAGAACGGCGGCAATGAGCTATGTATGGAGATGCACGAGCTCATCACGCGTATATGGAATGTCGAGGTGTTACCGGAAGAGTGGAAGACCAGCATACTTTGTCCAATATACAAAAAAGGTGACAAAATGGAGTGTGGCAATTTTCGAGGAATCGCTCTGTTGAATATTGCTAAGAAGATATTTGCAAATATTCTTTACCAGCGCCTTCATCCATACATGGACAACTCTGTAGGTGAATACCAAGGTGGTTTTCGTGTATGTCGTTCAACATCGAACCAGCTGTTTAATATCAGACAGATCTTGGAGAAGTGCAAGGAGTGCAACATTAAAACGTTTGTTCGTTGACTTCAAGGCAGCCTATGATAGTGTTAGAAGAAGTAAGCTATGGAGAGTAATGGAGGAATTTGGAATCCCCAACAAACTGATCTCGCTAACCAAGTTAACACTGAACGGAGCTAATAGCCGAGTAAGGATCCGTAACCAATTGTCAGAGATTTTCGACATTGAGGAAGGCCTACATCAGGGAGATCCTCTGAAACTAGCGGCATGTCTACGTCGCAACACAATTTGGAGGTACTTTTCAACTCTATAACATGTTTTCTTTGTAAGTGCTTAATGATGGAGGTGCTGGCGTATTGAACCTCGTAAAAGTCGCACATTAACTTGTTGCGATCTCAGTTTTGTTATATTTGCCCTGCATTTGCGAATACGAAACGTAATAGTTGAACAACCCTATGAACCATTGTTTACGTTTGGAAATTCATTCAGTATCTCGTGTTATCAGCTTTATTGTTTTCTGTAGATTGTATGGAAAATGCGCCGAATCGCGCCATGTTATTCTGTAGGAAACCGTATCGATTTTCCGCTGTAGCGAACATATGTTTTCATTCTGTTTTCGGTTGACAGTGCAGTACGATTTTCTTGAAGAGACGTAACACAATGCTGGAAAATCCGTTTTTATAATAAACATTTTTGAAACAAAACGAAAGCAAATTTGAATTGTGTTGTTAGTTTTTTATAAAGAAGATAAAAATAAAAAATTATTTGAAATTTGATGTTGCGAGGTAAAATGAAACCGTATCAGCCCTCGTCGAAAGTGGCGATTCGAGAAAATTTAGACGAAGATTTCAGCGATGATGTTGAAGACGACGTATTTATAAGAGATGGAAAAATGTCAAAGGTAAATGATGTTAAGTCGACTATGAACCGTATGGTTCGCCCAAAACTGTTGATTTCTTTCACTAAACCATTTTTATTGCACTTACCCGTCATGGTATGCGCTAATATTTGATCAATATGTTAATATGTCTTTCCGCTCATTCATCCCGATTGTTCTAATCTTACAGTTGATCTGACTTTCAGAATTTCGAAGAAAACGGCCTAAAACGGCCACTAATGGCACCAAGACGGAAGAAGCATAAAGTATACAGTCCTGTAGCCGCTATAATGAAAAAGAAGGTCAAATGTTGGAAATGTTGTGAACCATTTTGTTACGGATTTGTGGCGTTGGCAATACTTATCGGTATCGAATCTAATCATTTAACACCTTCAAAAAATTGATTGAATAACCGAACACTCCTTCCAGCGATTATATTCTTAGCTGCTGTACTGTTAGCCATGTTTCCGGTGCCATTACAAAAAGTTAAATTGTGGCTGCGAAAAGATGGTCAATTGCAAGCTTCTAGTGAGTTCAACGACTATGGAATATTCAACGGTGAATTAGTTCCTTGTACTCAAATCAGTGTGCACAAGACATGGAGTAAAGCCTTTTCTAAGTTGAGCAGTGAGAGTCCGGTAAGGAAGTGTGACATCAATCAGGATGGCGTCGAGGATATTATCATTGGTTATGGAATTGGTAAGATTTGTCTCTAAAGTTTTATAATAGAGTTAGAACGATCCCAGCCATAAACTAGTAAACAGATTCAGAGAGAAATAATATAGTTACAGCATATAACTATTTTGCGTCAAAATCAACACATACATCAACGAAAATATTTGGTTCTGAAAAACGTTTTAACGAGTAACAAAAATTTGAGATATATAGCCAATCCAAAGTTACATAGCTTACTCGGTTATTTTTCCATGGATCACAGAACAGTTTAAAGTCGAAAGGTTGAAAGGTCGGTCGGTTGAAATTTATATTGTTCAAGGAATTTGAACATTTTTATATTAAAAGTTGCAACAAATACTATCCTCCATAAAATTATATAATCTAAATCACAGTCTAGTCTTCAACAATAGGCTCAATATTTGTAATCTGTCGGAGCATAAAATGGTTCTTTCCTTGAGGCTGCTTGCTGAGTTCGAGGCTGAGTTCTAAACGTCAAAGAAATTAGTTTGGCGTATATAATCATGTCAACATTTTTCTTTTCTCAAACAAGAGCCTCAGGCAAAATCGTTTGCCTATTTCAAAAAGTGAATATAATCGAAACAATTCCAGCAATCATAAAGCGTTCATTTCTCTTTTTTGATCAGCAAATCACAAAGGTAAGGAAATCGTGAAAAAACAGGGAGTGCGTCTTGAAATGATTGCTCGCGTTCTAACTTTGTTTAAAAATTTTTCGATGACAACAGCACGTCTAAAATATAATCTTATTCTCTCTCAGACGATAACTTTCAATACGATGGCGCGATTATACCGAAATGCGATGACAGCATAAGTGAATTTTGTGAGGGTGGAATTTTGACTATCGATGGCATAAATGGAAATACAATTTGGCAAACATGGACAGCTTTCAATGTATTCTCGTTGTTTTGTTCGATAGATTTAAATGGTGACACGTACAATGACTGTGTAGCGTCAGGGCGTGGAGGCGTAAGTTTTATATCTCGTATTTCATTTAATTATCTCATCACATTTATAGCTGGTAATTGGAGTGAATGGTCGCAATGGAAATATTTTGTGGCAATTAAAGGATGACACAGAAGATGGTACAATGGCGATTATAAATTTGTACACTGTAAATGCCGTTAGGGACCTGGATAGTGATGGTGTTGATGATGTTTTGGCAGTTCATGTCGAAGAACGAATAAACTCTAGGGCTGGACACATTAAACTCATTTCCGGTAAAACTGGGGAAATTATACGAAGCATTCCAACTCCGTTCAATGAAGAAGTGTTCGTTCCGGTACAAATAATTACTCAGTTCGATGGAACGGAATGCTTGCTCGTTGTGACAGGCGGGCAGAGCTCTTCTGGTGGACTGTATTTAATAAGAATCCACAAATTGATGGTAAGTTCAATTTTAAATTACTTAATATCTATTTTGGGAAGAGTATGAGTGCGCAAAGCTCTTCTTTAGGAAGTCACATCGCCAAGTAATATTGGTCTGACTTCAGGATACACTGAACTGACAGTGACATGAAAAAGTTCAATAACATCCACGGCACAGCAAGGCCTATGGTCCATTTTGATTCATTCCAAAAACATCCACTCATTTCGTAGACGGAAGATACATTTTGTATAAGGAAAGCATCCTTTTTGAAAGCTCGACTTGTTATTTCAGTCAAGTTGAGCTTTCAAACAAACTTGACATGATTCGTTCGTACCACACCCTGATATCGCTAATACAACTACTCCTTTATTGAACTGGATGAAATTGTGAAATTGGACAGGGTGAAAATGGACGGTAGACCTCGTTGTGAATGTAGATGAACCGGATACTTTTTCGTATCACCGCTGAATTAACATTTTTCGAAGCGAGAATTCTCAACAGAAGGCGCTTACGATTATAAATGCTTCAGCTTTTTTTAAGCTTAATTATAATTTTCCTCAATTTTTCTTATTTGGACAAACTTCGAAAGCTTTGCACACAAGTAAACTTGGAATTGTAGATAAATTGTTTCCTGAAATCTCAATTACCAAGGGTTCAATTTAGCGCGAACGTGAAACCTTGTGACGGTAATTTCGCAAAATTCACATATGAAGGTGCTTCTTAGCAATTTTTATGGGCTTCATGAGGTTATCCCTGTTTTAAGTTGCATGGATGTACGACTGCGTTGACGATTTTTGTCAAATTACCGTTTTAAGGTTTCGCGTGCGCACTTTATGGACAGTCCGTAGCGGGTTTGACAAGCACACGCGTGGGCGTAATATCCTCATTCACTGATACAATCGCATTAGTCACTCAACTCCGATGAGAATTTCGATCAGGTAACTTACATTTCACTTCCAAAACAGGCAATTTACTATTCATGACAAATCTAAAAAGGTAGAGGTAACTTAAGGTAATTCGACCGATAGAAAAATTCAATTTTACCGATAAAAAATAATAAATGGTCGATATAAAGGAATCATTATATTGAGCGTGCGATGCGCTCTTTTTCGTTTACAGAATCACATATCCTACACTCAATACGATTAAGTTGCATTTCCGCTACATGTTAAACGATGATTTATTTTAATGATGTTTATTAAAACTTATCAAAACTAATTGAATAATAAGATTAAGTATTATTAACAAACTATAAAAGTCGCAGCAATAAAAATATTCGCATGAAATGTCAAATTTGGAACTTGAAAAATCGCAAGCGATTTCCACAGTCCTGCGAATTTTATTTTCGCGTGCTATAATAACCACACCTTGCGTTACCTATTCTTAGAATTTTTTTTGTCGATTTTATAATTTCTCGTTTTTCAATAAAAACAATCAAAATGGATCATTTGTAAACGATTGTTTGTTTGTACCGGATAAATTAAATCAATTCAAATTCGGTATGTTTCGTGATCCTGTAATGCAAGATAGCAACTATTTGAATATTGTTTATTAACATTTTGTCACGGGAAATAGTGTAAATGTTTAAACTTTAGTACAAAAAAATGGTTTTCAAGTGACATTACGACAAAAGGAATGCTAACAATGTGTGAAATAGGTATTTAAAATAAAATAAAAAATATTGCGATGCGATTTTTCTCAATTTTTCAATATATCGAGCATAGCGAATATCTTGGAACACGAAAAAAATCGCGCGTTAATTGTTAATTATATTAGACGCGAGCGATTGAAATCGCTCGAACAAAATTCACTTACTGCGACTATTGCTTAAGTAAATTATTTGTCCGGTACATGCAAATCGATGATAAATCATTTGAATTAGCGATTTGCATTAAAATTTGTTACAAAAAACGTAAATTAAATCAAATTTTAAACGAAAACCGAAAAATCGCGCGTAAACAAAAAAATTCGCTTGCGATTACGTTCCACAGTTCTGCGAATAAAAAAATCGCCTGTCACATAAAAACACATCGTGTAGATTTTTATTGTGTTTATTAAAAAATTATCTATTTGCGATCGTTTTGGGGTTTTTTAAATAAAAACTTTTGAAATAAGACATTTGTTATTGATTAACATGCACGGGAGATGCTATTTGTTGTTAAATGTGTGCAATAAGAAACTTGTTCAAGCTACAGCCATCCTATCTTTATCACGTTCAGTATAACGACATAAGCGAATATTCGCTTGTGGTAAGCGAATAAAATCGCTTCCCGTGTCCAATATAATTAACGCTTCATATTGGACGCGAGCTCGAACAAAATTCACTTACTGTGTTCATTGTTTGAGTAATTGATATGTCCGGTACATGCAAATCCATGATAAAAAATTGAAATTAGCGATTTTCATTAAAGCTTATTACAAGTAAACTAAAATAAATCAAATTTTAAACGAACCGAACCGAAAAATTGGGCGCGAATAAAAGACTCGCTTGAATTGTCAAATTTGGAACGAAAAAAAAAATCGCTAGCGATTATGTTCCACAGTTGTGCGAATAAATAAAAAGCTTGACACATAACCACAAATCGCGTGGTATTATCTTGTGTATGTTGAAAAATAAATTAATTTCGTTTGGTTTGGACTTTATTCAATACAAAACAATACAATACAACATTTGATGGTGATTGGCAAGTACGACACTTGATTATTTCTTCGTAAAAGTATGCTATATACAAGTTGTTCAAGCTGCAGTGATATGATTTTTGTTGCGTACAACATAACGATACAAGCGAATAGTCGCTTATGGAACGCGAATAAAATCGCTTCTCGCGTCCAATATAATTAACGCTTAATGATCCCCTAACCTGATACCCATAAAAACTAAGAAAACACCTGTAACGATGTTCATGAGCACCGATACAAATATTCAAAAATACCGATAACTTTCTACCGATAAAAAGTGTTAAATCATCGACTAATTGGTGTTTTAACGGTGATTTTTTACTTTCTATCTGTAGATTATTATTTTCTACCGGTGTGCTATTATTTTCTGTCGGTAGATTATAATTTTCTATTGGTAAATTATTATTAAAAATATTAAAACAATTCTATTTATTGAACTCAGATAAGTTTAGTTAAAATTTTTGTTCCAAAATTCCGCCCTTAATTGAAAAATCACGATCCGAGGAGTCAACCGAAAGTGTTTAAAATTTTTTAAATTCAAAAATTTTGTGCCGACACAAATATTGTCAGCACAAAATTCTTGCTATCTTAAAAAGGGTAGATTTTAAAGTTAAACTTTGAACTTCAATTTTCAATTCGAAAATGTGTTCTAATTTACTTTGATTAATGAATATTAAAAATTATTTTTAGACCCGTACGAAGAACGAAGTTCAGGGGTCTATTACGTTTACCAAGACCTTTGCAACCAGTCGAATTTCAACCAGGGAATAGGGGGAAAGCACCGATCACGACATGACAAATCAGCAATAAAAAAAATGTCCGTCCATCTGCCCATCACCGCGATGACTTGAGTAAAACTCAACCGATTTTCAAAAACTTTTTTTTTTCCTGAAAGGTAAAACTCACTCGCTTGATTCCGAAGAGGCAGTCTGGTGTCAAATTCATAGTTATGGAAATGCCATTTTACAGTTATACAGTACATTGGTCCCAATCAGAATTTTAGCACAAGCCTGCCTTTTTATACCTTCAATAGAGAAAATATATTCTTTGAGTTAGCAACTAAGGAGGCAGGCTGGTGTCAAGTTCATGACTACGCAAACGTTGCTCTGCGTTGTTTTGGGGATAAGGAGAATTTTGACACCAGCCTGCCTCCTTAGAGCTCCTATACGGATGCTTCATTCATTGAGCTACACGAAACTGTCAAAACGAGTAGTTTACGTTTCGTCTGCTCCGTGAATACAGAATAATTAACTAATTGTTTTCAATTAAAATTGTGTAACGTGCATGGTAGGACTGACTTGTGACTGATTGGAAGAAAAAACAAGGACTCCGGCCGTACAAAAACCTTACATTGGCTGCAAATAGTTCGACCTGTACAACATAACCTCACAATCGAACACGACAATACGGACAAATCAACAACTGCCAGTGCTTGTTTACATAAAGGAAAAATTTGTGGAATAATATTTCCTAATCATCCAACGTAGGTACCATCGCTGCTTCGACTGGATGATAGTAACTCCTATGCCCAGTCTGATGAAGTTTCAATTCAACAAACATTTGTTTTGAACCAAAAAATACTATCACTTCGGCGCCGAACCTGTTCAATTGGTTCACGGCGAAAACGTACTTTGAACTAATAAATTATATCAATTCATCATTATGACTAGTCATCAACCGATTATTAATATTGGACGATCAATGACATTATGCCACATCAACGTTGAAGGTGCCTCGTCAGAAAAATCGGAATACTTTAGCTGATTCGGATATGAGAATAACATCAATGTAACTGCAGTCCAAGAAACACGCATAGATGACCCGTCAGATTTCAATACAAGAGGTCGCATACCTGGATGTATAGCAGCGGCATATCTAACAAGCAAAGTGCGACCTACGTGAAAGCAGACTCCAAACACCACTCCATGATATTCGCTAGCCAAGAAAACAATGTTCTCCAGATTGTAATTGAGTTTTACGGTGTAAAAATCATCAGCGTGTACAAACCACCAAATCAACAATGCCCTCAAAACATGCTGCGTCAGGAACATCATCCTGCCGTTTACTTAGGTGGTTTCAACATCCACCACACCATATCGGGATATTCAAACAACTACGACAACGGAAGTGAATTGCACAACTGGTCACAAGCACAAAATTTGTTTCTGGTCTTTTAAATAGACTTCCTACTTTCGTCTCTGCGAGATGGCAACAAGGTTACAATCCTGACCTGTGTTTTGTGACTAGAGATGAGCGAGACAAGTCACTAAAAGTAAGGAGAAAGGTACACCGAGCTTTTCCCCGAAGTCAGCATAGGCATATCGTGCTAACAGTGGGAACACAAGTCGTACCAATAAACTCGACTCGAAAGCCGCGTTGAAATTTTCAAAAAGCCAATTGGGAAAGTTTCACGGCCAGAGTAGAGTCCTGTATTCGGTTCATCCCGAACGAATTGAATAATTATGAGCGCTTCCTTGGAATTGTGAAGGGTGCTGCTAAAAAGTTCATCCCAAGAGGATTCAGAAAGATATTTATCCCTTGTTGGACACAAGAAATGGAAAGCTTGTACCGTCAGTCTGAGGAAGATGGCAATGAAGAGATTTCCGATCATCTGCTGGAACTTTTAAATGCAGCAAGAAAGACGAGATGGCAAGAGACCACAGAGGAAATGAATTTCACTCAATCGAGCCGCAAAGCCTGGAATGTTTTACGTCATCTCGGTGAACCGTCAAAACCGACAAAGATTAAGTCAAACATGGATCCGAAAAAAGTTTCGTCAGTAGTCGTAAACAACTCAAAGGCCATCTCAATCAATCGAGACCAGATACGCATAATGAAATCGAAACTGCGGAAATTGATAAATTCCTTCCCAAATGAGTCGGAGTTCGACCACCCGTTTAAAATCAATGAACTTCACCAAGCAATCGGCGCAACGAAACTTGGAAAAACGGCTGGTCTGGATGGTTTCTAACCGGAATTTCTTCACCACCTTGGAAGCCGACGTAGGTTTTGGCTTTTAAAGTTTGTTAACAAAGTTTTTAAGCTTGCGAAAATTCCACCTTTAATGATGAAAACAAAAACAAGTATAGTCGCAATTCAAAAGCCTGGAAAACCATCGAAAGATCCGAACAGCTACCGACCTATAGCGCTCTTGAGCGTAGTATACAAACTGATTGAAAAAATGATTCACTACAGAATTAAGGAAAAAATCAACTCAGTCATCCCACCCGAACAAGCTGGCTTCAGAGATAGGCGCAGTTGCACAGATCAAGTTCTGGCATTAACAACACACATGGAGACTGGTTTCCAAAAATGTTTAAAGGCTGCAATGGCTCTAGTTGATTTGTCGTTGGCCTACGACACTGTGTGGCGAATAGGTTTTCTATGAAAGTTCTATCAAGTTATTCCTAGCAAGAAAGTCGGTCGATTGGTAAACGTTATGCTGACGAACCGTATATTTCGAGTCTACATAAACGATAAAAGCAGCCGTCCACGCAGATTAAACAACGGATTTGCTCAAGGAAGCGTTTGCGCTCCGACGTATTTTAATCTGTATATGAGCGATATGCCAACCACTGCCGCGCGAAAGTTTGGATATGCAGATGACATAGGAATGGTCGTCCAAGTGATTCGTTTTGAAGTTGCCGAAAAACTCCTACAAAACGATAAATCGAAAATGAAACGATATTATTCCCAATGGCGGCTGAAATTGAACGAAAAGAACACCGAGGTAATTATTTTCCATCTAAGCAATCAAGCGGCTGGTCGCGAATGGAATGTGTTTATCGACGGTGTAAGACTCGAACACAACTCGTGCCGTGCTATCTGGGAATTCCAATGGATAGGTCGCTAACGTACAAACCATATCTGGAGAAACTATCTCAGAAGATCAAATGCCGCAATAACCTCATCCAAAAGCTATCTGGAACAAATTGGGGAGGTAACGGAAATGTTTTACGTACTGCTGTACTTTCACTCGTGTACTCATGCGCCGAATATTGTGCTCCAGCTTGGTACAGAAGCAATAACGTCGATATTCTGGACACACAACTAAACATTTCGATGCGGACAATCACAGGCGCGGTCCCATGGCTGCATGTGTTGTCAAATATTCCACCTCCAGAAGTGAGACGGAAAGTGGCTGCGCACAAAGAGTTGTGGTGCTTGGATATCAGAAGAGGATACGAACTGCCGATCAGACAAGACCTTTTGAACCACCCCCCAAATCGACTGTCTTCTCGGTCAGGCCATGGCTGTTGTGCAGAACAAATGCATCGCTGGAACTTCCAGAATTCGCCCATTTGTGATTGCGACAATGACGTCAACCAATCATTAAATCATGTGCTGAACTATTGCCCACTTCGTCGATTCGAACATGGACTAGAGTCACTGCATCGAGATTCTCCCGAAGGTATAGAATGGTTGCGGAACTTGGATATTGAAATTTGATGAATTCGAGGAGAAATTGTGTAACTGAAATTCGAATTTTTTGTTAGAAGAAAAACGTATATTTTTATTTAGCGTATGGATTTTACAACTTATTACAATATTTCTTATATCTAATGATTACAATTTTTCTTGAAGACCAGGAGGTCGTAGTGACAGGTCTGGCTTCTTATTAATTCATATCACAATATTCTAGATTTTTTATATTTCACACACATATTTCATTCGTTAGGTTGATTTGTAATGTAGTGCACTCTGCCGGGAGGTTAGCTGACTAACGGGTTCGGCGTCCAATGTGGTAGCGTTATTGTCCGCAGTGACCGCGCGCCCCAAGTGTGTGATTTTTATGGGTTGCTACGTTCGCGCCTTTTTGTTGAATGTCGATATCCATACTTTGTGGGTTCAGCACCATCTGTGGTCGAGTAGCTGCAGCTGATGACCATGTGGTTGTATTTCTCGACCATTCTGTTGTACACAAACTGCTACGTAGGTGAGTGACGTCACGATCCGATTTATTGTGTACAATTTTCGTTACGGGCTTCGAATCCCGCAACTACCCAATTTATGAAGCTTGGGTTAACTTAGGGACGTTATGCAATGCATAATTTCTTAGAGAAAAATTCCTCCGTCAAGTTGAGAATAACTGAGATTATACCTTAACAACCCTCGTTTGGCTCAAGCATAATTTTGACACCAGCCTGCTCACCTTACCAAATCCCAAGTATAAGTCCAGGATTCCCAGAGCTAAAACTTAGGGTGGCAGGCAGGTGTCAAGTTAATGATTACGCATTGTTTTACACTAATACTTTCATTCGGCACAAACAAAATTTTGAGTCCTGCCTGCATTCTTATAGCTCCCATGCGGATTCTTTATCCTTTGAATTAGACTTCAAGGAGGCAGGCTGGTGTCACATGGATATTGATGGAAATTAGAAATAATAGTGACACCTTTCATTTGGGGTAGGCAGAATTTTAACACCAGCCGCCTTTGTTATAGCTCCCATACAAATTCAATATTTTTTTTATGATTACTCAGGGACCCAGTTTCTCACATTAATGCCTTTCATTTTTTTAAGCAGAATTTTGACACCATTATTTTGATTTTTACATGGCCGAAAAAGTAAAATATGATACATTTAAGTTCAATGATTAAAAAAATCTCTTATGCGATTGAATCTGGGCACTGTCGGCCTAAGGGCCAATGAGCTAGGGCCGTTTAAGTGGTTTTTGGTCTTTTGTACATAAATCGAATAAATCTTTTCCGATTTTCAAAAAATTTTTTTTGTTTGAAAGGCCTGGGGTGTGAGGCATCATTTTATGGAAGAAACTTTTCAAATTTTGAGCTTTTGAACTCAGCCCAAAATGTTTTTTTTACATAACAAAAAGAGGTTTTTTGTGTAGTGTTGCAGAGAAAAAAGAGATCAGAGGCCTCTCCTAAGTGGTCCAGGTCGGTTGTAGGATCGGGCAGAGCGCAATATTTTTTTTCAAATTTTTTCCATTCTTTTTTAATTTCGGACTTTTTTAAGGATTAGATATGTTTTTTGCTCCGTTTCTTCCGACGGGTTTTTCAATTTTGCCCTTTCGGCAACACTTCAGAGTTAAGGCGCCGTTTACTTAGATACATTCGAATCTTTTTGTAACATCCATTCTGTTTGCCACATCTTTTCTGATGCGTACGAGTCCCCTGCAAATGTTTATCGGTACAATTGAATAAAAATATCGGTCGTTTATTACCATCCGTTATTTTACAAGAATATTTTCAAGATTGAAATGGTAGTTTCAAGCGACGGTGATTGTTGTTTGTCTTAAGTTCTAGCACGTCTGGGGCACGTCTGGTATTATAAACTTGAGATAAAGGGCCGATCAAGGTGGATAACTTTCACTTTCAGCGATCCGACGCTCAACCTCTACTAGATATGTGCACAGCACAGGTACTAGCTCATGACATGTCACTGTTACGATAGGTTGGAAGAAATGTACACCTTCAAAAGTGGGCAGAACAAGCCTAATAACAAGTTTTGGTATTGTGAGGTTTACGTCTTTTTTCCGTCTGCGCATAAAAGACCATTTGAAATGAGCCTCATCGTAGACCAAATTGATCGATTTATATTTTTTGTTCGATTCGAAGTTTAACGATCGAGTAAAATCTCTACTGGATCAAAAGCTGTTTCGAGAATTACTCTTATCGGATTAAATATAAAGATTGTTTTTAGATTACATGTTGAAGCTATAATATTGTATATATACATCATCATCATCATCATCATCACACTTTATAGACCGTTTGTACCTTTCGGTGTGAGGTCTTTACTACTGATCATGGACCACCCTTCTCCATACCCCCCT
>CM055406.1:134042701-134055802 GCA_029228625.1 Pseudolycoriella hygida
TCATCATCATCATCATCATCACACTTTAGAGACCGTTTGTACCTTTCGGTGTGAGGTCTTTACTACTGACCATGGACCACCCTTCTCCATACCCCCCTATCCTGTGCCAAGGAGATGGTTTGTTCGCCTAGAGAAAGTCCCCTAACTTCGAAATCGGATTTAATTGAGTCTATAAACCTTCTCCTTGGCCTACCCCTGGGACGCACACCCGGGACTTGAGCATCCAATATCCTCTTTGGTAGCCTGCTATTACCCATCCTCTGAACGTGCCCGTACCACCGCAGACGACTAATCCTTGCCGCCTCTTCCACTGATGTAGCCCCTAAGTTTTCCCTGATGTCGTCGTTCCTAATATGATTGTCCCACTGTTCCCTCCGATTTACTTTTGCTATGCTCCTAAGAACCCTCATATCAGAAACCTCCAGGTCATGCACAAGGTATCCGCAGTCCACCCAACGTTCACTACCGTATAAAACCGTTGGTCTGAAGATTGACCTGTGAATAGCTAGCTTTGTGCCACTACTTAACTCCTTTTTGTTGAACACATACGACCTCAACTGACTGGCCACTGCATTCCCCATTCTTCTCCTTTCTTCAAATTCCCTAACTAACTTGCCATGCTCCGAAAAAATGGCTCCTAAATATTTAAACTCAGAGACCTGTTCCAACTGCTCCCCATTTAAACTGCAAACTACATCCTTCCGGGATTTGCCAATATGCATAACTTTAGTTTTACTGACACTTATTTTCATGCCGTATTCCTCACATATATACGTATATATTTATTTAACTCTTTACAGTGACCGAATACATTGAAAATGAGCAACGTCATAAGCATAAAAAAATATTTTCCTTAACAAGAAAACGCCGTTAATGTCACCTACGTTCAATTCTTGTCATGAAATCAATTTTCAGTTTTGGCGGGGCTTTTCAAAACGAATGAATACATTAGTTCGTTTAGTTCGTTTCAGTGTAAAACTTGTTCTTTTCTTTAACAGCGTTGTCTTATGGTTATGGCGTTGCTCATTTTCAATGGATTTGTAAGCCATCTGGTAAAATGATAAGTTGCGCAATCTAAGGATGTCCCTGTAGTTAGCTTTTATCGAATCAAAGTCGCTCCGATTTTTTTGTGTGAACGAACAATCAACAAGTATCATTATTCTCATGTTTAAGCATGATCCATTGTTACTTCTTACAGTCTGACTTCACGACTATCATCCAGCTTCCCAATTCCGGATTCATGGTACCAGCTGTAGTGACCGATATAACTGGCGACAAAATAGAAGACATAATCGTTGCCTCCTTCAATTCAACAGTTTACGCATTTGACGGGAAAACTTTCGACATTATTTGGATATATTCATTCCCAACATCGGAAACAGTGAGCGATATTGTCCCTGGCCATTTCAACAATGACAATACGACAGATTTTCTTGTGAAATACAATTCGGGTCCCGGATTTCCAGTGTACTATTACTCGCAGACGACAATTATAAGCGGTGTTGACGGCACAACTCTATTAGATCAAATGATTAAAGATTCAGGTGGTCCGTATAGTTTATTGGGAGGTGTTACGATATCCCAATCGTTTGGCGGTGATTTTTTTCTGCACTGGCAGAGTCAGTGTAGAGGGAAGCCGGGTGCAAGGGACGTCTATCAGTTCGTGCCAGGTAAAATACGTAAATGTACCGCAAAGAACTTTTCTAAGAATTTCGATTTTAGACAGTGACATTGTTCAACAAGCTCGTGCCGATACGTGTTTACTGCGCTACAACACATCAACGGTCTTAAAACTCTATGCTATTGCACGCCATATTGAACCACCCGGTGCGGTTATCTTTTCCACCGATGATCTTTTGCTGCAGCTAAATCAAACGGAACTCGCACAACTTCAAAAACAAATTTCTGTCTCGCCACTGAAGCATCCAAAAATGTTTAAAAAAATTGAAAACAAGGAAAGTGAAAGTCGCGCTCGAAAACACTTTAGCAATCTGGAAAAAAACACTGGCAGATCGAATGGCGATACTTCCATCAAACGAACGAAAGTCGTCCAACAGCAGCCACCAGCCATTAATTTTATTTTTAGCGATCAAAATGAGTTTGACCACAGGCAATACGAAACGAACAAATTGAACAGAGGCTTCGTTTATCCGAACTCAGACGTTTCAGATAAACAATTGGATATGGACCAAGAAAATGATGGAGGTGCTCTGGAAGAGTATGAAAACTATCTGAACTCAGATCCATCACGAAAGATTTCGGTTAGAACTAAATATCCACAGAACCGAGATGTTAGGAGTAAAATTGGAATGACTGACGACGTTTTGATGGATTACGGAGCTATTCCTGAGAACGATATTATAGAAAAAAATATTACTTATACCAACGAGTCTGAAACAAAAAAGAAAACGTTAGCAGACGATACTTCTGGCATCGAAAATGATCAAAATCGACCGGAAACACTATGGGACTTGGAACTAGAAAAAGAGACTGCAGAAGCAATTAAAGGTTAGAATTTTATTGTTTTAAGCATCTAGGTAGGAAAACCCCGTCATCATCTACTTCACCTACTCCGCATAAGGAAATAAAAAATTGTCGCCTTCGGATATAACTTTGAGTCAATGGTTTGATTTCATTCCAGATTTTCCCTTGGTTGCTGGCTTCTTCAACGACCGTCATTTTCGATTTGGTTTTTGGACGTCCTCTCTCTCTCTCTTTATATCCTTTTTATCGCTGCTTATTTATATATTTACCTATTTATGCTATGTGGAAGTTCAATAGGTTTTAATGTTCAAATCTCGAACTAGTCTTTATAAAAGTTCGGCTACGATTGTATTAAACCATGAACATCACTAAACTTTTACAATGCAAGAACTGTATTAATGGAATAGGTTGACCGCAACTTTGGCATTCGAATTACTTACGTTAAGGCTAATACACATATCAGGCAAAATGTGAGGCCTGAGGGAAAACGTATGAGATTCTTTACTTTGTTTCACGCCATCACCATTACCAAGTCTACATTGGTAAAATACACGCATAGAAATATTTACTTTACCAACATTTTACTTGCATTTTACTTTCACGATGTGTGTACTCATCTTTCGAGTGATGGGGGCTTTTTTGTTCCATTTGCATATAATATAAATATCTTTTTTAATTCATCATTGCAGACGCTAAAGGATTTGACTTTGCAAGATCAATCCGTCAGTCAGAATGGAATCAAAATATACTTTCTTCTATATCATCAACGGGAGTATTGGTGAAATCACTAGACCCGAATGAACAGAGCACAATTGATTTCGTTTTTGTGCTAAACGTTAGAGAGTCAGAGGCGTATCCTCCGCTTTTTCTTCCCGAAGACTTAGCTTGTGTAGAAGATAAATTAAACGGATTTAGAAGTGATGAAAGTGTTTATTTTCCACATGGTACTTTAATAACAATTTTGCCCAACAGATTATCCTCCCGACGATCTAATAGTGCTTGAGAAAAAAGTTTTGCAACAATGTCTTACGAATCGAATTCACAACATTGCACCAGCGCAGCCGAAATTCGAATCACAAACTGTGTTAACCAGAATTTCAATATCGTGTAAATGTGGCAATCTACAGCCCGGAGAAATTTGTTCGAAATTTAACAACATCGATAAACAAAAATGGACTGGATTTATGGGTAACAATCGGAATGGATTGTACTGAAGAATAAATGAGTTTTCTTTCCTAGTATGAGTTATTTTGTACAGAAATAGAAGAAAAACGCGCGCAATAATTGAATGCCATATGATTTCAATGTCTTGAAAAAGAATTTATCAAAAAGTTCAATGTATTTTTGTATAATTTTCGAAAGTTACTTACAATAACTGTAAATAAATAAATTAAATTTGACCGAAACACAGGACTTTCTTCGTTTCATATTCTAAAAGTCAGCAAAATTCTTTTACGTTACAGGTAAGTTTTACTTGCAAGCAGTCGCTTACTTCTGGAAGAATTTGAATTCAGTTTATGTGCACATCGCAAATATACGTACACTGGACAAATTTCATAGTGCCTCATAGTTCCCTTTTCAAAAAGTGAATGCCCCAAGAATAGTGAATTTAGTTAATTCAACTCCGTATTTGGACTGCCTAAACAAGAGCTGTTACAGTTTTTCTCCATTCAAATTCGTCGATAATATAAAGAGTGCAGTCAATAGGCTGGTCCTTTGTCTAGTTTTCATAAAGAAAAATTGCAACAAACAGAGGTATGCATTTCCAGCTGGGCAGCCGAAAAAGCTTCTATGACAACGTATAATATTCGTTGCTGCCGTTACGATGACATTAACAGATTTTCGATACCAAGCTGCCTTCTATGAGACTATTTATTCATCTCAACAAGGCAGCCTGGTGTCGAGTCGGAACCGAGTGAATATCGATATACTAGTTCACCTATACTAGTTTTCTGAGATCGGCCGGTATAACCTGACGTAATAGCGTCACGCAAAACCACATATTTTAGACGATTTACACATATTGGTATATCCGGTATAGACCATGAAATATCAAGCATCCATATAAATACATACAAAATACATAATGCAAATAATAAATAAGTAATGCGTTTAACTCTTTGGAACGAGATGATCTTTTGAATACAATATTGAAGTCAACACCGAAATTATACCCATTTTTCTATCAGTGCTATGTCAAACCGACAACATTGTTTTTCGGAGACTACAGAATTGCTTCAGCAGTCGGCGTGCAACAAGGTCGGGACCTTTGCTATTCAGCCTAGCAATCCAACCAATCATTGAAGAAATTGCATCAGAATTGAATATATGGTTCTTGGATGACGGTACCATGGTCGGAGAAGCAGAAACGGTGAAGCAAGATTTAATTATGATCCAGAATAAATTCCAATCAATGGGACTAAACATCAATTTCGAAAAATGTGAAATGTATCCATTGAGTGACGACCTTGAGAATGAAATTCGATCAATCAACGATATGTTTCCGGCAATCAAAGTTGTCAAAGATGAAGACTTAACATTGTTGGGTGCACCAATAACTTTAAACGCCGTTCGACCAGTTTTTGAAAAGAAAATCAGTGAATTAGAACTGTTATTCAGTCTATTAGAAACTTTAAACAAACATGTGCCATATTATCTTTTAAAACACTGTTTCGGCATTCCCAAATTAACGTATTTATTGCGTACAACACCACTTTGGAGATTTCCTGATATCATCAAACGAATCGATTCATCAGTAATGACAACGATAGAAAAAATTTGCAATATCAAATTGAATGAGTGCCAACAATCAGTGTATTCACTCCCTTGTCGAATGGGTGGAATTGGTATCCGAAAAGTTTCCGACATTGTACTACCATCTTTCCTTTCATCTATAAACTCAACTTCTTCCTTAGTCAACTCAATACTAAGTGCAAGCACTACAGACTTCGTAGAGGTTGTCTATTATGATGAAGGAATCAACATCTGGAATTCAATAAACGGCACAATACCATAATTAAAAGGAACAACATCACATCGAAATTGGGACAACATTAACATCAAAAGAATTTTAAGTTCCATCGACTATCCATCCAATGAGCATAAAGCAATATTCAATGCGTCCTTAAGATCAGAGTCTAATTTATGGTTATCGACTTTACCATCAAAGAATATCGATACATTATTAGACGACAATACTTTCCGAATATCAATGGCTTTACGATTAAGAGCAGGAATATGTCATGAACACTTATGTGTTTGTGGTGCCACAGTGGATAACTATGGGACTCATGGCATATGCTGCAAAAAGAGTGCTGGAGAACATTCAAGACACAGAGAACTCAATAACATTATTCTGAGAGGTTTGCATACATACCCGCAAGAAGGGTTGTTCAGAGATGACCCTCATTCCATGCAAGAGGGGTTCTTGTCTAGTTTGGGACGCAACCTGTTCCGATACTTTAGCAGCTTCATACATTAATATGACTAAAGTAATAGCTGGAAGAGCAGCTGAGACAGGAGCGAAAAAGAAACATAATCTTTATCAAAAAGTGAAAGAAAAAAATCATTTGCTGTTACCATTCGTCGTTGAAACTTTAGGTCCTTGGTGTGAAGAGGCAATCAAATTCACGGATGAACTAGAGCGATTGCTTGTCAAAACAACTGGAGAAATTCGCTCGAAGGAGTTCTTTAGGAAAAATATAAGTTTGGCTATTCAAAGGAGTAATGCTGCTAGTGTCATGGGTTCGTTCGATACAAGTTTTAAATTAGATGAAATCTTTTATATTTTATAATAATTTTTTAAAAAGTATAAAAAAATAAAAAAGATTAAAAAATAAAAAAAAAAAAAAAATAATAATAAATACAAAAGTACATGCTACTGCTTCATTTCAGAAAAATTATGAGGCAATTTATTGATAATAGTTGATAAAAAAAGTATTTATATTTTGGTTTCATTTCATTGAAGGAAGTACTGCAGTAAAAGTTCAGGAACGCGCTTTTTTGAACAATTTTTTGAGTAGATTGTTGTCTGAATTATATCATACCATCTATTGGTATACATAGGTCTTGTGACTTCTTAATCGTTTACGTATTCAATATATGCATCTTTACTATCACAAGTATCGAAATATTAAATCCCTTAAACGATGCATAAAGATAAGTCTCCAACATACCATTGTTCCCTTAAACTGCATTCATAATAAGGAATTGATGTTTTATTATTATTATCGATTCTGTGGTGACCCTATATTTATTACCATTCACTTGTTGGGTTTTAAGAAAATCCTTCAATTAGTTAAACGAATAATTTTTTTTTCCTATCATTTCCAATCTTCAATCTATACTTTTAAACATATGATTTAAAGAAATGTATATGACATTAATACCGATATAATGCTTGAATAGGAATAGTTTTATCACACAGAAATTAAGTCGTACGTAACAATGTATCCTTGATATTAATCTGAAAAAGGTTCAGTGATAAATTTTTTGGTCCTTTTTATAAGATGTTTTTATTAATATACAAAAAAAATAAGAAAAGTTAAACCACTAATTCTATAAAAGATCCGCGACTGATTCTTTCTCCGTTATGTTCAAACGCATCTTTATTTTATTAAATATATGGTATAAAAATTCATTATTCGATTGAAGTGAGAAGAAAACTAAACATCCGAGAGAAGATTAAAACATTTCTGCAGCTTGGTTAATGGTCTTAGACTTCTTACCATTTTTTTAACTTTCATATTTTGAATCCCATTATTTATATCTTCGATTTGAATTTACCACTAAGGTCCCACGTAATTCAAACAACACGTACAATAGTAAGTAAGTAGGGTGTGTTTACTCTTTCACCGAAAAAAGATCGAAATTTCGCCTGTAGAATAGTAGGTTTCATAACTAGGGAAGGAAATAGAAAATTCCTTAACAAGAGTAAAGTTTGCGACCAGAGCTGAGTAAATTGTAACGAGGGTGAACCCAAGTTACAATTTATTCGGCGAGGATCACAAGCTTTACTCAAGTTAAGGAATTTTCTATCCTTCCCCAGTTATGAATTATATTTTTCACAACTGCTCTGAGAAAATAAGTACTTTATCTCCGAAAAAAATCTGTTTCTACAATTAATCAAGAATAGTTATTTGTGTACCTGTTCTGGACGATTGATTTTAGGCATTTTCGCTTGTTTCGCTTTTCACTTCGTTTGGTCTACAACTTTCCATGCAAAGAGGCGAAATCCAAAAAAAACTTACAAAAATGCCCTCATTTTCGGCCCCGTCGCATGTAAAATAAATATTTTGTTTCCGAAAAAAAGTCGGGACTCGGTCTCCACAATTTATAATTTCACAAATACTATGATGATAACATTGTCAACGTAATTTTCGAAAATGCGTAACCGAAAAAGTGTGTTTTAATCGGAAAAAACTGTAGTGCCAGTGTTACAGAAGTGAAAATTATTGTGTACGATGTTGTTTATAAAATAATTGTCTATTTGTTTCATAAATATCGAAAAATGTGTTGAAATAAATATGTTCAATAGTAAAAACGTATATTAAACAATTTCTTTTTCACTCACCCTTCTGTCATTTTTTCTCAGAGTATCATTTCAAGAAAAATCAGATTTTGCATGAAAACTATATAACTTTTTATGCAATTTAGTTGAAAAAACTTAACGTTTCATGCATCATTTGAGTGTTATAGTGATATACTTTATATCATTGAGTGATTTAATAATTCATTTTCATTCACTCAAGTTTTATCACTTCCATATCAAATCCATTTTTTCACTCAGTGATATAAAGTATATCATTATAACACTCAAATGATGCATGAAAAAGTAATTTTTTTCAACTAAGTAAATCTTGTATGCAACTCGGTGCGTTAGGGGTTGTTAATGCACACAACGTGATCGTCCAACTCGCCTGCGGGTAGATGCACAACTGCCTGAATACATTGCCTGAACTCTTAAGTGTATGAAATCACGTCCACTTAAAATAAGAATGGAAATTGCCGAAAGGGCAATATTGAAAACCTTCCGAAGAAACGGTGAAAAAACCTCTACAAATATCCACAAAAAAAAAACAATTTTCAAAAAATTTAAAAAAAAAAAATTATTTTTTGTACTATCTTAGAACCGACCTGGAACAGCTAGAAGAGGCCTCTGACCCATACTTCCATGGACCTATGGCTCTAAGGAAAGGCCTCGAGACCATACTTGCATGGACATCTTTCTCTATAACACTAGAGAAAATAGAGGGGAAATTTTTTGTTCATGGAAGTATAGGTCTAAAGCCTCTCCTTTGGGCTCTTGGTCGGTCTTAACATCGGCTCAGCCCAAAAAAGTTTTTATTTAAATTTTTTTTGAAAGTTATCGGTGGTTTGGGGGGGCTTGGAAGGGTTTTTCACGCCGTTGGCTCGGACGGGTTTATCAATATTGTCTCTTCGACAATGTCTAATCCAATTTAATGTGTATACGTTATTTCGGCAAAGGTGGTTCGAGGCGTCAGATTTCATGATACATTTACTTAAAGGTAGCACGAATAATCTTAATCTATCAGGTCAATATCTCCATTTCTTTTTGCTAAGTTTTCTCTCAGTCCGATTTCGATGAGCTTAATTTAGTTACAGACTCTACAGATTTTTACTAATTTAATTTCCGCTGAGATCGATTTTCTTCGTTCTAATTTCGCAGAGATGTGAGTCGAAAAGTTTCACCAACATTCAATTAACCACGTTTTAGAACACAATTTTCTAAGGTGCATGTCTTTGGCACCCTGACCATTCATTTCTGGCTGCGCCTTAGGCATTCCTCAGGCAAATGGTTATGTACAATTTTGTTCTGCTGATCTTAAGTTTTGATCTGGTCCGGGGTTCAAGAACAAAACGTTTTAGTGGTGAAAACATGTCTATTTACGGTTGCTCTCACTTTTATCGACTTTTTCGAAATTCCGCCAATTGTTCTGAACAATCATACACAAATAACAAAATCATATTTTCAAATTTTCTAAACTTTCCAAATAATTTCCAAAATTTCCAAATATTCCAAAATTTCGAAATAATTTCCAAATTTTCCAAAAATAGACTCTGGTTCTGTTCTGGCGATATCACTACGCCAAATTTACCAAATAAGGCAAAATCGGATAAGGATGTTGAATCTATTGTGAGCTACAAGCAACGCTACAGTAATTTTTTTTTAATTTGTACCGATTTTGCCTTATTTGGTAAATTTGGCGTAGAGCGCGATTTTGACAAGCACCTCCATTTTGAAAGAAATGTCACACTGTGACCTGGGTCAAAATCATATCTTTTTGGTCTAAGTGATATAATATACTTCTGCATGTTGATTCTTAAAATAAAAATAGTTGGAAAATTAGCGCCGCGTGCCGTGAACATAATGGAAAAATAAAAAAGCGGGGTTTGTATGTACACACTATGTGTGTACAAATAACCACAATTTCTTGAACAAAATACTTATGTACAAAATAAAAATTTTTGTATGCTTTTTTTGTACAGAAACAAATTGGGGGCAACCGTAAATAGACATGTTTTCACCTCTAAAACGTTTTGTTCTCGGACCCTAGACCAGAACAAAACCTAAGATCAACAGAACAAAATTGCACATAACCAAGTGCCTAAAGCGCAGCCAGAACGAAATGGTCGGAGTGCTAAAGACATGCATCTCTTTTCGACCATAACTTCGAAAGTTCTAAACCGATTTTGCCGAAATTCAAATTCTTTATTATTTATTCAATTATTTTTGAGGAAAAAAAATGATTTTGAAAATCGGATAAGATTTACCCAATTTATGTAAAAAAACGTTTGGCCCGAGTAGAGACTCATTTTTAGGTCCGTGGCTGAGTCTGTCGACTCGAAATCAAGAACTGTTCTGTGTCGGACATGCCTAGACCATTCAAACAAAAAAAAATGTATGAAAATCGGAAAAGATTTATGCGAGTTATGTACAAAAGACCGAAAATCACTTGGGCGGCCCTAGCTCAGCGGCACTTCCCACTTTCGGTGTTATCTTTCCCCTGAAAGATTTTGAAAATCGGTTAAGTTTTACTCGAGCTATCTCGTGTTTACGGACGGACGGACAACATTTTTGTTGCTGATATGGCTTCTGAGGACCATGATCGATTCTCTCCCCTATTGCCTCCCTCCCTCGAATCGACTGGTTACAAACATAGTGGTAAACGCATGGGACTCGTACTTCGTACGGGTCCAAACATAACCACGTAATTATATCACTTATTAATAAAAATATCTTATCAAACATGCGTTCATCATTTCAAGTAGCGCAAAACCACATACAAAAGCGTCGTCAGATGAAACGCCACTGTTCCCGTAGCTGTAAATTATATGAAAAAAATGTCTAGCTGTAAAGACCCTCATATAATTGAATGGCTATTTGTAAAAATATTACTTTTATCATCTGCAAACGTTAAGATAAGACACATTATTGCTAGCTCGCGCATGACAACATTTGCATGATTCGCATATTAATTTATGATTAACATTAAAAGTTATTGTTGCAATTCACGAGACGTTTACTTTAATTAATTCACATTTCATTTCAAAACCTTGAATTAGTCGGTTCGATTTTACATTCCACGAACGCACTTTACTGAGTGTTAAATTATTATCAACAAATAAATGGGTAGCAAGGTGTATAAGCGTACATCTTGTTCAAACACGTAAGCGAGGATGCAGACAACATCATGAATTGCTTATTTTCCATTCATTTCGAAAGAGGGTTAAAAAAATAGTATACAATGCACTTCTCACAGAATCCATGTTTAGTCAAGTGTGTAATCGAATAATTATGGATTATTCGAGTCAATGGGAAACAGGAAGGAAATCTATGGGTTTCGATTTTCGATAATTGTTGGTAATGAATTTGTACGTTCAATGTAAGTTGAAGAACACAGAAGATATGTAAAAATGTAAAAGTCTCAATATACCTTCAATGTCGGAATCATCTCTTTAATCTTTTGTTAAGGGTAATGTGTGCGTAATGCTGTTTAAATTTTGCCTTTACCATTGACATGTTCATGCCATTGTGGCGACAAATAGTAAGGAATATTTTTTTATACATTTTTAGGCACCGATACAAAAAACGAGTGGTAAAAATATTGTTGGATGTAATGCCGACTTATTTATTTTCCGAATGCTTCATAAAACAATCCCTATTTTCGTGCTAATCAATAATGAGGAAGTCGAGCACATTTTACCTAAGTTCCTGATTAATACAAAATTAGGATTGGTAAAAAAATTGATTAGCTATACTTCCTGCTCATTTCTTAAAAAACATTACTAATACCATCAACATATAAAGGGAATGTGATTGATTGCACGTAAGACATGCTACGTATCAAAGGCTGTTTTCTTAAGCGCGGATGATTAGTTCGTTCGACTGACCACCGCATAATCAGCGAATATCTGTGGAGGAAAAAGTTTTTTGATAAATTCGTACCACCTTTCAGAAAACCTTAATTTCACAGACTGTAGCTGAACGTATCAGGTAGGCTTTCGATAATTAATTGCAGTGATTTACAATTTTATTTTCTTTTTTGGAAGAATAAATAAATATTTGAATGAATGGGTTGAATGGATGAATGGCATTGTTTAGTCAAAAAAAAACTGCGACTTTCATGAATTATTTTCGATATACAAAGAACTTCTGAAAACACCCGACCTAAATAAAAAATATAATTTTTGTGCAAACACAAAAGTATATTATTAACGACAAAAAAGATACAATTCCACTGAAGATGTTGACGAGTTTTATTAATGCTAGCGCCTATCAATTTCCTAGCCATGGATATGCTGTTTTAATGTTTTTATAGACAATGGGTATATGCTCATTCAAAAAACCGGACATGTCAAGTCAACAAAATCTTTCCAAAAAGGTGTTAACACGGAAACGCCCATTACGTCAATTTGAAAGATAAATGCATCGTGTAATAATAATATTGCAAACCAATAAATTAAGACGAGAATGCTTTCGAATTTAAGAGCGGATGTTTTCTAAAGTTAAATGTAGAATGTCTTTTTAACATTTATCACCTATATTTAACAGCTATTATAACAGATTATTCACTTTAACAGCAAAAGAATTGCGTCAGAAAACACATTTTAGGAAATAGATGCTGCCTCTAATGCACATACTTAAATCAGATCTAGAAAATTATATGGCAATGCAGTTCCATGAAATGATAAATACATAAATAATAATTTTGAAGTTACGGGCATTTGCGGTTTGTTGAAGTAATTTATGTGAATGAGATTTTGAAAGGATCGACTAACAGAAGTGAAAACCAAGTACTCGAAAAATTGCAATTCATCACCAATATGATATAAGATCAAGTGTCGTTAGCCAGGTTATGGACATGGGTCTACAGGAAAAATTGTAACTTTCCAGTTCTAAAAGTTTCTAGTTATCGTGTGAATGGTGAAGCTCAAGTGGCTGAAAAGTAGCAGAAATCAGGAGACGTAATTGACGCCAAAAATACAATTATGAAATCTCATGCGGGGCGTAGAATAGTTAGAATTGAAAGTTGAAAATTCAACCCTGTGCCCTGGTTATTTTACGCTATTTTTCATCGCTTACTTACTTACTTA
>CM055406.1:134056302-134087187 GCA_029228625.1 Pseudolycoriella hygida
TCGGTTGTGTTGGACCGATATGCGAGACCTAACAACCACTTTAACCAAGTAGTGGTCAGAATCAACATTTGGTCCTCTACAGCTCCTGACATCCAATACATTTGTACAGTGGCGTCCATCTATCAAAACGTGATCAATCTTGCTTTTGGTTTGTCCATCAGGTGATACCCATGTCGCATTGTGGATGTTTTTATGTTCGAAATACGTTGTCGTTAGAGTTTTCATGGAGGTTGTATTTACCAATTGTGAGAAGATAGAGAAGACTTCGCGACCTACCTTGGCATTCAGATCTCCAAGCAGAACCTTAACGTCACGTTTCGGTGCTCCATTATATCTCCACCAGTTTCTCGTAAAATAGCTCCTTCGCTTCGTTGTCTTTTTCCTTCGTGAGTAATTAGGCGTTAATAAGAGTATAGTTGAAAAATTTTCCTCTTATCCGTAGAGAGCATAATCGCTTGATAACAGGATTGAAACCAATCGCCGCGTTTCTAGCTGTGCTGAAAACCATGAAACCTGTTCCATACTCTCTTGGACTGTCGTTGCTCTTCCCATTGTAGTAAAACTTGTAGTCGCTACTGATCATGGTGTCCTTTCCAGGCCATCTCGTTTCTTGCACTGCCGTAATGTCAATTTTTGCCGCTGTTAGCGCACTTGTGAGAGATCTCAATCCTCTTGGCCGCAACAAAGATCTTAGATTTCATGTTCCTAGTTTTAAATCGTTGTCCTTTTTTCGTTGCTTGACCCGTTGCCGTTTATACTGTCGGATCCGAGGCTGTGTTGTTGAATTCATAACCGTTATCCATTTTTTCCGGTGTTTGGAGGTTACCCAAACGACCAACCTACTTCCGTTTCCCCGATGACCCGTAGGATAGAAATCAGGTAGCACTCTCAAGTTTAGCACAAAACTCCGAAGAGGATTGAGGTCCCGGGGACTACGACGTGGACGTAAAAAGAGCACTTGATAGTTAGACAGTTGCACACCTGGCACATGACACAGACTACCACACTCCACTCATATGCAATCAAGCGCTACCCTATCTAACTATCCGATCCCCTACATCGCTACAACAACGGAAATCATAATTTTAACCTTCTAAGTGGGAGCCGAAAATGAAAATCTGCTACGCATCAGACCTGCGTACGCATCAGAACAGATGTGGCAAAGAGAACAAATGTTCCACAAAGCCGAAGCTTATCTAATCTAAATAAATATCGCCTTGACTCTTGAGTATATGAAATGGGAAAATATATTCGACCGATAAATTAAATCAATACTACCGATAAAATGTAATAAATGACCGATAACTTTTGACCGATACCTTCATTTCACCCATTTATCTAGGTAATTTTCCCTTTTACAAAATGTCATGAGGTCTCTTAGGCATTACCCCAAATATTCGCGTTTTAATTCTACTTTGAAAATGTGTTTAGAAATTTCAACTTGGATATATTTTCTTTCCACATACTATCTTCGACATGCGCTCGCTCAGTTTGTCATGTTTAAAATTATTCTTTTTCTGTTGGGTAGTTTTAGTTTAATTTTTAAGTTTGTCTTCTAATGATGAGGGATGACTGTTTGCGAACATTTGCATAAAGAGTTTGCTTCGTTTCCGTTCGTAATATTAAATACGGATTTATTGAGTTTTGTTCTCTTCAGGTTTCTGAACAATTTGGAAGTATTTTGGAATAATTTTTAATGGCTATTGAATATTGATTTTTTATGAAACAAAATTTCTTAACTGTTACGTTAAATTGTTTTCTTTATCAATTTTTTGATTTTTCGATTTGGTGTTTTATATTATGTAAGTGAAACTGTCAGTAAACTGCATTTTTATCGGAATTCGATGAGCTACAGATTATGGGAAATACACACTACTAACACAAGAAACAATCCGTATCTTATCGTAAAGTATATTCGAGTGAATTAATGCTCAAAGAAACCCCGCTATGAATTCCAATGTATCCTCGACTCAGCGGTTTGCTGTTCAATTTTTCCAAATAAACACAGACAGTATAAGATTGTTTTGTCAATGGCAAAGCACTGGAAATTGTAGTTTTTGCAGTCTTTTTTATATTTTTTGCCGATCGAATCCTGCAAAGTATGTGTTCCGAAATTGTATTGTAATTCAGACACACACATAAATTTTAAAGATGTCGGAAATGACGAAAATTTTGATGCGTTTTGAAAAGTGCATCGTAAATGGAGTAAAAAAACTCATAGTATCAACCCAACATGCAAAAAATTGCATTAAAAAAAAGTTATAAGGAATAATGTTACTATTGTGAACTGTCACACCTGTGCGTGTTCGACTTTGTTGACGTACGACTTTGAAATTTCATTGTGAAATACGTCAGAGTAATAACCACTGCATTGGCTTTCTTGTGTACTAGGTTTGCTCGTGCAGCTTTGAGGAAATTTGAGAAAATTGAGGCTTATGAGGAAATTACAGCCACGAGGCCTTCATCCAATATTCATAATTCATTACTACCAAAGAAGAAAGAATCGATTTGTCGATGTTGCTGAATCAACAATTCGAAAATTGAAAAACCAAATTGTTATAGACGAAGCTCAAAAACACAAAAAAATCGGTCTAAACTATGATGTAATTTTCTAGAACAGTCTTCACACATTACGTGATCGTCACCAAGAATGGGCTCAGTTTTAGTTCACTTTTTACCATCATTTCAAGTTGATACGTTTGATATGAAAAATGCAGACAGAGCTTTTCGGGAATAAATTGTTGAAATCATCTTATTATTTAAAATTTCGAAACATTTTATTTCATTCAATAATAAATTACTGCGGCATACAGCATTTTCGGGCCGAGGGTCGCCTAGTAGATTGTCTTTTGTACATTATAGCCCTTTTCAACCAGCAAATGATTGCAAGCTATTCCTCGGGCGAATCTTTTTTTGTGTATAGTTTATCGTTTTAAACAATTTTGTGGAAGAAACTATATGAAAAAAAATTGGTTTAGGGGTCCGGCAAGTAGTTTTATTCAGATATGAAGATACGTTGATTAGAAAGAGACGGACATAGTTTAAACACACGGGACCCCTAAACCAATTTATTTAATACAGTTTCTTCCACAAAATTGTTTGAAAGGATAACTGTACCCAAAAAAAGATTCGCCCGAGGAATAGGTTTCAATCATTTGCTGGTTGAAAAGGGCAGGTACATACACATCGAGTAAATCTTTGCCGATTTGTAAAAACTTTTTTGATCGAAAGGTAACTTAGCAATATATGGAAGAAAATTTTACGGGGTCTGACTTGCACCACGAGGGGTCACTTACTATAAAAATTTACATCGAATTTACACAATTTTTTGGAGTTTTTGATCGTCTACATTTTATAGATGCCGTTTTTATATTTTCAGTTTATTATAGGATTCGGCAACATCGACAAATTTGCGTTGCATGGCCGAATCGAGTTACAAATCGATTGTTTCTTCTTCGGCAATAATGAATTTTGAATGAATATTGATGAATAACCGACATCCCCGTGCCTTGCACCCATCAGAATAGACGAAAAAGAGAGCACATGTTACAAAAAGACTTTGGCTCTTTTTTATCTACTCAATGCTCAGAAAATCTCATCATTAGAAGAGCTAAACATCAACTTGAATTAGATGAATGTTAATGAAAAACGACCAACTATCGTGTAGTGTCGCGTAGCCGGAGTTGGGCCTACATTAAGGACCCTACAGCCCGAAGCACTTAACCAATATTCACCAACTTTTTTTTCGTGATTACCGGGAGTCGATATTTTTTATTTAAAAAAGGGGAAAAAAAAGTTTTGAAAATCAGTTGAGTTTTACTCGAGTCGTCGTCGTGTTGACAGACAGACGGACGGACAATTTTTTTGCATTTTTCTCTTATTTAGACCCCGAAACGAAAAAATAACCAACTCGCGTGTCCCGATCCGACTGGTTAGACCACTTTTAGAAGAACTTCGTTATTCGTACGGGTCTAAAAACTGATTATGATGTGAATATTGGGCGAAATCGGTTCCGAAGTTACGGTATAAAAAGTAGTCAAAAAAGTGGTTTTTTAAAGGTTTATGTAACTTTTCACTTAATCTCTGGGAAATTAGAACGGTTAAAAATCTTCAAGGTTTTTGAATGAAAGATATGAACTTCAGAAATCACGAAAAAAGTAGTGGAAACTGGTTGAGTGATTCGGACTGTAGGGTCATTAGTGTGGGCCCAACTCACGCTACACGACCCAACTTGATGTTGGTGGTTTTTCACGAATATTCCTCTAATTATGAGGTTTATAGTGCAGTGTTGTATAGAAAAAAAAGGCAAACTTTTTGTCCATGCAATATGGGTCCGAGGTCTCTACTTATGGCCATACGTCGGGCACTCCGCGAAACATTTTTTTTTGCTAAGTTGTGGAGTAAATTGATTTTTTTCACCGTGGAAGTATGGGTATGGGTATGAGGCCTGTCCTAAGTGCTCTAGGTCGGTTTGATGATCGGCTTTAAAATCGGGCCAAGTAAAAAAAATTTTTTTTTGTTAACAATTTTTACCTTTTTTTGAATTTTTTTTTCAATTTTTGTAGTTTTGTGTATATCTCGAGAGGTTTTCACATTGTTGCTTCGGACGGCTTTTTCGATATTGTCTTGCGGCAATTTCCAATCTAATTTAGTGTGGACGTAATTTCTTATACTTAAGAGTTAAAAGGCATGATTAATTTACGTTCGAGTGTTTTTGCAGCATCTATTCTGATGCGTACGGGTCCGCTCGCATATGTTTTGAATAATCGATTTGCACGAAGATATTGACGCAAAACATTAAAAACTTTTTGAACGAAAATGCTTCACATTACGAAAATTCTTACACAATTACAAACTAGATATTTTAGTGGCGGACAATTGACCACACATCTTTTATCTGCAGGATGGACTTACAAGATTGTCATATCACTCTTCTATGTACCTATGGAACACGAATTTGATTGCTGTAACAGTTAATTTTAAGCTAAAAGAGATTTGTATATAAAAACCCAAGTGATTATATGTGAGTTTCATAAAAGTGTATAGTTTCGTTTACACGTAACATGAAATCGTATTTGACCGCCTTTTCGATCGCGCTTTGCATCTACGCATGCATGGGCCAACAGACCTACAATTACACCGAAGCAATCCGTTTATCCAACACATTTTATAGAATTCAGAGACAAGGCAGGATAGCTGATAATCACATTCCATGGAGAGTGGACTGTTTCCTACATGATGGTCAGGATGTAGGAATTGACCTTTCTGGAGGACATTTTCACGCAGGTAATCTTTGTGTTTAGTTTAGGTGAACTGTAAAGGAATTTTAGTTGTTTTGCTTCGCCAGCTGATTACACGAAGTTTCTGTTTCCATATGCTTCATTTACGACAATGTTGAATTGGGGTCTACTTGATTGGGCTAACGGCTACAATGAGACTGTAGTTGATGATTCTTTTGATACAGTTCGTCGGTCGTTGGAATATCTTGTAGTTATGCACCCTTCACCGAACGTTATGTTCGTACAAATCGGAAATGGAAGTCTAGACCACACTCTTTGGGAAAGGTGTGAAGGTAAACGAAAATTACTAAGTGACTATCCACAGACGCCTTACGACGCATGAAACCATTAAGTCTTTCGATAAGGTTTTATGTGTTGTACGGCATAATAGGTTATTCTCCGCTTTGACTCAATGAGTGGAATGCGGAAATTTAAAGTAAATTTACAAAGATTGGCCACATGGACCAAGGACAACTTTCCAAATCAATGAAACTGCACCAGGAAGTGATATTGCTTCTGGTATGTATAAAGGTGAATTAGTTTTTTTAAAAAAAAACTTACTTTTACTATCTCATCAGAGTACGCGGCGGCCTTTGCGTCGGGGTATCTAATTTTTAAAGACAGAGATGCAGCATTTGCTGAAACGCTTCTACAGCATGCAATTGATGCATACGAATTTGCATTTAATTTCCGAGGGAAGTATTCAGATAGCGTTCCAGAGATAGCTGAGTTTTACAAGTGAGTGACCGAGATGATGTAATTCGGAAATAATTTATTTATCATGTAGCTCGACCGGATTTGGTGATGATCTAGGATGGGGAGCGGTGTGGCTACTTAGAGCGACGAACAATACTCAAAGATACAAACCGATATTGGACAAGTTATGGTGTGAGGAAGATTACCAAGAGAACAATGGTACTGAGTTTTCTTGGGATAAAAAGTATGCCGGTATGAACAACCTGAGGGGCCTCACAAAGTACACACGCTAAAAAAACAGTTTTTTGACCCCCCCTCCCCCTCACACACATATTTCCATACATTAGATGGGAGCACCTTTTTTTAAAACTTTCCATAGCAGCGAGCGTATTTTGTGAATTGCCCCAAAGCAGCTAATGAAAAATCGTGAAAAAATATTATTTGCGTGTAGGTGTTTTTATTCTTGGAAACAAGGTTCTAGAAGAAGCAGGAAGTGCAGAAGCAAGGTATCGTGATAAAGGCATCGAATACTGTAATGCGGTTATGAATGTCGAAAGGACCCCTCAAGGGTTGACATTAATAGATGAATGGACGCCGTTGCGATTCGTTTCAAATGCTGCGTTTGCCTGTCTCAATCTCGCAGAACAACCTAACTCCGGCAACGTAACTGCTTACAGACTTTGGGCTATGAGTCAAATGCATTACATTTTGGGAGATACAGGAAGAAGCTTCGTTGTCGGCTTTGGAGAGAATTCACCTAGGAATCCTCATCATAGAATTAGCTCCTGTCCTCCAAGACCTGCACCTTGTGGATGGGCCTTTTTCAACAGCGATGCAGATAATCACTTTGAGTGCACAGGTGCACTGGTAGGCGGTCCTGATAGGAATGACAACTTCCAAGATTTACGCCAGAACTGGGAACAAAACGACGTAAGAATTGATTTTTTCAATAATACAAAATCGGCTTAGGCCTACTCTCTATTGTAGGTTGGTTTAGACTACAACGCAGGTTTTCAATCTGCAATGGCTGCATTGAATCAATTGCAACGATTCGGATTAATTCCTTAATACAAAATCAAGAAAAATAAATGTTACTAACGTTGAAAAAGTTCACAATTTGGTAAATTTTCATTTCTCCAAAACTTTCTGATATGCAAAGTTGGTGTAGACGAAGAGAATCATCTGATTGCTTTTAGAACCGTTCGAAGAACGAAGTTCTTCTTCTTCATCTTTCTTTATTGCTATTGAATGAGGAAGGTCTTTCGACCTTATAAATAACATATAAGTTCATTAAGTTCTTCGAAAAGGGGTGTTATGCGTTTAGACTTTTGTAACCACACCAAATTCGACCCGGGAGAAGGGAGGAGCTTCGATCATGGTCCTTAGATGACGAATCAACAATAAAAAAAGGTTCGTCCGGCCGTCCGTCAAACTCAACCGATTTTCAAAAACTTTTTTTCCCCTAAAAGGTAATTAAAAAATCTTCAATTTGATTGAATCTGGGCACTATCGGCTCAAGGGCCAATGAGCTAGGGCCGTTAAAGTGGTTTTTGGTCTTTTGTACATAGTTCGAGTAAATCTTTTTTTTGTTTGAAAGGACTGGTCATGCTTGATATTTTATGGAAAAACTGGCCCTAAAATTGAATTTCTACTAGGGCCCAACGTGTTTTTTTCCACACAAATCGGGTAAATCTTATTCGATTTTCAAAAACTCTTTTTTTCCTGGAAGATAATAAGAAAATTGATTATTGGCATGAATTTCGGCAAAATCGGTCAAAAACTTTCGAAATTACGGTCGAAAAAGTGGTCAAAAAGGAGGTTTTTTGAAGGTTGGTGGAACTTTTGGACTTATGTATCCGCGAACTTAGAACTGAAAACGCTCTTCAAGGTTTCGACTGAAAGATGTGGGCATCAGAAGACCACAAAAATTATACTTGTCAAAATCTGTTGATTGGTTGGGGCTGTAGATTCCTCAGTGTGGGCCCAACTCACGCTACGCGACCCAATACGGATATTTGGTTGTTTTTTGTGAATATTTCTTTAATGGTGAGGTTTTTTGCGTAGTGTTGCAGAGAAGAAAGAGGCGAACTTTTTTTTCATGGAAGTATGGATCAGAGGTCTTTCCTGTGCTCTAGGTCGGTTCTAAGATCGGGCCTAGCGCAATTTTTTTTTCACATTTTTTCCATTTTTTTTTAATTTTGGGCTTTTAAAGGATTGGAGATGTTTTTTGCGCCGTTTCTTTTACTTTTTCGGCAACTTCCAATCCAATTTAATGTCGACGTAAAAAATTAAGAGTTACGACAACATTTACTTCGAATCTTTTTGCAACATCTATTCTAATGCGTACGGGTCCCCTGCATATGTTTTTTATACTCTTTGTGTGATTTTTTTTTTCAAACTTTTTTTTGAAATTGTTTTCTTTAAATTGTGAGAGGTTTTTTGTGCCGTTGCTTCGAACGGATCTTTCAACATCGACCTTTGGGCAATTTCTAAACCAATTTAATGTGGACGTAATTGCATACAATCATGGGCGCGCGGTAGCGATGCGCCCGTGACGCAAGTCCTCATACGAACAAAAAATTCAGAAAAAATTTTTTCGTAGACTTCGGAACCATATATACGGCTAAGTTTTGACTTTTTCCCTTGCGTCGTACCCCCCCCCCCCCCTGAGTCCTTGTTTTTTGGATTCTACGTAAAATTTTGATTGAAATCGACCCTTTACTCATTAAAATCGGCACAGGAAAGAACAGAAAAACTATTACATTGGGGGGTCCGGCATATGTGACGCATTTTTTTAATCAAAAGTGAAAATATTTCAAAAGAACTTTTGCAAAGCTTTAAGCGTTGCGTCACCGCAATTGATATCAGTTGTTTTGGAAGAAGCGACGAGGACTTGCGTCACGTTTCCCTTTTAAAAAGGGTTTTTGTTGTAATTTAGAGTTTAGGCAATATTTACATATAATGCATTCGAGTCTTTTTGCTTTATTTATTTTGTTTGCTACGGATATATTTAGGTGCATGTGGTCAGTATCAACTAATTCGTGCTGGGAAGCAAAGGGGGCCTATAATTTGTGTCTGAATTAGTGTTCTCGAATGGTTAATTGAAGATTTAATTTTTTGTTTCTGTTTCATTTTCTTGCTCAAAAACTACGTACTAGAGTACTAGAGTACAAAAACTTATTGATGAAGGTCCTTACGTGCTTTTGAATGAGAACTCGTCCTGGCTGTTAGGAGTCGCTCTCGGCTATACACGTTGATGAATCTTTATCCTGACAATTTAGTGATCAAGACGAAGTTCCTCAAAACAGTTCAATTCATAAAGGCAAAAAACTATGAGCTACGTGCGGCTTTTAAGACAAAAAGAATTGAAGCAGCATTCGGTGACAACCGTAAGACATGGAAGTTATATAAAGAGATCGTTTTCTATCGTTACAAACAAGAACAGGACAAACCAATTACGATCGATGGCCTGTTCGAAACTCCGTCCAGTCATGCGATGCTGTCAATGAGCATTTCTGTGCTGCTGGTGAGCGTCTCGCCACTGTGATAATTTCAATTCATGGCTATGAAATTGATGACATCGGCGATCTGTATCCCGAATACTCTGATAACGACTGGTCCTTCAAGGAAGTAGACTCGGAGAGCGTAGTAAAAGCGATCGAAAGCCTGCCAAATAAGAAATCCACCGGTATAGACAAAGTCCCAATTAGCCTCTTGAAGACAACATCACTCACTATAGCTCCTTTGATTGTGCTCTGCTTTAACATGATGATTCAAACTGCAGTCTTCCCGGTCGAGCTGTTAAAGGGTCGCCTAAAATTGATTCACAAATCCGGAAGTTTCGATATAGAGAATTTTAGAGGATTAACTTTGCTACCATCGCTCTCTAAAGTATTTGAGCATCTGCTGTCCACACAACTAATAGCTTATCTGAACGGATTAGATTTCTTTAAAAGTAACCAATTCGGTTTTATTCGTCATTCGTGTTGCCTCGGTGCTGCGTACCAGCTTGATGACTTTATCCAGTTCAGATACAGAAGTAAATTCGTTGCGGTCATATTTATAGACTTAAAGCGTGCATTTGACACTGTTGACCCCTACCGACTTTCACTCAAGTTTAGGCGTGTCGGTCTTTCCAACAGAGCAGCTGATCTGATGATGAGCTATCTTTGCAATCGCAACACAGCCACTACTATTGATGGCAAATGCAACAAATTCCGGAGTGTTTCCGTGGGTGTAGCACAAGGGTCGAAGATGGGTCCACTGCATTTCATCGTCTATATGGCAGATATGTTGACTCTTGGGTTGCTTGGACGTTTGATTCTGTATGCTGATGATACCGCCCTGTGTTATGCATGCGACACTGCTGCAGAGCTGGAAGAATCCATGAAGAGAGACATTCGGATCATAAATGAATGGCTAAATCGCAACGTTCTTACGATGAAAATCGGTAAGACGTGGTACATGACATTTGGCAAAGCGAAGAAACTTCCGGACTTCGACATCTTAATCAGTGGCGAGACAATTAAACGAGTGACTACTTTTAAGTATCTGGGCTTGATTCTTGATGAAAACCTGTCATTTAAAGCACATATCGAACACGTCAAGAAGGTGATTCGTCCGTTCATACCACTCATATGGAGGCGAAGGAGATACATCCCGATGAACAAACGCAAACAGATTTATTTTGCTTACGTGCAAAGTCATATCGCGTATATGCTGCCGATTTACAGTAGTGGTTCCAAAACGAAACTCAATCAACTACAAAGAGTACAGAACATCAGTTGCATCAAAGCACTTTACCAGTTACCTAAACTCACACCGACGACGTATCTGTACTCAACGACCATTCTTCCGGTAGAAAAACTTGCGTTTGTGGAACGAGTCACATACCTCTACAAGATTGTTAGATCGCTGGTAAAACACAACTTTAGTATCCAAATGAACCGCGAAATTCATTCTTATCGAACTCGTCAAGCAAATGATCTACGTTGTCCCGACAATCATTCAATATTGAAACAGTCAGTGCACGAATACAACCGTGACTGTGCTGACTTGAAACAACTCAACTGTATCAGAACATTCAAAGCAAAGTTAAAAATCAAAGTTATGATGAACTGCAGTAAATACCGAGTGATATCGCCGTACTTTTTCCTGAATTAAGAAAAAAAAAAAAAAATGTGATCCCTTTGCCAAAAATTATTCTGTGATATTTTTTTTTCACTTTCTTAAATTTCTTTCTTAATTTATTTGTTTTACTTTTAAACTGACACAAACCCATTGGTGCTAAATATTGATAAATTATGACTCGTTTATAAAACTGTTCAATTTGGACAGTTTCTGTAAACACGCTTAATGTATAAATTGTCCTATCTGTACTTTGTTTGTAAGATGTGCTGCTAGTTTACTTTTACTGTATTTATTTATGTATTGTATATTTGTACCAACTGCCTTGAAAATGCTGCAAAAACTATAATATTGTATTCCAAGCACTGAAAGTAAGGAATGATAATAAACGAAATTTTCAAAAAAAAAAAAAAATGATGATCCCAATGCATTATTGGTTAAAGATATGCATCAAACGATAAACAAACATATAGATGTCCTTATTGGGAAGATTCGTCCAAACTACTTTAACGAAGCACGCCCACATACTAAATACGTCACTGATAAATTAGGTGAGTCAGTTAGGTTTAAACTGAAGAATCGAAACCCATACACTCCACGACTCCATTGCAATTCTAAACTACATAAAATTCCACAAGACAAAATGAGACAGACCAACTTCATTGAATATAGATGCACCTTGTGAACAGATTGCAAAATGTCTACATTGAAGTAAACTTACACCAACCAAAAATTTTTCTGTTAAAAATAGCGTCGACTTCATTGAAAGAATCCAAGGAATAGATACCGATAAGTCTGTCATCGACTCCTCTCAAAATCATGCAAAAAATCGTGAACAGATACATTAGAGATGAATCTCTGCAAGAGAAACCTCTACATGTCAAGCAACACGATGGCAAATCAGTAGACTCAGCTATTCACAATCTGGTTGGAAGAGTTGAAAAGCTTTTGCAGCAAAGGAACATGTCCTAGGAGCTTTCTGAGACATTGTAAGAGCTTTGAATCTAATCAGCTATGAATCTATTAGCAATGCCGCGTAAATTGTGCAAAGCAGAACGGTCGAAGCTAATTTCATTAGTTAAAATGCAGCTGGAATTGTGGAAAAAGGCTGTCTGCGAGAGGAGTACTGTCACCAATTCAGTGGAATATGATTATCACAACAACCCTTTTAAAAGGGAAATGTGACACAAGTCTTTGTTCCTTATTTAAAAGCCATTCACAATTCTCCATCCTACTTCCAATTGTTTAACAAAAATCGAAATACTAAAAGTGCTGATTTCGTCGTTTACAAGGTGTACTGATGAGTCGTAAACGACGAAATCAGCACTTTTAGTTTTTCGATTTTTGTTAAACAATTGGAAGTAGGATGAAGAATTGTGAGTGGCTTTTAAATGTTGATTCAAGCGGGTGGACTTTAATCTGCCGTAGGTACAGCAGCCATAGTAAAATATTACTTCTATGGGTGCAATTGTACCAAAACGAGAATTCTCTCAATTTTTACCTTCCTTGTTCCTTCTTCCAAAACAACTGATGTCAATTGGGGTGACGCTTAACGCTTCGAAAAGCAAAAAATTCTTTTGAAATATTTTCGCATTTGTTTAAAAAAATGCGTCACAAATGCCTATTCCTTCCAATGTATTAATTTTTCTGCGGTTTCAGATTTCATATCCCAAAAATCTAGCATTGCGCTATGTGTGGAGTACGGGTAGCCAAATTTTTGGGGTGTGAAATCTGATTATGGCTTCCTAAGAAAGCTTAACCAAGCAGGCTATAATGCCGAAGGCTCGCTGACGATCTCGTAATCTTAACCATAGGTAAATTCTAAAACACCTTGTACTCCCTGATGATTTCTGCCTTATCAATTGCAGAAAAATGGTGCAAAGAAAACAGACTCTGAGAATTATCAAAGCCATTAAGATCTACTGGCAATGCAGAGAAGCTTTTGGATTAAAACTCAAAGTCGACTATCTCCTAGGGCGTATCGAATTTTAGAACTTTTCATATCTGTGATAGCCTGCGTGCGAAAAGTGTAAACAATAAAAAACTGATTCCGAATATGTGGTCAGGTAGGCCGGCCAATGATGACAAAAAGTCCCTCTGGCCGGTTCAGCGCTTCAGTTGATAATATCTTAGTATAATAACACCCGTTTTGAAAATGATGTTCTAGCGAAATGTAGAGCATAAAAATTCTACAAAAATTCCGAAGGTCCCGATCTTCCAGGTTACATAGTTACCGAGTTGGTCTAACAACGAAGATTGGACCTTTTAGAATTTTGCTTATATATCTCGGCAAATAGGTCGCTATTATTTGCTTTAAATATGGATTTCACCGGTCTGGATTTCTATCTTTAAGAGTTTTTGTCACAATGGGTCCATCAACGTTATTTCGAAGCATGTCAAACCACTTCAAACTTCTTTAAAAATACGTCAATCGGAGCTGGTGGGTCGCTGACCATCGAAGTTCATTTATACTTGGCGTTCGACAATAGAAACTTTTGACCACCGCGAAAATTTGCGCAGGTGTACAACGTTCTTATTCGAAAACCTTGGTCATTGTTTTTTGTTATTAATCGCTCTTTTTTCAATGCAAGATCTTGAAAAAGACAAAACAATATAAATGAGAACTGAAGATAAACAATATAAACCAAACGCTTTTTAATTGTGTGGGATTAGTGATAGTTGAGGAACTCAAGGTCGCAATGGGTGGTAGGAAAAAAAAGATCAGCAAAAAATAACAAAAAACAATGGACTGGTCATTGTATTTATCTCTAGCTCCTTTTAAGTTCATCCAGTTTTATTACTCGTGACCTGACCGAGATCTTTAAATGGCAGTTCCTCGGTTTTTGGGAAATATCTCTAGCAGTTCTTTCTTTCCGTCAGTTTTTCAACGCATTTGGATTGCTTGCGGCCAAATGAGAACTTTGAATTACGGCTCCTCGACTTTGGGACTCAGGAAATGTCTGTAGTGCTTCTCAGTTTTCGTTGGTTTTTTCAATTGGTTTTTGGGTTATCTGCGACATGAGTTAGGTGTTCCGATGTTGGTTCCTCCAACTGTAAATATCAGAGAAAATGCGTTTTGAAGATATTTGTCTACTTCCAAAACTACTTACATCTTAACAAATACCATTTCAAAAGTGAAATGTGACGCAATTACTTCTATTTTTACAATACATTACAAATGCGTCACAAATGCAATACCAAACGTCGAAATAATATTTATATGCTCTCTGAATTCGTAGTAATAATAAATTCATATAAAAATAACAAAATAATTCATATAAAAAAGTATGCAAAAAATACGTCAATTAAAGTCACAATTTTCTCCAACTAAAGTCTAAAAAATAGGTCTTACACAAACAAGATCCGTCAGAACGTTAATCATCAGAAACATTTAAAAAACACTTGAATTTGCTCAATTTTTTTAATATATCTTTATCATCGTTCCTGTAGCAATATTAGTAGTAAATTTTTTACGAATATTTGTCGAGAGCTAGTAAGTACGTATGCTAAATTCTCATATGCACAGGGGAGTGAAATTAAAAAAGTTCAATGTCTTCTAATAACAGAATTAAGTAACTCAACACATTTTCTGTATTTATTGAATTGAATTTAATTGCACGTCTTCTAGCACTTTCTACACTTTCGACATGATCTTGTTGTTCTCGGTGGCATTTCTACTCACATTACCATATCTTCACTTAAACACTTCTGCAAGAACGGTAAAATCGCCTTCGGTAATTTTGCTTGCCAAATTGATTTGAAATAAAAAAAAACTAAAATTGTGCTCCAATAGTACGCCATCACTGGTTCGACCACATATAAAGGCAGATTTCCAGTAAACAAATACACAACGAGCAGCGGTCTTACAATTGTCACAGCAAGATTTTCTGGCCCAATTGTGAAAGTCAATTTATGTCTAGGTAAATAGAATAGAGTGTCGAAGGGTGTTTCATGCGCAACGTAGTACTCCTTATGTACCTTAGCCTCTGTCTCACCAACTCCTACAATCCTTTCCTACACGTGGTGACGCCTGTTATAGTGAGCAACCCACATGAACGATTAGGTAACCAACCCTAGTGTAGTAGTATGGGTCACTTAGCAGAAGGATTAGGGGTGCTGTCCTCGGGTAGTATCGTAACGTTACGTAAAGAGAGGGCCGAAGGCAGCTAGGCGCTATCAAGATAGGATGGCGACTCAGCGTGGTGGCGGATGATCTCAATAGCAAGAGACAACGGCAGCACGTACAGTCCTAGTTAGTTGGACTACTATCACTCACCAACCCGCAGTGGCCAGCGTGGTGTTTTATTGGGTAAAACCTCCCCGAAATGATTCGACAAACCAGACGATATCGGCCCTCAGTTCCCAGTCGCTCGTCGATCCCTGACTCCGACAACGGTCAGACAAGAAGGCGAGCAGAGGGTGCTAAGAATCCCTGGGTTACTATAGGTTGTCACACCGGATTGTACATTGCCACGTACAACACTAGAACGTTATCATCGAACGAGAAATTGCTTGAAATGGAATCGGAACTAGAAAAAATAAAATGGGATATTATTGGATTAAGCGAAGTGAGAAGGAGAGGAGAAGAATGCATGAAACTTAAATCTGGAAGCACATTATACTACCGTGGTAATAATGATCAAACATCGACGCATGGTGTGGGACTGCTTGTTAACAAACGTTGGTCAGACCGGATAACCCATTTGAATAGTATTTCCGACAGAGTTATCTATGTGAGACTTAAAATAAATGCCATGTACAGTTTAAAGGTTATACAGGCCTACGCTCCGACTTCAACACACCCTGACGAAGAAGTTGAGTTATTCTACGAAGACATCAGCAAAGCAATGGAGGAAAATCCATCCCAATATCAACTGATAGTAGGTGACTTCAATGCCAAAGTAGGAAAGAGAGATGATATTGCCGAAACTTCAATTGGAAACTTTGGTTATGATCAAAGAAACGAAAGAGGAGATACATTAGTGAATTTTCTCCAGCAACAAAACATTTTTGAAATGAATTCGTTTTTCCCGGTAAAAAGCAAAGGAAATGGACTTGGGCTAGCGCAGATGGTATAACTAAGAACGAAATCGGTTTCATCATGTCAAACCGGAAGTCAATTGTCAAAGCCGTCACCGTATTGAACCAGTTCACAACGGGCAGCGACCATAGAATGGTGAGAGCTAAAGTGCTTTAACACGAAAACGGAAAGAGAAAGGATGGTAAAAAAGAAGGTTTCGTTGGACATTGGTCTTTTGAAAGATCAAAGCGCTGATTTTCAAGAAGTGATGAGGAACGAGCTGAGTGGAGTAGATGCACAAAACGTCACAATCGATGAACTCAACACGAAAATCACGAACTCAGTGACAAAATTCTTGGAAAAGAGATTCCGATCCACACAGATTGCAGAATCGAAATTAAGCACAGAGACTCTCGGGCTGATAGCAGACAGAGCAGTTTTGGTGAAAAGTGGAAAGCGTGATACTGCAGAATGTCGAGAAAAAACGAAAGCCATTAATAAGAAAATGAGGAACGATTTACGGCTATACAATGCGAAATTGGCTGCGAAGGCTATCGCAGAGAACGGAAACATGAAGGTTCTGAGAAGAAAGCAATCGATAGGAAGGAAGCAAATTTTTAAACTGAGAGACAGAGACGGAGTATTGCAAACGGATCAGCAAAAAGTTTTGGACATCGCTCGAAAGTTCTATGAGGACCTGTACACCTCAATTATACCGAAGCAGTCTGCACAATCAGCTCAGTCGAGACCGGTTATAATGAATGTTGGATCCGAGGAGATGCCGGACATAACGGTAGACGAAGTCAAAGCGTCATTGGATGAAATGAAAAATGGCAAAGCACCAGAAGAAGACGACATTCCAATTGAAGCCATTAAAGAAGGAGGACCTACACTATTAGAAATGATAACATTGCTGTTCAATAAGTGTCTTGAAGAAGAGAAAGTAGTTGAGGCATGGACAAACGCAATCATCATCCTTCTGCACAAAAAAGGAGACATCACCAAGCTGGAAAATTACAGACCGATAAGCCTGCTTTCACATCTGTACAAATTGTTTATGAAGGTGATAACTAAAAGAATCACGAAGAAACTAGACTTTTATCAGCCGATAGAACAAGCTGGCTTCAGATCTGGGTTTAGTACGAATGATCACCTGCAAGTGTTGAGGACCTTAATCGAAAAGTGTAATGAATACAAGATGGATATTGCAATTTGCTTTATAGACTTCGAAAAAGCATTCGACTCGGTCGAATCATGGTTCATTCTGGACTCTAGACAAATGTCGGATTGACTCAAGGTACACGCGAATGATCAATTTTGTTTATGAGAATGCCACATCGTGCGTAAGGCTGAACGAAACCACAGAAAAGTTCAAGATTGGAAAAGGAGTCCGTCAAGGAGATAACTTGTCACCTAAACTGTTCACTTCAGCGTTAGAGACCGTGTTCAAGAAGCTCGATTTTAGCAAGATGGGAATAAATTTAAATGGTCGTTTTCTAAGCAACCTTCGATTCGCCGACGACATTGCTCAGATATCAACGAACATGGAGCAGTTGGAAACGATGATGCTACAGCTAAATGAAGAATCTCAAAAGGTTGGCTTAAGAATGAACATGTCTAAGACAAAAATCATGACGAACATAGAAGGAGCAAGACCCATCCAAATCGGAAATGAGGAGATAGAAATCGTCAGCAAATATAAGTACCTGGGACATGAAATGAAGCTCGGTCTCGAAAACCAAACAGTAGAGATTAGGAGAAGAATTGGACTTGGCTGGGCAGCGTTCGGCAAGTTGCGTTATATTTTCAAAAGCAACATGAACAACAGTTTGAAAAGGAAAGTCTTCGATATGTGCGTACTGCCAGTCCTAACTTACGGAGCCGAAACTCTCACAATTACAAAAGCGTCTGCGAATAAATTGAGAGTGGCACAACGAGCAATGGAAAGAGCTATGCTACGGATCACACTCCGTGACAAGATGACAAATGAATGGATCAGGCAGCAAACTAAAGTTACTGATGTCATGGAAAAAATAGCTACGTTGAAATGGAATTGGGCGGGACATGTCGCGAGAATGACAGATGATCGATGGACGAAAACTATTCTGCAATGGCGGCCACCAACAAAGAGGCCAATGGGACGTCCACTGGAAAGGTGGGTTAACGACATCAAAAGAACGGCGGGCACCAGATGGCAGCAAGTGGCAATGGACCGGGAAGACTGGCGATCTAAGGGGGAGGCCTACATCCAGCAGTGGATATCATAAAGGCTACGAAAGAAGAAGAAGAAGAAGAAGAAATAGAATACATTGCCAGAGTTGCATTTATTACATTTCCTTATTCGTGGCACAGCGACTAAAGCTGTGAATGACAACGGGGAACCTCATGTTCTAGAGCACTTGGTGTTTTTAGGCAGTGAAGATTATCCGTACGAAAGCGCCTTGGATATAATTGCAAACAAATGTTATTCCGATGGAACAAATGGCGAAACTGGTAGCTTAGAATTTATAAAAATATTCGTTTCGTTGTTTGTTAAGTTATCATACGTAGGTGTTGATTACACATACTACTCAAGTTCCCATGTTGGAAAAGATGGATTATTGACGCTACTTCCCATTTTCTTGGATCACTTGCTGTACTTAACGTTATCAGTGAGTTCGGTTCAAATTACCAATTTGAATTCAGATCCTTCCTTTCCTTCCAAAATCAGTTATAGGGTAAAGCTGCGATTCAACTTTCTAGCCTTCTGGATTTATAACAGAAGTTCATCATGTAAAGGGAGACGGATCAGATGGTGGAGTCGTCTACTCCGAAATGTTAGCAAATCCTTACAACATAAATTTCAGGGGGATGTTAAAAGCTTTGTACGGAAATTTTGGATACGCTTCCGAAACCGGTGGTAGAGTATAAAATTTACGACAAAACACGACCCACGAAATGTTAAGACCTGCTTACGACAGCAGAATTTGGAGAATCTCATGGTTCGTTCTTTCAGGCTATCGACTATCATAAACGCTTCTATCGACCAGAAAATCTATGTGTAACAATTTGCGGAGACGTGACTATCGATGATGTTATAGATTCTATTCAAGTGATGGAAGAAAAAATTTTATCGAGACCAAAACTGTCAAAATGGGATCGACCTTGGCTCGCTGCGATGCCAGAGCTAGTATCAAAAACCGTAAAAAATTTGATCCCCTCGAAGACTGAAGGCTTCGCACAAATATTCATAGCGTGGAGAGGTCCGAATTGCGCTACAGAACACAGGAAATTCCTTGCAATTAAGTTTCTGATAAGACATTTGAGATCCATTGCTGTACCAAGTAATTTTTTGCCCAGATGATTGTGAATGAAAATTTAGAAAATGTGAAATCGGGAATTTGCTTTGTTTTCTTCAAAGTTGCTGTTGCTGTTGGACTGAACACACTTTAAAAGTTTAAATGAGGCAATAGTTTCGACATTATTTCTCTACTGAAAGTCAAAAAATAGGATAAAGAATTGTAGAAGCTGGTTACAAAACTCGAAAATGGAAGTTAAAAATCTCGGAAATTAAATCAAATATTTTCCCTAGCACGTCAAATTAACTAGAAATGAAGAATAGGAGGTTAAATCTTTGTCAAGGTAAACGAAAATGAGGTCAGAGTTTGTACCTCTTTGACACAGCCACGTCACTTTATTACTTTCATTATGTGCTAGCATCATCCAGTGCCCCTAGATCCACTAAATGCTAAAAAAGAGGAAGAATATATTTTGCCAAAGTCGACAATTTATCCACGCCCATTTGCATGAAGTATTTTTTTCAATAAAATTTTTATTTTTAGAAAGTTGTAAATAGCGTTGTTAGTGATTCGTACAAAGTAAAAATTTTCTCTTCAGGCAAATTTGTCGCATTTTAATTTTCATTATGACTTCAGGTTGAACCTGAGATTGTAAATAAGCATTGAATTCAGTTTGTGTCTACGCAGACCACAGACTGGAACGCATCAGGCCCAGAGAAATGATAAGTTGGCACCCTTGTGCCTAGGTAGAACGCATATGTGAATGACCGTTGGTTTGTATGGGAGAGAATGTGAGAGAATTACGTACAAAACTGGTTCCATCCTCAACCATACAACTCAGCTGTCATTCTCATGTGTGCTCTACCTGGACTCATGCGTACCAACTTATCATTTCTCTGATCAGGTCAATACCCTAATTCGTTCCGAACTTTCCCAAGTTAAATGGCACTATGCATATTATCGTCTAAACTGCATAATTTCTGTTCATAGCTTTAATTTCTCACCTCTAAAGATGGTATAAATTACACACCTTACTTGTCCCTCTACATTCAATTCTCTTTTCATTTGAGAACCTGTAACATTCGATAATTTCGTGCTTTGGTAACCATTTCACTCTATTTTAAGGAAAAACAAAACTAGACTTAAAACAAATTCGTCACACAATTCAATACAAAATTTCTTCAATTTCCAAAAATCTGGATCAGACGCCTTTTCATGATCTTCGCAAAAAAGTTTTAATGGACTTTTTGTACGGAACAACTGCAAGTGATGTAAATCAGAAATTCATAATTTGTAACGAAGTAGCTAAATGAAGAAATTTTTTCAGTTCTCAACGGTACTGAATTCAGAGAATGAATACAGATACCTCCTGACTGCCAAAGATTCTTATTACATTGATCTTTTGTATGAGTACTTCATCGACGTACGTATATACAATGATGATACATCTAGGAAATTTATACTTGAAACATGTTATCTAGAAAGCATACGCCCAGTCTATTGGCATTGAAAGTAAATCCGAATTCAGACGGGTGAAGAAAGACAACAAAGAACGAATTCCCAATCGAATTAAAAATCTAGGATCCGAAGGACTGAAGAAAGAAGCAAAACAACTGGCAGCTGCTATCAAATTTAACTCCAAACCAGTTCCAGCTGCTCTGCTGAATTCTGTACCATCGCCAAGTATTGCAGATGTGAACTTTTACGAAGTAGTTTCGTATAGAACGGTTGGGCGCAACATTGGAAGGTCCGTCGGGCTGGATTTAAACTCATGATCTGTGTACGCTGAAGCATATGACTTTCGGACGGATTATGTCTATGTAAGACAACAATGTCCTGGTTCCGCCTTTAATGCTTCAATCAAACTAATTACCTTAATCAGCAACATTTTTTTTTTCGAAAAATGTCTTAATGTTATTTTTTAATTCAGATGTTCGTAACATTCTCCACAGACAAAATTACCTTGAAATATCGACCGTATATCAATTTTTTTTTTAAATAATTGATGTTTTACCATTTCGACATGGAGTTCATTCTTCAGTAATCGAATTTCAAACGATAAATAAAGCTTCTCAAATTGGAATTAAGAATGCTCGAGATTTCAGTTGTGGTCAATATTCACAGACTGCGTACATAAAATCTTTCCGACACGAATATGAAACAGCAGTTAAGTACGTGAAAGCTAGCATTTGTCATACTAAATTTACCCTTGAAGCCATTAAATATACAGCAAATCATATGTTGAAAGATCTACGTAAAGCTGAGAAAGATATTGGAAGGGCCTGTGAGGACTTTCTACGAGTATCTTACTACAAACCAAGTAATTGACTAAAATTCAAGATTTCTGTTGCCATAGAATAACTTTGCTTTTCAGATTCAAACAAAATGATAAATTTAATGTTTTATCAAGAGAAACTTTTAACATCTTTGAAGGAAATGGCAGGCAAAGAAAATATCGATAAGAAGTTAAGAAGAAGAAGAAGATAAGAAGTTAAACAAGTTACGACAAGTACTCGTTTCAAGTAAAAACCTAGCAGTTCACGTTGCAACATACTTTACTGATCTTGCAAAATTCAAAACAAACGTAAACGCAGTATGGAAAGGTTTGCAGTTCGAATCCGGTGAGAAAAAGTATCAAACTTTTTAATTCTTTTCTTTTTTTTTTGATACAACAATTTTTCAACGAAACTTTGGCAGATTGAACGTTGTACCAGACTGGAAAGTTATGGCTCTATTTAACACCATAAATACTCAAGGTGAAATCGTTAGCTTGGACTCAACGGAAACTGCATTGGTTAACCTGTTTTCTCCTGGACTCAATGACTACAATCACCCTGATTTTGCAGCCTTAAATGTTGCCTTGAAATACTGTTCGCAAACGGAAGGCCCGATGTTTAAGAGAGTTCGAGGCGCTGGTTACACATATTCTGTCGATCTGCAACTCTTACCAGCTGAAGGTGTAATTCATTTACTTTATTTAAAACTTCAGATGTTGTTCGTGCCTTCAATGAAAGCAGGCAAATTATTGTGAGTTTATCAATATATTCTGATATTCTGATCTTGGGTAAGACTGGCATTTGCCTATTATAGGAGGAGTTAACCCAACCGAATGCTATTTGGCGTCCAGCTTTAATTGAATCAGCAAAGAATTCGGCTACTTTCGATACTGTCCTAGCGGTCTCTGAAGTTTTTGAGATTCCCTTAGAATCGATGATGTCGTCATTCCGAAATGTATCCTCTAATTTTAAAAGGGACCTGATCGCTGTTACTTTATCGTAAAAATTTAACTCCCAAATTGAATGAAAACTATTTATAGAAAATTGAAGCGGTGACCATTGACGACTTAAAACGAGTAGCTGTCAAATATATGAAGAACATATTTTCACGACTTACGTCGAAAATAGCAATTATTTGCAGCACGCGCCAGGCTAAGCACATTGCCAAACAGTGAGTTTTTGCGTTTAACACGTCGTTTCCAACGAGCCGAATTGGGACCCGGGAAGTGGAATTTTGGCGGCTTTGGGATATAAATCTGCAAAAAAAACTTTCTCCGTCTGTCTGTTAGTCAATACGATAACTCCAGTAAAGTTTGGACTATTTCCAAAGTCGTTACTTTCCGTGAAAGATAACCGAGAAAGTGATTATGGGATTGAATTCGGACATAATCGGTCAAGAACATTCGAAGTTTCTGTTGAAAAATAATCAAAAACGTAGTTTTTGAAGGTCGGCGAAACTTTTACGCTTATCGGCGAAATAAGCACGCAAATCACTTATCAATGTTTTGAATGATATATAATATGGAAAACATAGAACAATATCAGTTAAGTGGTTCGGGCTGTAGGGTACATAAAATGGGCCTAGCTTGCGCTACGCAACCAACCAACTACTTTTTAAAGGGACATTTTTTGTCTATGCAATTATGAGTCTCTCCTCAAGCCTCAGGTCGGTGCTAGCGTCTGCCCTAGCCCGAAATATGTTTATTTGCTAAGTTGTAGAGAAAATTGAAGGCTACATTTTTCCACATTAAAAGTATAGGCGATAAACCTCTTTTGTGAAAATTTCTTTTGACGAATTTGTTTGAAATTTTTTGTTTATATTTTGGCAATAAGGACAGACGTAATATCTAATTTAACGTTTCATTACGTAATCATTCACAGTGTATTCATCTTCATCCCTTCTGAAGGGCGTCATAGAGAACCGTAAGGGTCTGCGTAGCACATGTTTTTCTTTTGAATTGGGGAGCACGGGGACTGCATGCGACTTCTTTATTCGTGCTACATTTTATCACATAGGTTATAAGTACTTGAAAATTCACTTACTTCGTTTCGTTTCATTACTGTTTATATCGTTCCATTGATTTATTTATAGATTTGGTTTCTATTTACCGATTGCAGAGTCGTGGGACAACAGCACATTAAATAATGTTACACTCAATTTCTTTGAATAACATTCGATCGTCACTTCTTTCTTCTACCAATTTGCAAATATATAACCGGGTGAAATACACACTTTTTTTGGACCCGTACGAAGTACAAAGGTCCTATACGTTTACTACAAACAATTTTATTGTAACATGGGGTAGGTCGAGTTGGGGGGATGCGTCTATTATCGTCTAAATATGACGAATCAGCAATAAAAAAAATGTCCGTCTGTCCGTCTCCACTTTTTTTCCCAAACGGCTCAACCGATCAGCCTAAACTTTTTTTTCCCTGAAAGGTACATGTCTCCCATGATTCAAGTTCGACGATGAGCAAAATCGATGAAGTGGTTCCGGAGATATGGTCGAGGAAGTTACCAAACACATGGTTTTTCAAAGGTCGGTGAAGCTTTTTCGCAAGTATCTCAGCAAGTATAGCACGGAAATTCCTCCTTTTGGTGTCAAATGTAAGCATTTGATGTCACAAAACTGGGAAAAATATTTTGTGGGAATTGGTACAGGGGTCTGGGCACTAGGACCAATGGAATGGACGAAATTGAGATTCTTGGCCATATAGTGGCTGTCCCTAAATTACGTAACACATTTTTGGCCACTTTCCCCCCCCCCCCCCACCGTCGTTGTCACACACTGTAACAATCACTCCCCACAACTCCCCCCCCTGTTACGTAACAAAACTGAGGAATTTATTTTTTAACAAAAACAAGCAAATGTTATGATGTTCAACGTGGTATCTTATGATTTGTCAAAACTAGAGAAAGATAACTAGAAACAATAGCATTGAGTCACCAAGTAAAAAGCATATAACAGATGATCACAAAAAAGTTTCTCGTATGAGATTTTGAACAAATTTAATTAAAAATATAAGTTTTTGGTTGTAAAAGTGTTAGTTACGTAACATTTATACAACCCCCCCTCCCCTAAAGCCCGTAACAATCTGTCACAAATTCTTGTACCCCCCCCGCCCCCACAGCGTTGCGTAATTTAATACGAAAACAGTTTTTCGTCTATATTTCCTTAACTATGCAATATGGAGATTTACAGTCAAAGGCAAAGTTGTAGAGAATTAAATTTAAGCGGACACGTGTTGCAGGGCTTTGGCGAAGTATGGCCCAATCCTGGTATATGGCCACTTCCATAATTGGGCAGGATGACCCGGATCTCCAGAGAGTTAGAAAGTTGGTTCCAAAGGCAAAGTTGTTGAGAATTATATTGAAGCGAACACGTGTTTCAGAGTTTTGGTGAAATATGGCCCAATCCTGGTATATGGCCACTTCCATAATTGGGCAGAATGACTCGGATCTCCAGAACTGTGAGAGTTAGAAACTTAGTTCCAAAGGCGAACTTGTAGAAAAATTAAATTTAAGCGAACACGTGTTTCAGGGTTTTGGGGAGATATGGTCCAATCCTGGTATATGAAACAAATTCATGTTGTGAGTTTAGCCGACTCAATAGCTCAGTGTGTTAGACTATGGACTCACACTGAATTATTGTGTTGAAAGTTCGTTGGTTCGAAATTGCTGACCTTGCGTAAAAAAATTATGGGAATATCTTTTCAATCATATATACAGAAAACAAAAATTCCCATAAGTTATGCTATGATAGTAATATTGGATCAACAAGCGACATCAGGTGTTGAATATTAATACAAGTATATTAATAATAAACAACACCAGTCAGCAAGAAATGCACTTTACAGCAGCAATTAAATACCACTCCGCACCATAGCACGAAGTCCGGAGATACTTGCGCAGTATGCTTTCAGGTGTTATAAAAAAACAGAGAGAATGGTATGCACTGATAAAGAAGCAAAAATAACATCGGGACCCGGTCATTGGATCGTCAACCCCGCACAAGTTTAGCTAATTCCTCTAACTACTAAGGTTAAAAGTAAATTAGCTCAATTCAACAATAGTAATAAATTAACTAAACATGTTAAGATTGTACTAAATGCATACCAATAAAGGTGTCTAAACCAACCAAAAATACGGTTAATTTTTTGAAAAAAAAAAAAAATGAGTTTGATGTAATATATTTGAATGCTGAATGCTCTACAAAATGTATTGCTGATATAGTAGATTCAAAGGTAACTCGAGATAAAATAAATTGATTTGTTTTCAATGAACATGTGTATACCACAGCCACTTCCATAATTGGGCAGGATGACCCAGATCTCCAGAACTATGAAAGTTAGAAAGTTGGTTCCAAAGGCGAAGTTGTAGAGAATTAAATTTAAGCGAACACGTGTTTCAGGATTTTGGGGAGATATGGTCCAATCCTGGTATATGGCTTTTTCCATAATTGGGCAGGATTACCCAGATCTCCAGAACTATGAGAATTAGAAAGTCGGTTCCAAAGGCGAAAATATAGAGAATTAAATTTAAGCGAACACGTGTTTCAGGGTTTTGGGGAAATATGGCCCAATCCTGGTATATGGCCACTTCCATATAGGAGGCGCTCTTAACTCAACTTCAACGAAGTCGCTTGAAGCACTTTTGTCATTACCACCACTGGAATCTTTTGTTAAAGCTTCAGCGCTTAATGCTGCCCTGAACGTAAAATGTAATGGTTGGTGGTCCGAATCATTAGGGCAAGGCCACACAAGAATATGCAAATTAATAGACGATGAGGTTCTTGAAATGCGTAGTGACCAAATCAGGCCAGAATTAATGTTTGACGACAACTTTAATTGCATTATACCAGGGAGGGATGCATAGGCTAGAGAAAATGGGGCTTATCCACCCAGAAATGTAATTGTCTGCTACACTGACGGTTCGAAGTTAGAGAACTATTCTGGTGCTGGCTATTACTGTGAAAACCCTCACTTCGAGGCTAGTTTATCTACAGGAAAATACGCCACAGTCTGCCAAACTGAACTCCATGCTATCTCGGAACTGTGTAAATCTGACAACATTTCAGCCCTGACGGATGAGAGTATATTCATATGTACGGACAGTCAGGCAGCAATTGAAGCAGTTAGTGCACCTGTCGTCAACTCGAGCTCGGTTAAGAATTGTAAACAGGCGATCAATGACATTGGTCGAAGCAATAAAGTTACGATTCTCTGGGTTCCGGGTCACTCTGGCATTCAAGGAAATACAAAAGCAGATGAATTAGCCACAAAAGCAGCAAGGACAACTTTGATTGGCCCTGAACCACAATTCGGAATTGGTAGAACCATCAGGAAAAGCATAATAAAAAGTTGGCTTCACCCACAACACCTCGAGTCGTGGAATAAGTATGAAGGAGCACGTCACACAAAACTTTTCTGTAAAACACCATCAAAAGAGTTCAGTCGGAACCTGTTAAATCTTAGTAGACACACATGAAGAGAGTAATTGAAGCTGTGACTAATCACAATAAGCTCAATAAACACCTCTACACTATGGGATACAAAGATGACCCTATGTGCTTATGTGGCCACGGGGAAGAAACAGGATTTCATATTCTGACGGTTTGCCCTAGATTTAGACGTACTAGAATGACTCTGTTTGACAAACCAGAATTAAGTGAATTGGATGTTGACATTAGCAAGATTGACATTCACATCTTATCCGACTTCCTCAAGAGGGCAAATAGATTCGAAGAATGACCGGACAAGGCAACTACTTACTCAAGAACTCTACTCGTTTTGCCGCACTGCTCTATCTGCCTTATGATTATTATTATCATTATCTTTGTCTTAAAATTTTCTTTTTCTATTTTTGACCATTTTGACTACTGTCGAAATCCGATCCGTTACACGGTGGACTTCAAATTCATGATTATGTGACTCTAGTTTACAGTTTATGGTTTATATTTATTTATTGTTTGTTTTTGTATTTGTATGATTCCTTTTTTTTTCTTTTTTGTGAATAATAAAGAGAGGAATCACGGGGGTCATTTGGAACAAAGGATTTAAATTCAGGTTCCTGGCATGTCGGAAACGACATGCCCCTCAAAAATGTTTCTTCTATCTATCTATCTATCCATAATTGGCCAGGATGACGCAGATTTCTATGGATCTTTGAAATTCTTACAGTTATAAAAGAACAGAAAACGTTGGATTGTTTACTTATTTGTATATTTAGGTACGTTCAAGTCACTTTGCCACATATATTCTGCTTGTCACATCTATTCTGATACGTACGGGTCTTTGGTTATGTTTTATTTTTTAATTTAATTTTGCTATAAACGACATGTGAACTCAGATCACATATCCGGCTCCCCTCCACGGTAGTATGGGACTATGACGTAAGTCTTACACGCCAAAAAATTCACAAGAAATTTTTTGTAGACTAAGGAACATGTATACAGGAACTTTTTGACTTCCCCCCTTGCGACGTAACACCCGGAAAATATTTTTCCAGGATTCTACGCAAAATTTTAGGCCGAAGTATCTTTTCACTCATTAAAATCAGTTCAGCCTACCGTGACAGATTGTGACAGGGGCGAGGAGGGTGGGGGAGTATGAACATGTGTGTATGAGACTGCTTACAAATACTCGAAAGCTGTTGGATCGACAGGAAGCTTCACCGAGCTCTTCGCAGTGCCTTCTTTTCCATATGGTAGTAGTAGTATTATGGAGCGAAGCTAGTTTTACAGCCTATCAAGCGAGGGTGTACTTCAAAGTGATTTAAATTTTATGTAAAGATGTATATTTGATATATATGTTCTATGTATATTTTGAACTCTATGTTTCTAATTATTTTTCGACGATATATGTGTGACGAAATATGAAAACGACGTTCACGACTTGAGACAGCGCCAGTAGAAAAACGCATTTAAAATATTGTCTTCTCATACAAAATGACTAGCTTGACAAGCCAGTTCGTGGCGCTGGCTTTAAGCGTTGATACACGTTTGACATACTTCATATTTGAAGGCTTTTTTAAATATACGGAGGTACGATGTACGAGTCCCATGCGTTTACCAATACGTTTGTAACCATTTGCCACGAGACTCGACTTCATCTACTCACCACATGACCAGCGCTAAGCAGGCAGCGCAGGCTGATTTTTGGGCATCACCTACCGCAGCCAAGACAAATGGAAATTCAACAAATTTTAAAATTCGGCATGGAACATGTAGCGGAATATTTAGAATGAAACTTTCCTTTTAGATTTATATAAACATTGGTTTATAAAATAGGCCCAACTCACTGCCCCATTTTCTTGGAGAATCTCTTCACATTGCATTGGCCCAAAATTTCTCGATTGGGGGAATCGATAAAGAATTACTAGTAAGGGCTGCAGTATTTTGACGAAACAGAGTCTTTTTAGAATTTTTAACTCTAACATCCATGTAATGACAGAAATATTAGGACCAATATTTGGTTACTTAATTGTAAAAAACTTTCATATTAATTCAAATATCGTAATAGTTATTTACACTACAAGGGAGAGGTACGAAAGTATCTCCGAGTGGTGTATTATATTTTTCATGCTTCATATGCGGCGCGAAAGTAAAAAAAAATTTCATCCCACGGGGCGAAAATCAAATTGCTAAAATATGAAGCATGAAAAAAAATTTTTCTGACCTTACATTTTTCAACTTTCGTCCCTGCTAGCAAGCATGAAAAACTTAATACGCAACACGGCAAAGCACTTACGGACTGCTCCCTTGTTGAGTAAATAACTATTTCTGACTTGGATGATCTGATCAAATCATTTGAAAATTTGAAGAATTAGATTATTTTATTAAAATCATCTGATATTTAAATTATCTGTATAAATTTTTTTGAAAATTTGTGAAATTGTCTTCAACGCTTCTTACTAGGATTGGTGACGACAAGAAAGTAGTTCATAACAGCATATCAACGATCGACGATACTCACTCAATGCAAAAAGCTATAAACAGCTTTATAAAATGGTGCTCCGAAAACGATCTTGAGCTCAATGTCAGCAAATGTAAAGTTATCACAATCCGCCGAAAACGTTCTCCAGTTCTGGGGACTATCATATAGATGGCGATGTGATTGAACATGTTAACTGTACGATAGACATCGGTGTAACGTACGACGACGACTATACTTTCAATGGACACTTAGAATTGGCAGCCAAGAAAGCCATGTCAATGATTTTGTTTGTGAAACGCAAATGCTACGCTAGGTTCGTCGTCGATACAGCCAAGATGCTATATTCAGCTATATTCCGTTCGCATCTAGAATTTGCCAGTATATTTGGTCACTACACCATTCGGTCCACATTCAATCTATAGAAAGTGTCCAAAGACAGTTTGTTCTATATGCAAACCGTGTTCATCGAGTCGAAGGCGAAGCTAATCCATATTCGTCCATATACTGAAAGATGTAAAGAATTTCACCTCTTTTCACTTTTGACCCGTCGAACCCACGCAGCGATATTTTTCATTCATGATGTTCTCACTGGGAAAGGAAACTGTCCGTGATAAAATCGTATTGAACGATGGCACGCGAATGCTACGTAGATCTTTACTAATTAGAATTACTGATAGTGCCCACAAGTATTCACAATGGGTTAAAACTAAAATTTTTATTCATGTTTTTATATTTTTATTCAATTAAAGGTTCAGTTAAACACTAACAAAGTTCTACGACACTCATCAAAAATGTTTATCATGGGCGCGCGGTAGCAATGCGCCCGTGACGCAAGTCCCCACGAGCAAAAAATTCAGAAAATTTTTTTTCGTAGACTTCGGAACCATATATACAGCTAAGTTTTGACTTCCCCCCCCTTGCCACGTACCCCCCGGAAAATATTTTTCCTGGATTCTACGGAAAATTCTAAGGCGAAATGTCTTTTCACTCATTAAAATCGGTCCAGTGGATCCGGAGATATGACCTTTAGAAAATCGTCATTTTCCATACAAAATGTGCACTTTCATAGAAACCCAAGTTAATGGAAATATCCCACGTTAGTTAGTTACTTAGTTACTTAGTTAGTTACTTAGTTCCAGAGCCATTTGTATGAAAACCCACTTTTTTGGAGTTTTCTCGAAAACGGCTCGATATCTTTTCTTGAAATTTTGCAGGGACCTTCGGCTGGGCATTCTACGCCATATGAGATTTAAAAAAAGGGGGGGTACCGGCCT
>CM055406.1:134087687-134106299 GCA_029228625.1 Pseudolycoriella hygida
GCGGCGGCTCAAAAAAAAATTTTGATATGTTGTAGAGGAAGTTGAGGTGATTATTTTCGCCCATGGAAGTAGTAGCCGAAACTTCCAAAAGTACTGATATCACAACAAAAACCCTTTTAAAAGGGAAATGTGACGCAAGTCCTTCTTCCTCCTTCCAAAACAACTGATATCAATTTGGAGTGACGCTTAAAGCTTTGAAACGCAAAAATTCTTTTGGAATGTTTTCATTTTTGATTAAAAAAATGCGTCACAAATGCCGAACCCACCAATGTAATAATTTTTCTACGCTTTCAGCTGTCATACGCAAAAATTTGATTTCCTGTTCAAAAATACGCCATACATAATGACAAATTTTTGCGTTGTGAAAGCTGAAAGAACAGAAAAACTATAAAATTGGGGGGTCCGGCATTTGTGACGCATTTTTTTAATCAAAAATGAAAACATTCCAAAAGAATTTTTGCGTTTCAAAGCTTTAAGCGTCACCCCAAATTGATATCAGTTGTTTTGGAAGGAGGAAGAAGGACTTGCGTCACATTTCCCTTTTAAAAGGGTTTTTGTTGTGATTTTTTTTATAATGGAAATTGTAATTTCGTGTTCAAATATTTTCCACCGAAAATATTTCACAGCATCATTTCTATCAGGTGTACCAACAAAAAAGACCTATCACACCACCTGTCATCATTGAACTGTCATACGTTTGTAAACATAAGCAAATTTAAATTTGTTTTATAACGCTTGTAATATTTTCAAATACGAGAATAAGAAGTGGAAGCAGAAGGGGACGGGGAGTTTGAACTTATTAGACCGGGCACATGTGGCTATTATCATCCAGTCGCAAGCAGCTAAATTACGACGTGTAGTTTTCTCCCAAAACGGATGTTGTTTAAATGCAGATGTAAGGTTATGTTGGCTTAGTTTTGTATCCAGAATTTTGGATGATTCCGTGTGAGATCGTTTCACTTTGACACTATTCCGAAGACAGGTGTTTACGTTGCACTAACCAAACATTTATACATCTAAAAGACGCAAGCTTTACCTCGTCAATCAATTAAAAAACAGGACATAATTTTCATGACGAGCTATATTCATGTAATGTGAAAAATGTCAAAAAAAATATGCGTGTAGAAAGACAGCATTACAGCGTCAAGGTTACCAACAAAACAAAGTAAAATACATTTCATTATATAGTAAAACTCACAACATGCCCATCGGCATGTTGTCAGTTGTATTTTCAAAATTTTAAAGTGGATTATAAAAAAAAATAAATGATATTTTTTTATTTTGATTTCGGATTTGTGATTTACGTAACAGATAGAATCACACAAAAATTTAAAAACAATTCATAGTCGTAGCCCATTCTCACCACTACACTTCGCATGTCGACCAGAGACTAAAATAAGGATTTTTCCGGTGGATCCAAATCGTCAAAGGGGCACTGTAAAACTGTGATTAGGGTCTTTCGTGTGTCTCCGAAAAGCTGATTTTACTCCATATTCCCGTGTTGTAGGTATTCGGCGCCGAATGTTGTATTGTTGAATACAATACAATGCAAATATAACACCATGCCATTAAAATGTATTTGCATCTGAAGGCAACATTTTTGAAGTTACCCTTTATATTAAGGTTTTCAATGAACCAACTGAATAATGACTATAGCGCCGCAGGCGACATTTTTTTAATTGTAGAGTTCTTTTGTAATACGCCTATCGGTTGGCTCGACGCTCGACGCGTACACGGCAATGAAAATATTCTATTATAATGTCCGGATCAAATCCGACATTCCACACACTCTTCGATCATTTGATACCACAAAACTCACTTGACAATCTTACCGTTGCCACCTGAATTGAACATTCCTTGCAATTGCCTGTATCGCTTAATCTCCAGTTCTCATACAAATATCCGCCTTTGTGCTCCGGATGTCGGGTCAATGACCATAAGCGTAATGAGGGAAATAATGCTCACGATTCTCACGGAATACTTCTCCAAGATAAAGCTCGCCAATCGAGCAGAATTCTTCTCGTAACCGTTGTGCTTTTAATGCGACGCAGCAATATCACGACTTCTTGTCGTTGATGTTTGCAACAAAATATGATTCTTCTTGTATGTAACTTTTAATCGATAAAACAGAGTTTTTACTTTCCTGACGAACTCTTTTATTCCTAATTTCAATTGTTACAAAACTCGTTCAAATTGATTCCATGCGTAGCATGGGAGAATAATGATTTGACTAAAAAAAACTCTATACAAAACAAAGTGCTTTTATTGAGTCATCATCATCGAAACCCTACTCCGCGTGGGAGCATAGGGCGTCCACAAATCGTCGCCATCGTACTCGGTTCCGGGCGAGAAGTTTGACCTCCTTCCATTTTTTGTCAGCTACTCTCGCTTCATCGACGACGGTTCTTCTCCACGTTATCTTTGGTCGGCCACGTTTTCGGGTTCCCTGTGGATTCCATTCTAACGCAGTTCTTGGAATATCATCAACAGGTCGCCTTAATGTATGTCCGATCCAATTCCACTTTCGCCGCTTGATTGTGACCTTCATTTTTTCAACACCGGTTTGTTTCCACAGCTCTTCATTGCTTATCGTTTTTGGCCAGTAAATTCTCAGAATGCGCCTGAGGCATCTGTTGACGAAGACTTGGATTTGGTTTTCGATGGTCGAAGTCATTTTCCAAGTTTCACAACCATACACAATACTGATGCAGTTCGACTTGAATAATCGTATTTTCAGGTTTCTTGTCAGCTGCGTTGAATTCCAAATGTTGTTTAGCGAAATGAAGGCTTGGCGCGCTTTCTGTATGCGGCTTCTTACGTCAATGTCGGCACCTCCATCCTTTGCCAAGATACTTCCTAGATAGCAGAAGCTCTCCGTTTCTTCTATTTTTTCACCAGCGATTGTCAGCATGCAAGGCGTTGTTGTGTTGATGCGCACCAGTTTTGTCTTCGCTACGTTTACCTCAAGTCCAACTTGTCCGGCATACTTGACGAGTCGGCGTAACGATTCTTGCATGTCGCTTGCTTTCTGTGCCATGAGGGCTAAATCATCGGCGAAATCAATATCCTCCAACCGTTCTGTCAGCGTCCACTGAATACCTCTGCCACCAGCATTCACTTTCCGCATCACCCAGTCCAGGACTATGATGAATAGAAGAGGCGACAACACACATCCTTGTTTGACACCAGATTCAACAATAAATCGCCGACCCAGCTTGCCACGATGTACCACACGACATTTTCCTTGATGGTAAAGTCCTTTAATCAAGTTCAGGAGCTTTACAGGGATGCCGTAACTTGACAAGATTTTCCACATCACTTCTCGGTCCAAACTGTCGAATGCCTGCTTGAAATCGATGAAAAGCAAGTACAGCGGGGTGTTGAATTCCACTGACTGTTCTATGATAATTCGCAAGGTGTTGATGTTGTCCACACATGATCGATGAGGTCTAAAACCAGCTTGCTGCTTGCGAAGAATTGGTTCTAGGACCTTTGATATTCGGTCGTGGATAATGATGCTAATAATCTTGTTTATCGTGTTAAGAAGTGTGATGCCACGCCAATTGCCACAAATTGTAAGATCGCCTTTCTTTGCCACTTTTACAATCAAAGCGTCGATAAACTCATCTGGAACGTTTCCTGATTCCCACACTTCACAGACTATTGGGTGGATTAGCTCGTTTATTAACTCCACATCAGCTTTCAGCATTTCGGCAGCAATGTTGTCAGCACCAGGTGCTTTTCCGTTCTTTAGCTGCTTGATCGCATTCTTGACATCCAGTGAAGTTGGTGATGACGAGTTGAAATTACATGTTCGAATTCGAATTGGTTCGGTCGGACTCTGTGGTGCAGTTACGGGCGGTTTATTGAGAAGTTCCTCAAAATACGTGCTCCACCTTTCACATTGCGCCAAATCCGAAGTTATAAAACTCCCATCAGCAGCCCGTAATGGCTTGTTTGCATCCGCTCGTTTTCCTGATATGCGTCGAGCAAGACGATAAGTTTCACGCATGTTATTACTGTCAGCTGCACGTTGAGCTTGATCAGCTAAATCACTCATCCATTTACGTTTATCTGCTCTTGCACTCCGCTTTATTTGCTTTTCCAACTCGTTGTAATTTTGGCTCGCGCCAGGCATTAATTTCAACTTTTTCCGTTCCTCAATTAGTCTCCATGTGGTATCAGAGATCCATTCCTTCCTCTCATTGTTCCGAAAACCCAGAATTTGCTCTCCCGATTTCTGCATAGCATTTTGTACCGTGCTCCATTTGACCGCAGTGTCTTCTTCATATTGACGACTAGAAGTGACTTCCTCGCGTATGTTCTGTATGAAGCGTCTCGCTATTTGTCCGTCCTTAAGCTTCGATATATCTAACCTTCTTGGCGCAGTGGGCTCTCGTTTTCTATGGGTCGATAGTTTAATGCGAATGAGTCCGGTTAGTAAGTGGTGGTCACTGTAGACATCCGCCCCTCTTCGACTTCGGACATCTAGGAGAGAACTTTTCCACTTCCCACTGATTGCGATGTGGTCAATTTGATTTTTGGTACGACGATCGGGTGAGATCCATGTAGCTTTGTGAATGTCTCGGTGACAAAATAATGTTCCGCCTATGACCAAGTCAAAGTTTCCACACAATTCTGCGAATCGCTCACCATTATCATTCATTGTTCCTAAACCATGGGTTCCCATCACGTTTTCCCAGTTTACATTCAAACTCCCCACTTGTGCATTCAAATCACCCAATAATACCAACATATCGGATTTCTTCACATTGTTCAAAGTTTGAGCCAGTTGTTCGTAAAAAGCATCCTTCACGTCGTCAGGAGCTTGCTCAGTTGGTGCATATACTTGAACAAATGTTAGATGCCTCACTTTGGTTGCCAGTCGCAGTGAGATGATCCTATCCGATATCGGGTTCCAATCGGTTAGACATAGTTTTGCGTTCTTACTAAGAAGAAAACCGACGCCGCTGCTATGATCTTCTGTTTCAGGTTTGCCGGAATAAAAGAGAGTTTCTCCAGTAGACAGTCTACGTTCCCCGCTCCCTTTTAGCCTGATTTCGCTTAATCCAAGAATTTCAAATTGATAACGCCTGAATTCTCGAGCGGTCTGCGCTAACCTTGTTGGTTTCATCATCGTTCGAACATTCCAGGTTCCAAATCGTGTCCGTTTTCGTGTGCCAAATGTCGTCAACGTTTGTTCCGGTCCAGTTTTATTCTTTGTAGACGTTTCGTTTGTTGTTTAAGTTTCAGTAGAGTGAGAAACAACCACACAGCTACCTAGTTCGGTGATTTTCTAGATCTTATGCGGCCGATGCCCACGATGCCCTCTCCAATTAGCCGTGACCTAGCTTCCCCCGACGGGCTGGTTACCATCAACTTCGGCTAGGTTGCTCACGTTTCCAGGGATCACGAACGCGGACGTTGGAGTAGGACTTGAGAAGCAGAGGCTATGTGTTGTTAACAGGAAGCAACAACATGTATTGCGCATGCATTCCCCTTTGATCCCCGCTTTTATTGAGTACAACTCGTATAAAGCACGCGAAATTTATTCGCTAGTTTTCCTTTTCACTCCTACTTCGATTTATGGATGGAGTGAATTTTTAACGTTTTGTGAATATCGAAGTCGATTTTTGTGTGTGCTGTGAGTCAAATCGCTTTGAGTGATTTGAATTTATTTGTGTGTTTATAGACGGAGGAATATTCTCATTTCTAATGTAATTTTAATTCAGCTTTGAGAATGAATGTTTGATATGAAGAATCGAGTGGAATGCTGAAAGTATGAGTGGCGTTTTGATGCATTTTAGATGAATGTTAATGGTAACATGAATGGTTTGTAGAGCGTTCTTTCGCGATAATAATGAGATTTATTGATCTCATTATACTTTGATTAAAATTTTTGGAGCGCTTCACCTTTCCTTTAATTAAATTGAACTTTAGCACCGCAGGCAAAATTTTTAAAAATATAAACATTCAAGTTCGCTGTGCACACTAAAAAATTTGCCATGGGGCATGGAGCCACTTTTGGGGCCCAGGGAGCCATCTGGCTCCGCACGATGTTCCTTATTTTAGTCCCTGATGTCGACTATTCAATATTGCTGATGTGTTTGTTTTGCTGCTTTCTTTTCACAAATATCCGAAAGCACTTACCCGGTGATGAGCCTTTTTCATTTATCTGATCCTTTCCAAAAAATTCAATTTATTTTCTGATTGCACAGTTTACTTTTCGCCGGAGTTTCTGTAATTGGCTGGCCGTTACTGCATTGTGGCTCCACTTCGATGATAACACGATGGCTCATTCTATAACGATTGATTTATTTGATTCTTTTTCTTTTTTGCTATACGATTTTTGACGATACGCTTTAGAACTAATTTGAATTTGCTGTTTCACTTTTGACGGATTCAAATGGTAAACGGTTGTTGGATTTTTGTGATTTCAATGGGTTAGCAATAACCAACTCTTTCTATAGGCACAAGTGGATCCATCGGTATACGTACGTCAATGAGGGTTTGGGTCACAAATCCATTATTGATTACATGATTATAGAGCAGGACAGGAGACAGGTAGTCAGGGACACACGTGTTTTCAGGGGTTTCACTTTCGGTTCTGACCACTACTTTTTGGGTACCCATCTGTCGGTTGGTAAACTCTGTCAGACTAAAAGGAAGAAGGTGGTAAGTCGCAAGTTTCGTGTGGGCAAATTTAGGGAAGAGGCAGTTAGGTCTCGTTTTATGGCAAAATTCGCCGAAGGATTTGAGGGGCTTCCAGCTGACTGCGGGGACATTGAGGCTGAGTGGGCGAATTTTAAGAAATTTGTCTTGGATCTGGCTGAGGAATGTCTGGGCAGTGTCGCTAGCGGGGGTCGAAACAAAAAGACGGGTTGGTGGAACGCCGATATCAGGGGGGCTGTATTGGAGAAAAGGAAACTATACTTGATTTGGTTACAGGACAGGACGGTGGCGAAAGTGGGAGGCTTATAAGGCTTGTAGGCAACTGGTTAAGGATCTAGTCAGGGAAGCGAAGGACCGGGAGGGGAAAAAGTTTGGGGAGGATTTGGAAAGGGCAGGTCAAGGCAGGGGTAAGAAATTTTGGTCGATGATTAAGGGCATGAGGCGCGGTGGCGTGAAAGAGGGATGTAGTAGTATTTTAGATAAAGGCGGCGAGTTAATTACAGATAGGGGTGAAGTCTTGAAGACTTGGCGGCATTACTTTAAGGATTTATTTACATCTGTCAATCAGGTAGAAGAAAATGGGAGGGAGGCAGGTCCTAGCTCGGAGGTGGAGGAGGAAATTACACTGGATGAGGTGTCCCGAAAGGTCGGCAGATTAAGGGAAGGAAAATCCGCAGGGGTGGATGAAATTAGAACGGAATTTATTAAGTATAACGGATCAGGTGGGATCCAATGGCTTTGTAGGATTTTCAATTTGGCCATGAGGTCTTCAACAGTACCTGCTGACTGGAGCTTCGGTGTTATTGCTCCAATTTATAAGAAGGGCAACCGTAAGGTTTGCAGTAACTACAGGGGGATATCGCTCTGGAGCGTGGTAGGTAAGGTGTACACGGGTGTACTTGTTGACCGGGTTAGGAACATAGTGGAAGGTGTACTGGATGAGTTTCAGGGTGGTTTCAGGCCTCTGAGGGGATGTCAGGATCAGATTTTCTGCCTCAGACAGACTATCGAAAAGCTTTATGAAAAGAACAGGGACTTATACTTATGCTTCATCGACTTGGCGAAGGCATTCGACCGGGTACCAAGGCAGAAGCTATTCGGGATTCTTAGCGAGTACGGTATCAATGGGGGTTTACTGCGTGCCATTAAGAGTATTTACTCAGAAAGCAGGGCCGCGGTGAGAATAGATGGCGAAATTAGCGAGTCTTTCGAGGTTAAAGAGGGCGTTCGTCAGGTTTGTTGTTTTTCCCCGCTTCTGTTCATAATTTTCATGGACAAAATCATCAAGCAGGCAAACTTGCAGGGAAATGTCGATGTGGGTGAGGTAATGATGAAAATCCTGGCCTACGCGGATGACTTGATTCTGTTGGCAGATAGTACCACGGAGTTGCAGGGTGGGATTGACTGCCTAAATGCTGCATGTGAGGAGTATGGGATGAAGATAAGTGTAGGGAAAACTAAGGTTATGCATGTCGGCAAAGCTCGGAAGGAGATAGCTTGCAATTTAAGTGGGGAGGAGCTGGAGCAGGTTTCTGAATTCAAGTACTTAGGAACCATTTTTTCAGAGGATGGCAAGTTAGTTAGGGAATTTGAGGAAAGGAGGAAAATGGGAAACGCGGTGGCCAGTCAGTTGAGGTCGCACGTGTTCAACAAAAGGGAATTAAGTAGCGAAACAAAGTTAGCTATTCACAGGTCACTATTCCGGCCGACGATTCTGTATGGTAGTGAGAGTTGGGTTGACTGCGGATATCTCGTGCATGACCTGGAGGTTTCTGATATGAGGGTTCTTAGGAATATAGCGAAGGTTAATAGGAGGGAGCAGTGGGATAATCATATAAGGAACGGCGACATTAGGGAGAATTTAGGGATTTCGTCAGTGGAAGAGGCGGCAAGGGCCAGTCGTCTGCGCTGGTTCGGGCACGTTCAAAGGATGGGTAATAACAGGCTACCGAAAAGGATCTTGGATGCACAAGTCCCGGGTGTTAGGCCAAGGGGTAGACCAGGTTTAGAGAAGGTTTATCGATTCAATTAAATCAGATTTAGAAGTTAGGGGACTTTCTCTGGGCGAACAAACCATCTCCTTGGCGGGCGATAGGAGGGCATGGAGGACGATAGTTCACCAATCTGGGGTTGCGGCAGAAAGACCTCACACCGGAAGGTACTAACGGTCTATAAAGTTTGATGATGATGATGATGATGACTTTTGACGGATTTTTTTCTTTAGATTTTCATTTCATTTCATTTATTTCTCAAACTACTATAAATCGATATCTTCGACCCTGATTTTCAGTCAGACTCAGCGAAATGATAACTTGCAAAAGCATGCAAAACTTTTAACTAAATATTCGACCGTTTTACTGAAGTGTTGTTATAATGTTTTAATTTACTCAGCTGTTAGTGAAAGGTTTTTTTGAGACATTTGGTATTTCATGTTGTAACTAATCTATTTTCTGTTTTGAATAAATTGCCTCTTTAGAAAACTTTTAAAAAAGAATAGTTAGTAGTTCAAAATTGTACATCCAACTGCTTCACGCATAAAACAGTGAAATTTTCTTTTTATAAAAAATTCGGTAAGTTTTACTTACTTTCTGAGTTCAATCGAATTGATCTGAAGTAGCAGCAGGCGTAAAGCAAACGAGCAAGATAAGTGAAAGAAAAATCTCATTTGAATTACTGTTTTATACCCATACGAATAACGAAGTTCTTCGAAAATGGGTCTTGTAACCAGTCGAATTTCGACCCGGGAGTTGGTTACTTTTTCGTTTCGGGATCTAAATAATAGAAAAATGCAAAAAAATAAGTTTGTCTGTCCGTCCGTCTGTCACCAAAATAACTTGAGTAAAACTTGGACGATTTTCAAAAACTTTTTTCCCTGAGATGATATCTGGGCACTCTCGGACCAAGAGTCGCCGAGCTAGGGCAGTTTAAGTGGTTATTGGTCATTTGCATCGTGACCTTGGTGTATCTATGGTTGAAGACGTCATTAAACAGAATGCCATAAAACAAGAAAATCGACCTATCCAGCACGATCCGGCACCCAAAAGCATTGAAACTTCTTGACAATGACCACCTTGACAATGAGACTCAAAAGTATAAAGCCATTCGAACTAATTGCAATACTCTCCCACACATCGGTTGGGTAACACGAAGGATATATTACAAAATGCAAATTTTCAAAAGGTAAAAAATGATGCACAAACAGTGTAAAGTTTGTGGGAAATTAATGTAAGAATGATGTGAAATTTACGTAATATCGATGTGAAATTTATGTACGCTGATGTAAAATATGGCTTTACGACAAAACAGAAATATTTCGTTGCTTCACGATTGTTACATTATTTGTCTACAATTTTTACATTATTTTCACATCAATTTAAACAACCAAAATACTTTTTCTGCATAAAACGTAAAGTAAACTCTTTGTCCATGCCATCTAGTAAATAGTAGACAATAAAATTATTACCAATCAATCAATCAATCAATCAAAAGTGATTGAAAATTATGATAATTAACAAATGCAATTTGATTGTTGGTCAGACATGACCACTTTTAATAAAAAGTGTTAAAAAAATGATTTTGGTCGATAGTTATAGGAACGCCCAGAACCCCTCTCCCCCTCTACCGTGAAATACTTTAAAACTACGCCTTAACCATAAAGAAATCGTTTGAATCAAAATTGTTAGAAATGATCAATAAAGTTATTTTACTACCGACCTCATGCGAAAGTATAGCATTACAGAGCAACATGACCCCTGTGAAAATTATCCATTTCATGGTGTAACATTATTGGTCCATTTTTCGTAAATTTTCATGTAAAATTCAACTTTCGGATGAGCAATAAAACATTGGAACCTGCTACATAACTGCTACTTCGGAAACATTTCTGTACGCTCGCAAACTCACTCGTGTTATTTTGAACTTCGACTAGGATATGCAAACTCTACACTCGTCGAAACAACAGTTTACAAAGCTTGTTACTCAAAAAAAACTCGTGAGTTGAAACGTTGGTTGGAGTTGTGGACTTTGGGGGCAATTTTTTTTCTTTCTAATGCCATTTTAATTTACATTTTACAATGGAAAAGTAAATCTTCCTGATGTAATACGAAAACCAGAAATTTCTCACATTTTCACCATTGATTGCAAGCACTGTGCTTTAAACCACACAGAAGGTAGACTAACCAATAGAGTGTAGCGTTATTGAAAAATTATTTTATTTTGAAACGCCTGCCCCCAGACTCGATCCGGGGGGTCCAATAAGACATATTTATCACTTTAAAACATTTTTAAAAGTCGATCGTCTGTTGCCGCAGGAGCAATTTTTGAAAATTTTTGAGCAACCTCGCTTTTCAGTACATATCAACCCATTTCCCCCAGACGATTGGACTTAAGAAGTCGGGTCATCATCTCTAAATGGTCTAGAGATATGAGACAATAATTTCAAAGTTCATTTGATGTTGGTATGATGTTTGCAGTGGTTATGGCAATACACGAAAGTTCACCGAGGTTGATTTTCTGAATTTTCTTTTCATATAAAAATTTTATGAATTGACAGAAAACATTGTTTATTGTTTCAAAAAACTTAATTCATCTCAGATAGTAAAAAAAAGAACCAGACCCATGCCTTGGAGGACGTAATTCCAATTTTTTGGACTGAATATTGGAATTTCGCTATACTGAAAAATTCAAACTATCCAATAGATTAACGAGGACACCTCGAATCATGAAGGTTGGTGTTGATAAAACATTTGTGATGAAATTGTGATGTGTGGAAACTGTTTTGAAAACTCTTTCATGTAATTGCTGGCTGAAATATTGAAAAAGACAAACAGATGTACTCGATAGAATTCTACGATCAACGCTGAAGCATTATCGGACTTTTGTCAATCAGTTGCGTGTTTTTTTGACTCTTTGTGATCCAGTGCAACATATTTTATACAAAATTGCAAATATAAACTCTAATACAAACATGTTATGTAACTTCATCTTTACTGAATATTTTGATGCTAGTAATGTCTTGACTTTAGAAATCAAGAGTCAAGTAAACTTTGTAGATTTTGATTAAATTTATATAAAATATGTTGCATTGGATCACAAAGAGTCAAAAAAACACGCAACTGATTGACAAAAGTCCGATAATGCTTCAGCGTTGATCGTAGAATTCTATCGAGTACATCTGTTTGTCTTTTTCAATATTTCAGCCAGCAATTACATGAAAGAGTTTTCAAAACAGTTTCCACACATCACAATTTCATCACAAATGTTTTATCAACACCAACCTTCATGATTCGAGGTGTCCTCGTTAATCTATTGGATAGTTTGAATTTTTCAGTATAGCGAAATTCCAATATTCAGTCCAAAAAATTGGAATTACGTCCTCCAAGGCATGGGTCTGGTTCTTTTTTTTACTATCTGAGATGAATTAAGTTTTTTGAAACAATAAACAATGTTTTCTGTCAATTCATAAAATTTTTATATGAAAAGAAAATTCAGAAAATCAACCTCGGTGAACTTTCGTGTATTGCCATAACCACTGCAAACATCATACCAACATCAAATGAACTTTGAAATTATTGTCTCATATCTCTAGACTATTTAGAGATGTTGACCCGACTTCTTAAGTCCAATAGTCAGGGGAAATGGATTGATATGTACTGAAAAGCGATGCTGCTCAAAAATTTTCGAAAATTGCTCCTGCGGCAATAGAAGATCGACTTTTATTGGACCCCCCGGTTCGAGTCTGGGGGCAGGAGTTTGAAAATAAAATAGTTTTTCAAAAACGCTACACCCTACTAACCAAGGTCGGAGCCAATGCATAACGTAAATACTGTCTCAGTCTCAGATAGTCGTCAAATTTTGGTAATCTGCTTACCAGAATAATTCGCATTAAAAAATAACCGAAATCAATTACACTCACGGAAATATATTTTTGCATTAATAGAATTTTGTACTTCTGTGCAGCTTTTTAACACTGCAAAAACTTGAGCAGAAGTACAAAATTCTATTTGATGCAAAAATATATTTCCGTAAGTGTAACAATTCTTTTACTTCCAATTTGTTCGAAAGCATCCGATCGTGAGATTCAGATGATATAAAAGCTGAAATTGTCATAGTTTGAATTATTCTATAACCGAATGTGCTGATAAACACATGGTCCTGAAGACAAGGTGTGCTGAAGATGTTGGAAATAATTGGTTTTAAAATAAATAAATTTATAAAATTTTTTTTTTGAGCAATACCGAGGAAGTATTTCCAATTTTAATATAATATGCTGTAAACAACGAAACAGCAACGTTTTTGTTCTTCAGATTTATTGAACATTTTGGAAGTATTTTTCAAAGAATTTTTATTGGATTTTAAACTCGTGAGTTTGGCTATTATCAGAAAATTGTGTCATGTGATGAAATACGTTCGTAGGGTCCAATTTAATATGCTATTGTTACAGAGCGATTAGATTTTACAAGTTTTGTAATTAATTGACTGCAGTTTTTTTAAATGCAATGCATTGGAGTGGAGAATTCACAAAGGAGTGACCAAATTATAAAATTACATTTTCTTTTTACGAATTGTAACAAATTTAAGAGTGTCCATTACTTTCCGTTGCATTCTGTAAAAGGAAAATGTAATTTTAAACTTTGAAATTTCGTCATTTCTTTAATGGTCATTTTTTTGTCAATTCTTGAAAATGTCGTAAGATTTCCATTCATCGAATTCATCGGCAAAAATCATCGAATTCATCGGCAAAAATCTTCGAATTTTGTCAATTCTTCACTCCATTATGCAAACGCTACATATGTCCTATCACAATTTCTACTGAAACACTCACACGGCAGATGATTTTTTTTATGGAGCCATGGTACTTGCTGACATTTCTTTTCGGATTAGCTCGCATTCATCAAGACACTCAAATTTTCGCTAAAACATTTAAATCTCCGACGGTATGTTCACCACATAGACAACGAAATGCAAATTAAAAATTTATCTCAACAGTATATTCTCACTAGTTCGACTTCGTACAATGGTAGATTTCCGGTAAATAAATACATAACGTCAAGTGGCCTAACAATCGTCATTGCAAGAACTTATGGTCCAATCGTAAAATCGTATTTATGTCTAGGTAAATATATTTTTCCGACAGATTTGAATTTCTAACATTCTTACAATCTTGCAGCGACTAAAGCTGTGGATGACAATGGGGAACCTCATGTTCTAGAGCACTTGGTGTTCTTAGGCAGTGAAGATTATCCGTACAAAAGCGCTTTGGATATAATTGCAAACAAATGTTATTCCGATGGAACGAATGGCGAAACTGGTAGCTTGAAGTTCTCGAAAAATGCTTTAGTTAAATAAGTCTTCACAGGTATCGATTCCACTTGTTACACGAGTTCGCATGTTGGAAAAGATGGATTACTGAAGCTGCTTCCTATTTACTTGGATCACATCCTGTACCCAACGTTAGTTGTAAGTTGCCAAAGTGTTCGTCAGCAGAACTTGCTTTACAGTTATAGCATTGAGTCAATAAAGTTGCTTAACGTGCAATTAACGAAAATAATCTTCAGCATTTTGAATGTAGATGGAAATGTTAATTTGGCAACCAATTTATATTTTGTATTTGCAGAGTACTAATTAGCTTACAATACAATACTTTTTATGTTACGGTCAAGTAAAATCAAAAATACATTAATTTTATCTCCGCTTAAATTATAAGCTTTGCATAAAGTGATCATTCTTTTTTCCAGTATTCTCAATTTATAACGGAAGTTTATCACGTAAAGGGCGACGGATCAGACGGCGGAGTCGTTTACTCTGAAATTTTAGCGAATCCTTACAACATTAATTTACACGCGATGTTAAAAGCTTTGTATGGGAATTTTGGATACGCTTCCGAAACCGGTGGCAGGGTGGAAAATTTACAACAAAACACGACTCACGAAATGGTAAGATCTGCATACGAGAGCAGAATTCGTAGAATCTCATGATTCGATATTTCAGGTTGTAAACTACCATAAACGCTTCTATCGACCAGAAAATCTATGTGTGACAATTTGTGGAGATGTGACTATCGACGAGGTTATGGATTCTATTAAAGAGATGGAAGAAAAAATTCTTTCGAAACCAAAACTGACAAAATGGAAACGACCTTGGCTCGCCCCAATGCCCGCGCTAATATCAAAAACAGTTCAAAATTTGATTCCTTCGAAAAACGAGGGCTTCGCACAAATTTATATAGCATGGCGAGGTCCAAATTGTGCCGCGGAATTCAGGAAATTGCTGGGAACTAAATTTCTAATGAAACATCTGAGTTCAATTGCGATTCCTAGTGACTTCTTCGCAGAAGGGATTTCAAATGACAAAGAAGAAAACGTGAAATCTGGTCTTTATTTTGTTTTCTCAAAAGTTAGCGTTGAACATGTCGATTTGGTTCATCTTAAGTTCCTTCGATGGTTGGAGGACATTGCGACAAGTGAGAGAACTACTCATAACTTGATTTTTTATTACATACACTCCGAAAATTGTCTGATCTTATCAGCAGCTCTTAAGAGCAAGAGAGTTTATAAGATTCACTTTCGGATATCGTGAATCTCGAAGCATTTCGCCGGAGGCCTCGAATCCATACCATACTTCCATGGAAAAAAAAGTTCCCCTCTACGACACTGCACAAAAATTCGTCATTAAAGGGATATTCAAGGAAAACTTAAAACTATAATGTAGTGTCACGTAGCGTGATTTAGGCCCACATCCCATACTATGGACCCTATAGCCAGATGTCAGAACTACTTAACCGATTCTTATCCTTTTTTGTGGCTTTCTTCAACATATTTCTTTCATTCAAAACCTTGAAAAGCGATTCCCGAGGTAATTTCAAAGAGACGTAAACCAACAAGTTCCACCAAATTTCAAAAACCACTTTTCTTCGAAAAATCTTTACCGATATTGCCCATTTTTTTGACTACCTTTCAGGAAAAAAAATTGAAAATCGGTCAACTTTTACTCGAGCTATCGTGTTGTTGACGGACAGAGGGGCTGAATGAAATGAAAGGTAAAAGACCAAATTTTCAAAGCTACATTCTGTCATCTATCCAAATTTTGGGCACCCCTTTCAAAATGTTCCCTTTTTATACTTAACAACGCGAAGAATTTATACTGATAATTTCAAAATATAATTTGATATCTAAGATAAATGCACCAAAGTGCACCATACTTTGCACTTCGAACGAACGCTCTCCTATTAAAGACTTGGAACAGTTGATTTGCCTTAACTCTTTCTAAACTTTCTAAGATCGATCCCATGCACTGTCCGAATTTTGCTGCTTCCTTATGCAATCATATTACGTTAAATTACAGAAAAAGTTAAACTCGATATGAAGCAAATTAATGAGTCAATCCAATTCAAATTGTTGTTATATGCCAAAAATCTGGATCGATCACCCTTCGATGATCTTCACAGGAAAATTTTAGCTGACTATTTGTACGCAAAGTCTGAAAGCGATGTAAGTAAGAAAGTTATATAACTTGCAACAACTACAATCCTTTTTCAGCTGGTCACTGCGCTGAATGTTAAAGATGAGCTTAAATTCCTGCTGACTGTTTCAGACTCTTATTACATAGACCTTTTGAACGAGTACTTCGTCGGCGTACGTTTACCAACATAATACCTAAAAACTTATACTTATACTTGAACTTCGTTTGATACCATAGAAACCATATGTTCAGTCTATTGGTATTCAAAGTATAGCCGAATTTGAACGAATGAAGAAAGAAAACAAAGAGCGAATTCGAAATCGAATTAAAAATCTAGGACCCGAAGGACTGAAGAAAAAAGCAAAAGAACTGGCTGCTGCTACCAAATTGAATTCGAGACCTGTTCCAGACGCTCTTCTGAACACCATACCATCGCCAAGTATTGAACATGTTAACTTTTACGACGTAGACGTTTATCGGACGGGCGACGACGGTAGGAAGGGAGACCAGATAGGGCTTGATATAAACTCATGGCCTATGTATGCCGAAGCTTACGATTTTCGCACGGAATATGTTTATGTGAGTACTAAACTACGATGAAATTCTAGATTTTTTGATCACTTTATGAATGAATGAATGATGAACGGATAGTAACTTATAATTAATCACCATATCACCAAGCTAATTTTCAGAAAATTGCTACCATTTTTTGGTCGCAGTTTTTTCGCACATGCAAAACATTTTAAATTGATGTACCGACCCGACATTCGTCGCGCAAACCTTACATGTCCTAGTATTAAACGATAATCAAAGCGAATAAGATACCAATCCAATTTATCCCACAAAATTCACGTAAATAAATCCATATGTCAACGATACATGCGAAATAAATGTTAACTTTGGTACCGCACATCTCAAAAAAAGGAATTTGGCATGTACAAATCTCCCGAACATTTTTACGACCGTTTTACGTCTTTGACGTACTTAATATTCATCTGTACGCAGATGTGATAGTGATGTCTTGATGTTGTTGTTGAAGACATTGCACTTGTCTTATGATGGATTACGTCCGGTAAAACCAATGGCTTAAGCGACACCATGTATGTACATGAATGATCCCAGCCTCGAGTTTAGCTCTTCAAAGCAACCAAATAAAAAGATATTTGAAAGTGTTAAATATGTTGTTTGGCCAGTTCGGCTTGAAGTGAGCTGGAAACATAATTCTTCAAATTATGCCCATGACATAGTGCCTATCTAGTGCTGACAGATTAGTTTAGTGCTGCAGCCTCTGCTGAGATATTCCACTTTTAAGGTAGAAAACATAATTAATTCACTGGAGTTGACATTTCTTTAATATTTTCGTTTCTCTCTATTACTTTTTTTAATATATTGTCGCTGTCTCTTTTTAATTTTCAATTGTTTTTTATATAGATGCTATTCGCAGTCGACTGCCGTTAGTCAATATAGATGCTATTCGCAGTCAACTGCGAATAGTCTATATATAGGTACTATTCGCAGTCAACTGTCGTTAGTCAATATGGCTGATTCCAAACAATATATGAATTTTCTATCTCTTTCACTCTTCAACATTGAGAATATATTTGTCTCTTTCACTTTGCAGCGTTTGAATGAGTCTCAAAAATGTAACGTGGACAGTAACGTTTTTTGTTTCATTTACTAATGGCTTACACTTAAAGAATGAAAGAGAAGCAGATAAAAATATGTGCCGTGGACAGTAATAGAAATAGCCATATAAGTTTTTTTCTCATCAAACCGATGATGACATCATTAATCTGCGAATAGCATTTATATTGAATATTTTCGTTTTTATCTATTCATAGCTAAATTTCTTCATGAAATTAACTTTTATTTTTATCATCAACTCCATAAAATAGCAATGTGCTATTCGAAGATCAATGGTTCGTCAATTTAGTGAAATGTGATTCCGCACTGCGCGTTTGGTGCAAATTCCTTTTGTCTATTGTCTATCATAGAGATATTTCTAAAATATGAGAAAACACAAAAAGATTTAAATATTTCTTCGATTCTACATATTTTGTCGATCTTCGGGAATTACCTCATAGATACATAGTTACATGTCATTAAAAAAATACTAGGACATAACTTCGTAAAAGGAACAATCGCTAAGATTGAAGGTAACGCCTTCCGTGACATTTTGTAAAAGGAAATAGTTTTTTACGTACGAGGTGGTAGGCATGTAATTCATTTCCGAGTGACGTATTAAGTTTTTCATGCGTTTTGTCAGACCGTATGGATTTTTCCTTTTACAAAATGTCACCAAAAGGCATTTTTTCTTCAATCTTAGTGGTCGTTCATTGTTCAAAATGCCAAGCAAAAGTGTTTTGATAGACCAAATGGATTTTTCATGCTTGCTATCAGGGACGAAAAGAAAAATGTAATCCCACGGGCTTACATTTTTCAACTTTCGCCCCTGATAGCAAGCATGAAAAACTTAATACG
>CM055406.1:134112491-134139839 GCA_029228625.1 Pseudolycoriella hygida
CCCCCCTACTCCCGGGTCGAAGTTCGACTGGTTACAAACGTCGTGGTAAACGCAGTAGACCCCTTATCGAAGAACTCCGTTCTTCGTCAGTCTAGAAAGCACTCCGTTAACGTTCCGTTTACACTTCGTGAATGCTCCGTTTACGTATAGCTGTCAAGTAAACGGAGGAAAAATAAAAAAAAATCAATTTTGTCTCTCTTTTGTTTTACTGTCATGTAAACGGAGTGTTCAAGACGCATTCACGAGTGCTTTTTGTAAGTCCAAATCCAATCTAAGTTATGAGAAAATGATTCTATAAAGATTTCTTATGTCAAAGGGATAAGGGGGAAAGTACTTTCAGCTCAAGAAGCAAGAGAGACCTCCTTGAACCTCATACGCAGCTAAACAATGAAAGAAGATTACAGCTGAATACATGGATGTATTTTCGTTTTACTGGAGAATTAATACCAAATTTATTACATTGAGATTTATTGGTTTCCTTATAATAAAAATACAAAACTAATCCTATTGTAATTATGAACACGAAATAAATTGAAACCCACCGTGCTGAAAACTCTTTTCTACTGTCTGATTGCTGAAACATTTATTTTCTTATGTTCGTTAACATTCACGCAGACAGTTGTTTAAGTCCTTAATGTCGGTTATTAGTTTGTAATAAATTCAACAGATCAACGTTAAATTAAATATTTTTAGCGATCAAAAAAAGAAAAAATCACAAACTCATTTCAATAATAGATATCCATTAAATGTTAACCGAATTAAAGACTAAGCAGTTATTAAACGCTTGGCGTTTAGTATCTCACTAATTAATTTGAACTGGATTTATGGCGAGTGGAATTAATCATTTGTAAAAGGTTTCCTCATTGTAAAGGCTGTAATTATTTCGGAGGAACTAGTTTTCAATGAATTATCAATATTTAAATTTCTAATTAGCTGAATTTGACTTACGTCAGTTACACGATTGACATCAATAAGAAACAAAGTATAGACCAAAATAGAATATCTATGCATGTAAAGCGGCACCAACGATTTTCCTCCAGGAAATGCTGGAAGTGGTTGTGGTCTGATGTGGGAGTTGCTGAAAATTTTTCATAGTTTGTCGCAGAGAGTTAGATTTCCACAAAGCTGTAGAAAAAAGTGATCAAGTATCCACTATCAATTTTTAAATTTTATTAACATAAGAGATTAAATCGCTTATCAAGTCTATATTGTCGGAACTTGAGAAAGCAAATGGAATGCAAATAAAATAGAAATTTTGATATACAGCAGGGAAACCAATTTAGGTATAGCCAGGCAGTTCTTTAATATAAAGTATGAGCACGAAAATAATCTCGAAGTTTCTTCGTGTGAGCCCAGCAATTCCAGTCCATCGTTCTTTACAATACGGATGCCAGGATCAATGACCTTGAATTCCTTGACAACATAAGCATCGAAGAGGCACCGTTGAAGAAATATAATTCGCTTGTTCACTTCGAGACACGATGATTTGTCAATGGACTTTTATGCTGTTGCGTTATTTTGCTCTTCGTCTCAACATTCCAGTTAATGGCTTGTTTTTAGTGGCCTCACAAATATACAAGTATCAGTTCAGAAATAAATGGGTGGATCGCCAGACTGAATATTAAGGTGCCCGCTGGATCTCCTTTCTGCGTTCCTAAACTTGACGAAGTGATTTTTTCCACAAATGCCAGAAATGTCGGTTTCAGGTAGCACTAACGCAAGTCCCGTCCCGTTCAACGCCATTAAAAGCATTTCTCACGTCAAATTTCAAAATTAGCTTAGATTCGTTCCTCGGATTGCGAATGTGTGGTCCGCTCCTTCTACACCAATCTTTATTCCGAAATCGATTCGCAGAGGCGCAGGGTTACTTTCGACGTCAACCTTCTAATCGTTGTGCTAATGGCTATCGGTCGAACGTGTCCGTCTGTTTTGGTCAGCGTAAAGCAGTTTACACATTTCGTCGTTCAACTTTCCTGCCAGCAAAAATTTGGTTAATTTTGTTAGTGCATCCAGCGCGTGCGCAAACCATCAGCACCGGCACTTGAACCATTATCAAATGAAATTTACATTGACTGAACCGCATCGGAATCTTGAACGCAAAAATGTATGAATCCTACGCCACCATTTCATCCAAAGACAATGGAGATGATGAAAGCATAAGATCATAGTCACGATGACCATTTTATGAAGTTTTATTGAATTATTTTATATATATTATATGTCATTATATTATTACTGTATATACCAATCCAAAGGAAGAAACGGGGTGATTTAGGGTCCTTCAGGGATATCAGCGATGGAAGTAACGGCGAGGGTCTCTCTACGCTGGTTCGGACAGTTAAAGAGGATGTGAAACTCAGAATGCCGAAGATTTTTTTTCTGTTGCTACCACTAACAAACACAAAATTTGTGCAATTTTCAAAGATTCGTTGTTTGGAACAGTGACATAAATTGTGAGATATTCGAACTATTTAGGTTTTACTATAAATATACAGCACCTATTCATATGAAACTGGTACTTGAATTAAATCTTTGATAAGATTTTCGTACGGATCTTCAATAGCTTTGGGGTTTTTCTTTCTATCAACATTCATCAACCGTAGGAGAATTGATTTCCAAATATAAAATTTAATTTCATTATACAAAAACGTATCGGCGATTCAATTACAAAAAAATAACGGAACAAGATCACTTTAATAGTTTTCCGACAGCATGCGATATGCAGAATTTCTTTGCAACCATAAACCAATCTAGTTAAGTCCAGCAGATAAGCTACAAAAAAAATTGTAATATTTCAAAACTCACATTTTTTATTGATCATAATTACACATTCAAGATTCAGCCAATAATAAAGCAGATAAAAATCTTTTGATACTGCAATTGCGCCACAAAGATATTAAACCATTTTATATTTCTTAATTAAAATCGTCGTAAAATGAAATAAATTTACAAAAATGAAAATAAAATAAGAGATATATTTCACTTGCGTTTCAACTGTTTCACACACTTTAAATATTTTATCAGCTCTTCAGGTATAACCTGGTGTTTCACTTCTGGTTACAAATAATTTAAAGAAAGAAAAAATGCATTACTCGTGTATGCTTGTGGTTGGTTTTAATTATTTATGGCTGGCTTCATTATAAATACCTCTATGTACCTTACAAATGTATGCTCCATTCAATTTTATGCCAGCATCTCGCAAGAAAATCTTTAAGAAATTCTGTTTTTATACATATGAGTGCCGGTATTTGGCTGAGTACATAAGATAACGTGCCGTGATAATTATTTATTTAACCAATATTTTGCCTGATTTGTATCTGATACAATGATACAAATGAATATACTTATTTACACAATAAAATATAAAACTTGTTATGGATTAAATATCACTGCTAATGATCTTTTAATATAACAACAACAATGATATTTTCTTTATTGCGGGAGATTAATGCCTTCTTCTTTAAATTAACCTCGTGTATGCAAGAGGAAAAGACGGTCAGGAAGTGTTCAAGATGTAACAACGCAAAAAAAATTATTTTCTCAAATTAATAACTTTTTTGTAAAGACGGCAATTAATATGTTTTTGTTTATCTTACGTCAACTGATACAAAAACACAATACTTGCCTTCCCCGTGAGATTGAAATCGTGTGGGGTTGTGTAGTAGTCTATACTTCAATTTACAACATTTTTTTTATTGCTGATTCGTCATCTAAGGACCATGATCGATGCTCCCCCCCTACTTCCCCCCCCCCTACTCGAAATTGGGGTCTAGGAACGTCTAGGTAAACGCATAAGACCCCTTTTCGAAGAACTTAGTTCTTCGTACGGGTCTAAAAATGTTTATTTAGTTTATTTATTTATTTTTATCAACAGTATTACAACCAACTGATAATATGGTAAATATTTACAAGAACAAAATCATGAATAAGAAATGTACGAACACAAGTCAAAAATCAAAATCAAAATCAAAGATTCATCACAATAGTGAGAAAAAGAGAAAAGAAAGATAAGAGAGAAGAAAATCAAAATAAAAAAAAAAAGAAAAAAAAAAGACAAAATTCAGGTGAAAGAAATAAAAGAGCGCGGAAAACGAAAATGAAATCCGGTAGTCAGCTCATCCTATATGTGACGAAAATAGAGTGCTCGGGCAGGTCCATTCTTCGTACTCGGTTACGGAAAACGTTCCGAGATATTGATCGGTCGAACAAATGGGCGAATCGGTTGAATATTATAATATGTGCACATAAATGCACATATTGTAGATCGGTTCAAAAAGTCCATAGTCGGTTCGGTGTTTACTGATCTGAAGAAATTCGTGCGTCCGCAAGGCTCGTGCAGGTTGTCGAATGATTATCTGGGATTTCAGCTCAGGAGAGTCAATGTGCTCAGTGAGTATATCGAATACAAATAATACACTTAAGTTGATACGTCTTCGCCACAACGTTTCGATGCCAACCAATCTGCAGCGAGACTCTATAAGTCTATATGTGCTGTCACGGCGTACAATTCGTCTCAATGCGTAAATGACGAATTGCTTCTGAATAGACTCGATTTCGGATATTCTTGAGGTACAGTGAGGTTGCCAAACATTGCATGCATATTCCAGGTACGATCTGACATGCGCGCAGTAGACGCTTTTCAAAGCTTTGATTGAGCGAAACTCGTAGCAAGTTCTTTTCAAAAAACCGAGCATTGCGTATGCTTTGCTCGTTATGTGTTCGATGTGAGCTGAGAAGTCCAATTTGGTGTCCAATATCACGCCTAGGTCCCGTATTCGAAATACACGTGATAGACTGTCACCGTCAATTTTGTAGTCGTAGTGAATCGGATGATGGTTGCGATGGAAAGAAATCGAGTTGCATTTCTTGTCCGTCCGTCAGTCCGTCCGCCCGAGTAAAACTCAACCGATTTTCAAAAACTTTCTTTCCCCTGAAAGGTAGTCGAAATGTCGTTTATGGGATTGAATCTGGGCACTGTCGGCCCAAGGGCCGTCGAGCTAGGGCCGTTTAAGTGGTTTTTGGTCTTTTGTACATAACTCGAGTAAATCTTTTCCGATTTTCGTATATTTTTTATTGTTTGAAATATCAGGGCATGGCCGACATTTTATGTAAGAAATTTTTTTAAATTTGATAGCTAGGGCACTAAAACCGATTCTATGCTAGGGCCATACGTGTTTTTTGTATATAACTCGGGTAAATCTTTTCCGAGATTCATAATTTTTTTTTTCTTTGAAAGATCTGGGCATGGCCGACAGGTAATGGAAGAAACTTTTTCGGGTTTGAGTCCTTGGACTTGGCTAGGGCGCTAAGAACGAGTATATGCTAGGGCCATACGTGTTTTTTGTACATAGCTTGAGTAAATTTTTTGCGATTGTCATAATTATTTTTTTAAACGACAGATCTATGAAAGCCCAACAATTTGTAGAAGAAATTTTTTGTGAGATTGGGCCCTAGGATACAGCTGGGGAACTAAAAACGAGCTTCTGCTAGCGCTGTACATGTTTTTTGTTCATATCTCGAGTAAATCTCTTCCGGTTTCCCGTTTTATCGAAGATATTTTTTTGATTAGAAACCCTTGGAATCAGTCGGGGCCCTAAAACTGAGTTTCTACTAGGGCCCAACGTATTTACTTACATAAGTTGGATAAATCCTAACTGATTTTGTTAATTCTTTTTCTATTTGAGAGGTAATCGAGTACCGAATTATATTCAAAAACAAATTTGGACCCGGTCTGTGCTTAGGGCTGAAGTGGGTCGGCCATAACCAAAACAATTTTTTTTGCTATGTTACAGAGCAAATTGAGGGAAATATTTTTGTCTATGTAAGTATTTGTCCGAGGCCTCTACTAAGGACCCTAGGTCAGTCCTGAGGTCGGCCCTAGACAAAAAATGGTTTTTGTCTATGTTGTAGAAAAAATTGAGAAGGCGTTTCTTACACCATTTCTTCGGACGGGTTTTTCAATATTGCCCTCTCGGCAATTTCCAATACAATTTAATGTGGACGTAATTTCATACACTTAAGAGTTAAGTCAATATTTACTTAAAAACGTTTTAGTCTTTTCGAAACATCAACTCTGTTTGCCACATCTATTCTGATACGTACGGGTCCCTTGCATATGTTTACACCGTTTCTTCGGACGGGTTTTTCAATATCAACCTTTCGACAATTTCCAATCCTAAATTGTGTGTGAACCTAATTTCATATACTTAAGAGTGAAAACAGTATTTTTGCAACATCAATTCTGTTTGCCACATTTATTCTAATTCGTACGGGTCTCTTTAATATGTTTTTTGTTACTACTTGATTTTTTTTTTGCCTGATTTTGCCTGATTTTTCAAACCTACTCACTGGTGACTTAATCAGAAGCAAACAAGCCTTACCCCGACGCCAATCATGATCCTCCTACATTTTATTGTTTCCGCATTCCGACTGACGACGCGACGCGACGCGGCTCCTTTATTTGCGGCCATCTAATGTTTTCATGACACGACCCAACTCCATAAGACCAGATTCATTCAAAATCAAGAAGATTCATTCTCCTCAATACGTTCGGATGGACTTTTTGCACATAAACTTCCTACGTTATTTAATCGATCATTCTTACAACATCAAAATTTACACACCCATCTAAGGAAATAAAAAAAATCGCTGCAACACCTTGGGGCAACGAATACAGATCATTCAAAGGATCCGTATGGGTTGTGTAAATTCGCAATTTTAATCATATGAGAACATTATCGCTTGTGAACGGTTGTATTATATGTTTTGCGAAGTTACTCATTATAACTTGTTACGTTTCATTTGTTCATCAAATATTTATTTTAAATTCGAAATGACCATACACGCATTGCTGGTGTGAGAATTGCATAAGCTCATATTCGAAGAAACCTATCAAAATATCAGAATACATTTTTCATTTGTGATTTGATGTAAAGTTATATAGCGAAGGAAAATTAATGTTTTAACCTGCAGCTAAGCTCAAATAAATTTTTAAATTATAATTAGATGACTTGTTATTGTGTGTGATGTTTGTTTTTGGAATCTCAGCGATTGCTGTAGGTATTTTTTTGAAAAATGAATATTGTGGAATGATTTACGAAACATATGCAAGGGACCCGTACGCATCAGAATAGATGTTACAAAAGACTCGAACTAAATCTAAATTAATATCGCCTTGATTCTTTCTGAAATTACGTGGACATTAAATTGTATTGGAAATTGCCAAAATTGCAATATTGAAAAAGTCGTCCGAAACAACTGTGAAAAAAAACAAAAAAGCCAGAGCCATAAAGACAGGTCTCGGAAACATACTTCAATGGACAAAAAAGTTCCCTTCAACTTACAGCAAAAGAAATTTTTTTGGGCTGGGGCCGACCTCATAGCCAACCTAAGGCGCTAAGTAGAGGCCTCGCAGACGTACTTTTATGGTAAAAAAAGTTTAGCTATTTTTTCTCTACAACAATGCACAGAAAACGTCATCAATCATTGAAAGCGTTAAAGAGAGATTTCCATATCGTGTCTATACTAATCAATTTACAGGACCACGAATCTGAAATTACCTACTTTACGGAAGCTCTGTCAATGTGAAACGGGATAAACAACGACACATCGACACATGTCAGGAGCCTGGCTAAACGTTGTACCGAGCCCCAACATTGGAACACTAATAAACAACGACGTTTTCCGCACGTGCGTTGGTTTGCGCCTCGGAACTAAACTCTGCCACCCTTACGTATGCGCCTGTGATACTCCCGTAGATTCGCTGGGCAAGAAGAACTCTGGGAAATATTTTCGGTACGCAGAACTCAACTGTGTTCTGCACCGAAGTTTGGCCTCAATCAATATGAGTTCCTTATTAGAACCACCCGGTCTGTTCCGAGGCGACGGTAAAAAACGACCAGACGCAATACCTACACTGCCTGGAAAAGAGGTAAAGCGCTGGTGTGGGATGCGACCTGCGCCGATTCTTTGGCTGCTTCGAATATGGTCGGCAGAATAAAGCAACCGGGCATGGCTTCGGAAATGGCTGCAACTCGAAAGCATAGCAAGTATTCTAAACTCGAACAAAGCTACAATTTCGTCGCACTTGGAGTAGAATCGTTAGGCCCCTAGTCGAAGGAAGCGGTAGACTTATTGTACGAGATTGGCTCAAACCTGATTCGATTAACCGGTGAACCGAAGTCAAGAAAATATTTGTTCCAAAAAGTGTTTCTTGCCATCCAGCAAGGTAATGGTTATTTGGCTGAAGTAGCCATTTTTCTTGATTATAGCGGTCTAGTCATAGTAACAGAATGAAGAATTTTTGAGTTAATGAGATTACTTTGTCATTGTAATGACGCTCAGGTTGAACTCAACTAGGATCGCCGAGTTCTTGAACAACGGTCGAGAAAAATTGATAGATATATAAGGTATCTCCCTACCCAAATTTTCAATCAGGCAAGGTAATGCGATATGTGATATCTCCAACATCCCGAAGAGCGCCCCAATGGAGGAAATATTCTTCGTACAGTAAAGCAGTATACCTTCCTAATTTTCTTTTTATTACTTTTTGTTTGTTCATAAACCTAGACGAAATATGTAGAATGAATTGAAATAAATTTCTCACAACATTTCCACGCTAATTTCGCACGCAGAGATATAAGTCAAAAAGTTTTATCGACCTTCAAAAATCACGTTTCTAACCACTCTTTCGACCGTAACTTCGAAAGTTTTTAAGCGATTTTGCCCAAAATCGTAATCGCTTTTTAATTATTATTATGTAAAAAAACACGTTGATCCCTAGTAGAGATTCAGTTTTAGGGCCCTGGCTGAGTCCAAAAGCTCAAGGCCAAAAAAATTTTGTCCATAAATTGACGGGAGACCTTTCAATCTCTTAACAATAAGAAAAGGACAATTTTATTAAATTCAAAGTAGCTAGAAATGTCATGCTAGCTTGGCTTACCATCCAAGCATTACACATACAGAGTTGCGATTTGTATGCATTTGACAGTTCTTAATTTGTTAAATCTTAAAATTTCGAATCGTCAGTGCAGAAGGTGCAGAAACAGTGTTTTTCGACCGGTAAAACAATTTCAAAAGTAATACTATTTTGACCAGGAATTGTTCTGTGTATAGCTTACGACAGGTCAGGTCAGGACGACCTGATGATAAAATTGACTTTGACCTGACCTGACCTGAATTTTTAGGTCATAACCTGAAATGACCTGATACCTGATGACCTGAAGTTCAATTTTGTTTTTATTCTCAACTAAATCGTTTACACATTTTCACATGTAATATGTCTTTCGAAAAGTTTAAGAATGTGTACTGATATGTTAATTCTTCATTCGGTTACTAACTGATATTAGTAAAATTTAATCATCTAATAGATTCTCATTAGTTAGCTTTGGGTAATCGCTTATAGCTTACCACAAGTCATGTTTTAACTAAGTGTTCTTGATAGAATGCGTTTGAATTGAAGCTAATTTTTTTAACAAACATGAGAAACAAAAGCTTCAATTCTGTGATCGCTGTAAATTTTCAGCCCTAATTGGTGTGCGACGTTTTTGGTCAATTACTTTAATTCACGACCAAAAGTTTTACTTTTGAGTAAATTTGAATTTTGTCATTGATCTTTGTAAAGTATCCCAGGAGTAAAATTAGTAGAAGGAGTGCCAAAGTTCGGTTTCTCTTGATATAATGTCAGTTTTAGCAGGAGTAGAATGAAATTTTCACTTCATTTCTCGTGTGTAAAAAGATATTTGTGTCGTTTCCCCTTAAAATTATTAATCTGTAATATTGGCGATTTGCAACGAAGGGTGCGACACGTGTGGGAAAAAAATCGAACATACTTATGTCCGACTTTACACGTAGAAAGTGGCGACATGAATGAGTAGTGAGCGCTATTTCAACATACTTATGTCCGACTTTGAAAGTAGTGTCATCTGTTTAGTGTAAAAATCGCGAATAAGTTGAAATTATTAATCGCTGACAATGACATTTGTCTCCTTTATTTGTTTTCTCTTTTTCGCTTATGCCATTGTTTTTTTATTTTACGTCTTGTGAAATTTGAGCTGTTTTTCCAATACGAAATACATTGCAAAAACAGCTGAAATTTGTCACGACGTAAAATTAAAAAATAATGGCGGTAGATTTGATTTTTACGCAACAGAGCCGAGAGCAAAAAAATCTTCGCCGAAGAAACGATACCAGCGTTTAGCAGGCAGCGACTTTTCAACTTTTCCATAGTAGAATCAGAACACATTTTTCTTATAAGTTTATTGACTTTTGACTCGAATGTAATGGACCGTTCTGATGTCTGCTTCTAGGAGGAGGGTGGTTTGAGGAAACATTGAAATGCGACAGGGAAACAGTCCCCTGGAAACAGGCGACTGTTTTCAAAAAATATAATATCAAGTCAGATAATCGTCAAACTTTATAGATTATTAGTGTACGCTTCGGTGTGGCGTCTTCACGCAGTAACCCTTGGATGAGAGAAGGCTCGTTAGCGACATTTTCGTGCACTTAGTCACAAAAGCACGACATTTGACCATGACCATGAATCAGGGCCTATCTTCGGGAATTTATTTTTGAATTTTCGGGAATTTTCAGGAATTTTCGGGAATTTTCAGGAATTTTCGGGAATTTTCAGGAATTTTCGGGAATTTTTGTAAACAAATAATAATTGAAAAAAGCTGTGAATTAATGAAAAACATGTTTTTAACCATTTTTCTAACGATTAGGCGGCCGCCGAGTTTCGACAATTTTTTCGACTTCATTTTGATCTTTCGCATTTTGAGAATTGTCATAATCAGCACAATCTACGTTGCTATCATTCAACCGTTGTTCGTTTCGGAGGATTGAAACTGATTGAGATTCGGATTCAATGTTATGATTTTCTCCATTAGATTGGTACGATTCAATTATATGACTTTTGAGCATATATTGTCTTATATTGTTGCCAAATTACTTTATAGAGTCTGCTGCAGTTCGGATACGGACAGTTCCATCGCGTGGAAAATGTTGCAAAATTGAGACTGAAATCTATTTACGCGCTGCGGGCGAAATTTTTGGGTAATTTTTTAATAAGTTGAATAAAATAGTACAGCGAGCGAAACATTTTCTAGATAATTCCTCATCGTCTGGTAATTTCCACCTTCAAGTTATTTTGCTAAGTGTTTTTCTAAAACTACACATTTCACATCGTCAGTCAACTTGCCACTTTCAAGTTATTTCACAACATGAGACCATTTCCCAAATTCTGCTAACTTTCCAACGTCAGTCATTTCCCATTCTCATGTCATTTACCTAATTCTACTAAGTTTCGATAGTCAGGATATGTCCGGGTTCTTTCCCATCGTCAGGTTATTTCACATTTTAAAGTATATAGTCAGGTCATTTACCACGTTCAATTTATTTCTAAATGTGCGATCATCTTCCACAAAATCCTTTCCAAATTTTACTCATTTTCCATCGCCGTATCCAATCGTCAGGCGATTTGCGATTTTTGAATCACTTCTACCCATTTCAGTCAATTTTCCATCTTTAGCCAATTTTTAATCTTCTGGCAATTTGCCATCGTCAGGTCATTTTCTATTTTCAAATCATATCCTTACGTCAGGCAATTTCCGATTTTCTAATCATTTTGAATATTTTCCCATCGTTAGCTGATTTCCCAATTTCAATTGATTTCCCATCGTCTTTGGAATTTCCCATCGTCAGGCAATATCAGATCATTAGCACATTTCCCATTTTCAAATCATTCACCGTTTACTCTTTCCTTCAATATTTTTTTATCGCTTCCCAAAAATTTCTTCCAGCTCGTCTCGATTTCCCGGTATCCGAATTTTCGATCCAAAAACTTCCCGGTATACTGGATACCACGGATACACACTTTTTGCAGACGAAATTGCACCTTCTGAACTTTTACTGAAGCTTGCTCTAACCACTTGAAAAAACAACTGTATTTTCTTGCTCTCATTACTGATGTATTGACGCACTTGAAGAAAGTTCAAAAAAAGTTCGAAAGTAGCACTATCAGTATTCTGAATATTCAACCGATAAAGCGAACATCTTGCGAAACGCAATGAATTCACCTGGTAACGGTTGGGAAGAACTGTTTCTAGCGAACGTTGAAGACAGGAATGATGGAAAACATTTTTACGGACATAAGTTATTAGAGAATCAAGGACGATCTAATCGAATGTCAACTAGTGCGAAAGTCCATCATTGATGCATTGCTTTCTCAATTGAATATCAGACTTGATTACGACATTGAATTGCAAAAGGCCCTGGAAGTTCTGCTTGAAATAACACCTGCGGTTTCAACGGAAAGGCTCAAACTATGTCACACAACAATTGTACCTGATCGCGATGAAGCGAAGTTCTTCCTTGAATGTCGACGTGCTGCAGACCTGCTTGCTGGACATGAATTCACCAATCTATTAAGCAATCCATTAAAAAATCTTTTTCCAGAAGCACACCATCAAAAAGGGATTTACAATGCTCGCAAAATTAATTTCAAACACAGAACGACAATATATAAATATAACAGATTTTTTAAGCCATAAATGAAATTAATGAATGAATTGAAGAAATTTTTTAAAAATTAAGAAAAAAAAATAAAATTGCCGAATTTATTATTTGGTAATTCTTGGTCATTTTCAGTAGTTTTTAGGAATGTTCTTCAATTTTTAGAAGTGTTCTTAAAATAAGCTTGCTTTACGCTACCAGTACTTAGTCATCAGTTCAGAAAAAAAAATCAGTAACTTTTGGGAATTTTCAGGAATTTTTAGAAATTTTCGGGAATTTTCGGGAATTTTTGGGAATTTTCGGGAATTCGAATTCCCGAAAATAGGCCCTGCCATGAATAAATGATGATGAGTAGAGTTCAAAATTAAGAGACCATTGGAAAATAAGGACTCCTGAAAGGCTGCTTGTTTTAAGTGCTTCAAAAGAAATTGTCTGGTTTTCAAAGCGAACAGGTTTATGCAAGCCGATCTGTGCGTTTTAACTTCCGGACTAGATCTTAGACAGCTTCTGAGTCTCGCTCATTTTTATCTTCGCCACCCCTAACCTCAGCTTCCTCCTAAGCTATGCATTGATGTTGAGAGTTAACTCAAAGCTCGCGCCCGAAAATTGTTTTGTTAATTTTTTATGAAAAAATGTTTTCACTGTTGCTTTGGACGAATTTTTCAATATTGCCCTTTCGGCAATTTCCAATAAAACTTAATGTCGACGTAATTTCATATACTCAAGAGACAAGGCAATGTTTATTTAGATTTAGTTCGAGTCTTTTTGTAACATCTGTTCTGTTCGCCACATTTATCCTAATGCGTACGGGTCCCTTGCATATGTTTCGGTTACCTTTCATGAAATAAAAGGATTTTGGATATCGGACAAACTATTCTAGATTTATCGTCTTGGGGACGGACGAACAGACAGTCTTATTTAGATCACAAAACGGAAAACCCACCAAATCACGCAAATCACCAAATCCAACAAACGTAGAAATAAAACCTAAAAGCATAAGACACGAACTTCGTACAATAGGGATATTACCACCTTTATTCTCCTTGATCATGAATTTGTTTAATCCTGGTTTTATCATCAAAATTTTGTAAGTCCCGTTGGCTTCATTAAGTAGCGATAGCTACTTTATGCTTTCAGTCTTTTTGTCCGCTCGTCCGTCCGTCTTTGCACTACACTTCAATACAGTACGCTACAGTTTGTTACACTTCACTACAGTTCGCTACCCTGTGCTACACTTTACTACAGTTTGCTACACTTCACTAGAGTTCGCTTCACTTCATTACAGTTTGCTACATTTCCCTATACTTCACTACAGTTCACTACACGTTATTAAGTAGCGATAGCTACTTTATGTGATTGGAATTTGGATCGATACTTTCCTATACCCATTTCAATGGTTTATTATTTTTGTACACCCGTACAAACAAATTCATGTTGTAGACAAAAAAAACTCCTTTTGTATACACAGGTAAATTCGATTTTGTAAGGTTATAACAAACAAATAATATTAGTGAATAGTGGTCTCTCATCCAGCAAACATTTTCATTAAAGTGGCGGTTCAAACAGGGCCGCTAGAGTCCAAGAAAGATACCGTACCACCGACTTTCAAGTATTAGGGCTAGTTTATAAAGGTGACGCGTGAAGTTAACATATCCGTTAAAATGAAAATATTGCCAACTAACTGTCAACTACCAACTATCAAATATTGGAGTCATCTGGATATGTGTACTATTATTCATCAATTTACTGGGTACAAACGAAGTTATACAGTACTGATATTAATCGGCTAGTGTTTATAGAACTCGAAAACAATTGGTGGGTCATTCCATTGAAAAGTTGGAAAATATGCTACGAGGGAACCGTCTTCTGGTTAAGAATGCAAAGGTTGGACTTCTTTCGCATGAAGGAGTTGTACATTGAATCTATAGAGGAATTTTCTTCATACAACACAAATCTCGTATGTGCAAGGTTCCCTCGCAACCTACCAATGGAATCGCCCTGGTACGTTGAATAATTATTGCAATGATGTAGTGTACTATGATTACAGGCTATATAAAAAATGAATTTGTCTGCCATTAAAATGTTCTCTGACACGAAATCCAAAATATTGTGAAATTACGCTTATAAAATTTTTGGCTTGCTAAACAGTCCTATAACATGAATTATATTCGCTTGATTATTCATAGATCACAGCGTGAAATTTTGAAGAAGACGATATTTGCTCATTGGCTAACAATAGCCATTAGATTTGTATTTCATCATCATCATTGATATGGAAAAGGACTACTGAAAACTGTACGAAAAAAATATTGAGAAAACAATTTATCTAAATCTGATAAAAAATGCCAATTAAAATTTTATTTTTATTCCTTATGGGTTCACTTTAAGCATTTTCGATGTCTAATTCCGAGTCTAATTCTTTAGTTTTCTTTTTTAATCATTTGACCGTATTTTTTGTAATGTTCGAAAATGCATATCATCTGTGAGTGGATTTCATTTTGTGGGTAGAAACGTTTTTGCTATTAAAAACCATTTAAAATTGCCGGCAATTAAATAAAAACACATTTCCAATTTAGAAGCAAGAGAATTCGCCGGGCTTTAGTATGAAACAAGAGCCAGTAGCTAGATAAAAATCATTGATATAAATGAAAAATTGTCGCACCTTTTGAAACTTTTAGGATTTATTTTTGGTTTTGCTATCTAAGATTTTTTAGGAGCTTGCAGCCCACAAATTTAGCAAACGACTCAATACATATGCGTCCAACTCATCAAGTATCGGTAGATTTACACAATTATAATATTAATACAATAATATCTGAAACAAATACCTCTATTTTCTGTCTTATGCATCATTATAAATTAATAACATCTTATTATGTTCGACAAATTGATATATAATTTTTGGACATCGGCACATAATAGCAGACTTTATTTTTTGATTGAGCAAAGTATCCCTCCTTCAATTTCCAGAATCGAGAACACAAAAAAAAAGTTACAAACGAAAGAAAAAAATAGTGACCGCAAAAATATTATAATACCGTTTCAGAGTTCAAAGTAACCTTTTCTTTTAATGGCTGAGTGTTGTAGAAATGCCTTGATATTTGTTCTAGATAAGATTGATACTTAATTATTGGTTGGCTAAAATTGCTTGATCCAAATACTTTTGGAGTTTTGATGTTTCGCAATTATGATATCATACGTTAACTTTATACAATTTGTTGGACCCGTACGAAGTTCAAAAGGGTCCTACATGTTTACTACAAACAACTTTATTGTAACATGGGGTAGATCGAGCTGGGATTCAGCAAAAAAAAAATGTCCGTCCGTCTCCCAACCGATCACCGAAATCTTTTTTTAACTGAAAGGTACATATGTCTTATGATTCAAGTTCAAAAATGAGCAAAATCGGCCAAGTGGTTTCGGAGATGTGGTCGTAGAAGTGGAGGACGAACATGGATTTTCGAGAGTTGGTGAAAATTTTTCGCAATTATCTCAGTAAGTATAGCACGGAAATTGTTCATTTCGGTGTCAACTGAAAGCATTTGGTGTCAGAAAACTGGAAACAAAATTTTGTGGAAACCGGGTCAGTGGTCTGGGCACTGGCACTAATGTAATGGACAAAATTGAGTTTCTTGACCATATACGAAAGCAGATGGCTTTTCGTGTATATTTGCTTAACTATGCAATATGGATGTCTACTGTCAAAGACAGAGTTGTAGAGAACACGTGTTTCATGGTTTTTGTAAAAAATGGCCCATTCCTGGAATATGACCACTTCAAGAATTGGATTGGATGAGCCATACTTCTAAAACTGTGGCAGCTAGAAAGTTGCCTCAAATGGCAAAGTTGTAGAAAATAAAATTTCAGAGAACACGTGTTTCAGGGTTTTAGGGAAAAGTGGCCCAATCCTGGAATATGATCACTTCTAGAATTAGGTTGCTTGTAAAGAATAGCAGCGGTGTTTGATTTCGAAAAACAACAGAACAATTATCTGAAGTATTGTTGTTTTGCTTGGTCGGTAATTCAAAATTACAAAATAGCAGCTTTCAGTATTACTATGAAGTCTCAATTTTTAATTTAGCACTTCAACAAAATGTTGGACGTGAGAGATCCAACAAATAGCTAGAAGTGGGATCTAGCAGTTTAAACAAAAAACAAACTTGAATGTTGACGAAGCAGTGTATTTAAGTCCATACATTTGGAATGATTGCTCATTGCAATATGTGTTGTGCTGATTTACACATAGTCCAGCAAGACGTAAGTGTACGGAAGCGGTCGTGATACGCCGAAATCAGCTTTAGTCCTTTGCTTAAAAAGTCTATTTGTACTTTTTAGTCGATTTATCAACAAATTTGTTCGTAGCGAAGCGATACAAAAGATTTAGTAAGTATGAATCCCACTTAACGTTCGAACGCTTACAAACACTAACAAAATGTGAACGGGCCGGCCAGCATACAAGCGCTAACACGAACAACATAAACTACGCAACATAGCAATATTTTCCGAATAAGTGTCACATTAAAGCTGGGTGCATGATCTTATTTGTATCGACCGTATTCGTATCGTAAAAAGAAAAACAATTTTTTAAAACGCGACTGTAAAGACACTTTTCCACTGAGACGTCTTAAACGCACTGCTGTTACTGCCAGCAGTGACATCTATGCCACTTAATCCTGATCTTCTGACTCGTTAAATAAATCTGACAAACTTCATGGTAAAGCAAGTGTCAGATAGAAAAATTCAGCTTTTCGATAGTTTCCCTCACAAACGCAAACTTATGCAAATTAATTTATAATTCATTTATTTTCGTTTACCGAAATAAAATCAATTGAGAAGCCTTTAGTTGCCTATTTGTAGTTGAACACAAGTAGTAAGTTTGTTTAGCATAATTTTAATATATACTAACTTGTCGAAATTTAGAAATTTGTAGTCTCATACGACCAACTTGTATAACAATAAATGGATTTCATACAAGGAAGTTGTTGGCTTACTCATTTATTTTGACTACTCATCGGCTAACGAAAGATTCTACCCAGAGAGTTTCCAGTGGCAATAACAACTGCCAAAGAAGCATTCACAACAGGCCGAAGTAATATGGTGAAAGTTAGAAACAATACCTATGGCCACTACTATTCTGTAACAAAAAATCAACATGGTCATCCAAAAAGATGGATTTCCACTTCAGATTATTCTTTACCCATACCGCAGTTCAGTATGTCTTGCGCTTCGAGCGAAACCCTGGACCCCACCCTAGTATATCATAAATACAAAACACACTGCACCTTGATACCCCTCAATGACCCTTGGTGCACCTCACTACACCTCACTGCACCATGCAGCACCTAGATACACTTATCTATCTGGACCTCAATGCACCTCGTTGCACCTTGATGAATCACGCTGCACCTCACTGCACCTATTTACGGCACCTTGCTGCACTTCACTACACTTTGGTGCACCTGAATGCACATTAACGCACCTGACTAAACATTGGTTCACATGACTACACTTGGTGCACCTCACATAATTTTCTGGTTATAATTAACGTAAATATGCGCATATGTGAGGAAAGCATTCAATATAAACTAATTATGATTTTTAGACCCGTACGAAGTACGTAGGTCTGATGCGTTTACTACCACGTTTGTTACATTGCGAATTCGAACCCGGGAGTAAGGGGGAAACTTCTTTTGTTGCCTCCAGATGACAAATCAGCGAAAAAAACGTGGGAATCGAACGAGTAATTTCCCATTACAATAAAACAAAATCGATTCATCGACAAAGTGCGAGTGATCAAACAATGAGAAATAGATTGATCATTTCAGTTAACGGTGTCGAAACTGCAAATTTTGACCCACGACCTGCGGTGATGAAATTCATTCAATCATTCAAAGATCGTCGGAATAAGCCATCGGACTTTAGTTTGTTCCAGACCCGAAAATATATGGAAAAATTTTTTCGTTCAGAATCAAACGTTTGATTTCATTTAGATTTTAAATGTTAGTTATAGTTATAGATGTAACCATTTCATTGCTTATTAAAGTAAAGAGCGAACAATACACACGTTTTTCAATGTTAATTTCGAAGAATTTTCAAATCCGAAAAAGGGCCTCCTGAAGCATCACACAGGGCCCTTCGAGCTCGAAAAAGATGGACCCTTTTCAACTTTTCCCCCGCACTCGGAAATCATTAAAAAATCCACTGGTGAGGTGACACAATTGTTGCAGTGAGGCCATCCAATAGTTTTATTGTAAAAGAATATATTTTTTTAGTGAGAACATCAATATGTTGGCATCTGCCACTACAAGATCGCATAGGCTTTGATGAACGTAATAAGCTCTCGAGTTAACTTTGGAGACAATACACTCAGGGTTAGAGTAAGAAATGTTTCATACAAAACTTCCACAGATGGCAGCTGTAACCATTTCCGTTACACTTCGCTAGTCCATAAAATACCTCTAACCGAGACAAATAGATACGTCAGCACTCTGTCCATCACGTCCATCAGCATATCAAGGTGCATGGCTTGACTGAAGATTGGCACTAGATGTCGAAATGTTGATTTCTTCTAATTATCTCCATAACGGAACTGTTCTAGATGTGTTAATGTCTGAGCGTCATGTCAATGACAAAATAATTCAAATAAAAGCTTACACGTGCATAGTAAAATTAATACGTAATGAGTTGTATCCTAAGATTGATGTATGAGAGTTGTAACTATTATATTAGTGATATGTTACTACTGTTTTGGTGTCGTATATTTGATGTGTTCATGATGTATGAATTCCATGATTCCACTACATCCAGCACCACTTATACAACACTAAAACATCTTCGGTACAACAATGACACATCAGTAATACATCACGAGTACATCTATATATGATAAATTTGATGTTTAGTGTTGTTTTGGTGTTGTATAGTTAGTTTGTTAGTGATGTGTATTATTGATGTATGAATCGCAAGAGTAAAATTCAAAAAATCACTACGAATCTCTTAAGGAGAAGGAAGGTAGGATTCTAAGTGAGGTGTAAAACTTAATAGGATAGCCGCTGAAAAAATTAAATAAAATAAAGCAAAATAAACGAGAGAATTGGACTTATTTTCAGGTTCCGAAAAATAAATGCGTTTATCGAATAATTTCAGATAATTGTTAAGAAAACTCTTTAAAAACCTAAAGGGGACAGAAAAAGTGCACCCCATTTTTAGGAATCAATGGGTAATAACCTTAACAGAGAATTTATATCTCTTCCCTCACCCACACTAAGTGCCATCAAGTCCACAAAGCACGAGATAAAAAGCTAACGAAAATACCCAAAGACACCGCTTCGACCGCTGGTTTCAACAGACCTCGAACTTCGTCTTTATATTTTCCGGAAAATATATAGCGAACCGTGCATATTGGTGGTCATCGTCAAGAACGATGAAGATTGTTGAAATTAGTCTTTCGTTCAATTGATAAATTTAAAGAAAAATTTGTTTTTTTTTTCAGCAATAGCAAAAACGCAAAAATCTTTCAGAAGTTTTTATTGAAAATTTACGAAAACTTTAAGAACTAACCTTTCTATATTCGTCCATCCTTTACTACGTCCGTAAGTTCATAAATTGCAATTTATGGCCAGGTTCTACCTCGTCAAATACATACATGGCCTTAATTCAAACAAAAAAAACTCTTTTCACACAGATAAACGGATGAAATCTTCAGTCGACGATTTGCCGACAATCGATGGTGTGATCTTCAAGGACTGATTCGGTGGAAACAAAAGCATATTTGCTTGTCCAACGTCCTCTAAATAAAGTTCATCATTTGTAAATAAACCGATTATTGAGGTTATGTTTCCTCTTCTGATTTTTGTATTCGTAGTGCGCTTGCCCAGCTAAACACTGTATTACCATATACTGATGGACGTCTTATATTGCTAACGCTATAAGTCACAGGTAACAAGGTAACGATTTTTTTCGCATCCTACATGCGAATATTCGCAGATATGGTTATATTGAACGCTGACGAAATTCCAAATAAACAAACCAATACTACAAGTTTGTGTGCCAGGTATTGTTATGTTTCGTGCGAAAAGAAAAAATCGCAAGCTGTGGAACATGTTCGCATGCGATTTTTTTTATTTCCAAATTTTGACATTTTTGTGCGAATATTTTTGTACGTGCGATTTTTTTCTTTTTTTGGGAAATAATTTCACTATTTTAGATTTATTTGAGAATTTTTTAATAAAAAACACAACTAGAGATAGTTTATCATCGATTGGCATGTGCTGGACACTTCAGTTACTCTTTACTGTGTCAGAATATGCGAATTTGCAAACGAAAAAAATCGCATCGCACGTCCAATATAATCAACGCTTTACAAACCGAAAGCCATATGACAACTTGGTCACGTTTACTCGTCTCCTAACAAATCGTTCATGTCATTCTATTGAATAAATTTTATTCTAATTTGTTTACTTGCAGCATTTTCTTATACCCCCAATTATAATATTTACAAAATTTATTAGTCAGGCTTTAGATCATACTATAATATGAAAATGGACATCAGACGTAACAATGTAACACGCGCCGCCACTTAATTATCCAAACATAAAAAAGTGTTAAATTTTGTCTAAATGCCCCATCATCTACATAATGTAGGAGGTGATTAGTTATTATCTTTTAAAAATATACGTTTCAACACTACAACAACAAGCTTTTTTACGAAATAAAAATTATTTATTCGTTAGACAGATGTAAGACATTACTGGTTTAATGTGTCATGATTTTGAAGGAAAATTTGTTCGATTTTTTTAAAATATTGTCGGCGTTCTATTATGTAAAGGGATAGTCTCTATTAAATCGATATCTCACATAACAAATACAGACAATGACCTAGGTTCTATGTTACGTATTTAGTACACCAATAAAAATGTGAAGGAAAATACATTTCAAGAAGAATGATTTTGAATAAATAAACACGATTTTAGATTAACGTTTATTATGTTTATTGTGTATATGCCATCGAGCGCTGATATCAATACCAATAACAACGTCGTTACCAGGGTTGTATTTTCATTTCTGTATCCGTCTGCGCTTTCGGTTTTTATGTTGTCATATATTAGTCCAAATATTTTGGTCGCAGTGCCTTTCTTGAATAGTGATTGTTCATCTTTCTTTGTTAGGCACAACGACTCCGAACCATATCTAGCAATGTAGCTCTGTCTTCCCAGTGAATTGTATAGGGTGCATGTTGAAAGTCGGCTCATACCTTAGACTTTAAAATGCTCTGTAGACTTAATACAGAGAAGTGACAAGCAATGCCGATTTCAACATTTTCTGAAAAAAAATTGAATGCCATGCAACCGGTACGTCAAGGTGATACTTAACCTCAAAATCGTCATTTCGAGAAAAATAATTAATTTCAGACTAGACGGATTTGAGTCAACTAAAGTTTAAATCTTTTTTCCTCTTCGTCAAATTGATCGATTTTTTTGCCAATATCATCGTTTAAAGTTTGAGAATTTTTCGAACGATTCTTCAGCAATGTCGGTCGGATTGGGGAAAACATTAGTTTATGTTCAATGAAAAAAAATTGGACGACGCGAATAGCGAAAATTGTGGCAAAGCAAACACACGAAAAATAGTATACAGCACATATGATGTAAGTTACTAATAACTGAACTGGATTATGTTCGCACAAGGTGACACACACAGTACGAAGGTTTGAGGAACGAGCGAAGCGAGTGGATTAATCGCACGTGTCTGTCACCAAGTACGAACATAATCCAGTTTAGTCATTGGTAATTCACATCGTGTGTTCTGTTAGATATTTTTCTGCATAGCGAGCGAGGTAAATAATACATTTAAATAAAAAAGTTAATGTTTTCTTCTATTGTGTCGCGTGGCAAATATTTTTTTCTTTCTTACTGTGATTATAATGTTACAATTTCATATTCCAAAACACCAGTTATCTCGACGCCAATTACACAACTGTGATAAACTATCGTATGATACAAGGGGAACTATCGCGTAATTATAGTCTCGGAAATTTTTGATTTATGCTAATTTTGTTGTTATTTTTTTTTTTGCATAATTGGCAATTATAGGCTCAAATGTGATAAACTATCGTATAATACAAGGGGAACTATCGCGTAATTATGGTCTCGGTGGGTAAAAATTCTCGGGGCTGACGCCCCTCGAACTTTTACCAGCCTCGACTATAATTACTTGATTATACCCCTTGTATTATAATATACTATTACTTTATATGCGACGATAAGTCTCACATTAAATGCCAATTTTTTAGACGGAAAATGAGAATTTATTGCATTATTCTCAGTAGTTATCTGTCTAGAGAGATAAATTCAACTGTCTAGGGCGATAAATAACCAGCTAGACTAGAAATATTAAATTAAAAAAAAACCGTTTGAGAATTGAACACAGAACGTCACGCATTCCAATCAACGATGCTAACCACTACACCACATGATCTTATTAAATGCATGAATTATATTATCGCAGCTAATGTGATTCAATTCTCATAAAATGTGTTTTCTATGTGCGTGAATGGAATCTCACATGTGTGTGTGTTTAATTCGAAATTTTGTTTTTGAATGCACATGCGCATATTGTTCGTTGTAACATAATCTTCGGTTGTGTTTTATATAAATATTTGCATAAAATGTGCATTGGGTTCAAGCATGCGCGAAATTTTTTTTTATTTCACTTTCTTTTATCTAGATGCAATAATTGGATAATTTGAATATTTTGTGCAAGAAACAAACATAAAAAAAAGTAAAAAAAGCGATCAGAATTGAACTCCGACACCTCGTCTCAAACAATTAGCGCTATCGTGCTCTAGCTCGTTCGGCCATCAGTATTTGTGTTTAATGTTCGACAAATCGTCGCTTTTAAAGTAAAATAATATACTTACACATTGTGGACACTCGAACAACCGTTCACGTGTAAAACGCATAAACATCTTTCATATGCATTGACGAAACTGTGCGTTTATTTCCTTATTTTTACTAGTGAGATTATAAATATATAAAAACCTATAACTTCACTCCAAAACCGTGCGTTTGTGAGTATAAACGTGCATATAGTGTGCTTGTGGAGATATGAACGACTTACATCGATAAAAAGTGTACAGATACGGTCACTTACCGAGCTGCTATGCAGACAAATTATAAGCTGACTGCATGAGCAACACAATTAACAATCAAAAAATCATCCTTACTTGAATACTTTTTCATACTAATGGGTAGATGAAGATTTGGTTGATGATGGTGCTAAAAGCATGCTAGTAATAGTGTGCAAAGAACGATAGAGAGAAAATACTTTCTTGCCAGTCATTTCTATACAGGAACACCTAAAAACTCTTAGATTTAAATCAAATTAAATAACAATTTTTGGACTTTCTGCAAAAATATGAAAAGCTTTTTGTCACGGGCGTATCGCTACCGCGTGCCCATTATCTCATACTTCGCCAAATATTGACCTCCTGTCGTATATGATCGAGCTAACTGATTTTTTTTCATTTCCCGAACAAGTCAACCGATTTCCACAAAAACAGTTTACCTAGTTTTGTGAGATCGGACACTTTAAGTTGACACCAAAATTAACGATTTCCGTGCTGTATTTCCTGAGATATTTGTGAGAAAGTTTCACAGAAGAAGTATTGCGAACACACCGTATACAGCCAAGGAAATTTATCTTTGCAGTAAACGTTGTACGGTTGCAAAGCTAAATTTCTTTGCATGTAGCGTAGTAGCATAGCATCAGAGGGGGTTCACTTGCTATAAAAATATTCATACTGTTACGTCAATTTTTTCGCGTCTTGAAATTTCTGGTATATTTTATAGATATCGTTTTTTAATTTTCAGCTTGTTATAGGATTCGGCAACATCGACAATTCGCGTTGCATGGCCGAATCGAGTTACAAATCGATTGTTTATTTTTCGGCAATAATGAACTTTTGGATGAATCTTTTTATTGGAGTGACATAACCGTCATAGCATGAAAAATATTATTAAGTATAATCAGTATAATCCAAAAGCGCCTGCTTAGAAAGTATTTCTCATTGTCACTAAAAACTTCACTATAGCTATGCAACCCTGGTTGTTGCATAACAAATGTGTGTTTAAACGAAGGATCGAAAAATTTTATGCATGGATCCAAATCGAACGTGTAAATTCTCTTGTTCAAATAATCAATTCTTACAGATGTGATAGGATAGAAGCGATAACAGACGTAAAAATGTAAAGATATTTGGAAAAGGCTTAACCTTAAAAAAGTAAAATACAAAAACCAAATAAAATTGTGGTTAGCCAGATTTATTTATGTTTCGATTGAAATTCTTGAATTTTCGCTGACTGTTTGTCCTGACGTTATACTTTTTATTATTGCCCTAACAAATTAACTATCGGTAGTTTGATGTTCATACCTCAATTCCATTTTATTCTTCCTCTTCCTGATTAATATTCAAAACTATTCCTAACGGAAATGATTACTGCTTGTACCTACCACCTACTTCACCTAGTCGTTCGTTTCGATTTAGGTGGTACATAAGAAAGTGCACTGTGCATAGAAGACATCATTCTGTGACCGAGTGTGATGATATACACATAGTCTAGTTTGTTTTTGTCGTGTTTCAAGTTCTTTTAACAGTAACATAATTTCAGCTATCCACAGAAAGGCCCTTTTAAGTTAATTGATGCATTGATGCCGGAAGTAAAGAGTTTACTTCCGGCATCAATGCATCAATTAACTTAAAAGGGCCTTTCTGTGGATAGCTGAAATTATGTTACTGTTAAAAGAACTTGAAACACGACAAAAACAAACTAGACTATGTGTATATCATCACACTCGGTCACAGAATGATGTCTTCTATGCACAGTGCACTTTCTTATGTACCACCTAAATCGAAACGAACGACTAGGTGAAGTAGGTGGTAGGTACAAGCAGTAATCATTTCCGTTAGGACACCCATCAATACATCTAACCGAGACAAATGATACATCAGCAATTTGTCCATCGCGTCCATCAGCATATCAAGTTGCATGACTTGACTGACGATTGGCACTGGATGTCGAAATGTTGATCTCTTCTAATTGTCTCCATAACGCAAAATGTGTTGATGTCTGAACGTCATGTCAATGACAAAATAATTCAAAGAGCTTATCTGCAAAAAAGTTCATATAGAAAAGTAACATGTAAGGAGTTGTAATGTAGAATTGATTCCAAGTTTGCGCGCTTTAATCCGTAAAGTTTCGAAGAGTAACGTATGACTTCCCACAGTTGGTTCACTCAACAAAATCTCTGAATTAATTTTTGTTTAAATTTTAGGCTTTTTGTGGATAAGAGGTTTTCTGCGCCGTTGCTTCGGACGAATTTTTCAATATATGAAATTACGTCCATATTACATTAAATAGTCAAGACCACGTTTACTTGGGATATGTTCAGGTCTTTTTGAAACATCTATTCTGTTTGCCACATTTATTCTGATGCGCACATATTAATGAGTTAAAAGACACTTCGCATTAGAATTTTCCGTAGAATACGAAAGAATTACTTTCCGGGTGTAGGTCGCATGGGGGGAAGTCAAATAGTTCTTGTATACTCCTTAGTGATGTATGCTTAGCTTACGAGACTAGTTGGATTTTAATATAATTTAGATACAATTTTACATATGACTCGTTTAGCTTTTTATGTGTAACTCCTTAGTCTACAGAAAAATTTGTAAGACTTGCAGCCCAAGCATTAGTAAGTTATTTTACGGAAGATTTTTAATTTAATTAATATATCTATTCATTGGAATTGTTGTCCTTAAAAATATTGTATAATGTAATTCGGACAATGGTATCTCCTCTGGTATCTCAAAAATCAGAACATAAATTGATCGTCGGGATTCACTCCTTTTCAACACTGCGTCAATGTAATGGGTCGTTTCTTATTATTGCAATTCCGTTGTGAATGAAAAGTGACGGTTAACCCAAAACGCAAATTGAATTTTACATCGTGCTATAACACGCAATATTTTATAAATTCAAGAGAATGATCACGATCGAGTAATTTAAACTGCAATAAGATCATCGTTAAAGATCAATTGAAAATAACGTTTATTCACGTGTACGCTAGTGTGCTTTTGAATATATCTCAAAAATTTATTGAATGAAATGTGTTTACTACGACGTTTGTAACAAGCCGGATCGGGACCCGGTAGTTTGTTGGTATTTCGGTTCTAGGGTCTAAAAAAGATAAATATGCAAAAAAGTTGTCAATCCTGTCGTCCGTCTCTCAACAACTAGAGCAAAACTTGAACGATTTTCAAAATCTTTTTTTTCTCTGAAAGGTGATTGAAAAAGCTTTAATGTGACTAAAGCTGGGCATTGTTGGGCTCATAGCTCGAGTAAATCTTAAATGTTTTTTCAATCGAAAGATCTAGGAACGTCTGACAATTTATGGAAGAAAATTGGTCTAACGTGCTTTTTACATAAATCAGGTAAGTCCTGAAAGATGAGTGCAAAATTAATTACAGGATTGAATTTGAATAAAATCGGTTGAGAATTTTCGAATTTAAGGTCGAAAAAGTAGTCAAACAGGTTGTGTTTTAAGGTTGGTGAAAATTTTTAGACCCGTACGAAGAACGAAGTTCTTCGGAAAGGGGTCTATTGCGTTTACCACGACGTTTGTAACCAGTCGAATTTTGACCCGGGAGTAGGAGGGGAGCATCGATCATGGTCCTTAGATGATTTAATTGAATCGATAAACCTTCTCCTTGGTCTACCCCTTGGCCTAACACCCGGGACTTGTGCATCCAAGATCCTTTTCGGTAGCCTGTTATTACCCATC
>CM055406.1:134140339-134159611 GCA_029228625.1 Pseudolycoriella hygida
AAATGAACAAATATCAGGAAATGACTGAAAAACGAGAAATGACTAAAATTCGGGAAATGACCAAAAATCGCTAAATGACTAAAACTCAGGGAATGACTGAAAAACGGGAAATAACTGAAAATCGAGAAATGACTAAGAAAGAGGAAATAGTTTAAAATTGAAATAGTTAAAAAGAAAAACAGAAATTAACTGAAAGTTGTCAACAAAAAATTTCTATCCGGGAGTATCGATCATGGTTGGCGAATCAGCAATAAAAAAATGTCCGTCCGTCCATCCGTCAACAGTGTTGATCAACACGAGAACTCGAGTAAAACTCAACCGATTTTCAAAAACCTTTTTTTCCCTGAAAAGTAATCGAGAAATTTTTTATAGGATTGAATCTGGGAACTTTCGGCCCACGGGCCTCCGAGCTAGAGCCGTTTGAGTGGTTTCTGGTATTATGTACATAACTCGAGTAAATCGTTTCCGATTTTCAAAATTTTTTATTTAAATTAGCCTTAGCTGGGGCACCAAAAACGAGCCATCGCTAGGGCCATATGTGTTTCTTGTACATAACTCGAATAAATCTCTTGCGATTTAAAAAAAAAATTGTGCAACTCTTTTCCGATTTCCATAATTTTCGGGCTACAGGCCTGAATCTAAAACAATACTAATCTAATCCAAATTAACTAAATATTGGCACACAAAAGACAAAAGTGAAGACAAAAGAGTAAGAGTCAATTGCTCAATGGTTAAAATTTAATAGACAAAAGATCATTGAAAACGAGATAAAAATTTCATTTCATTGAAAATGAGCTTGATGAGTTTTTATTTAGTTTTTCATCTCATCGTCCGAAGCAGCAGACAACAAACAGTTTTAGGACGATCGTAAAAATATCTTTTTCTTTCGTACACACATTATATCCATTGAATGAATGAACATTAAACTGTCATTGGTTGCATTATGAGCTCTTGTTATTCGGTTTCTCTTAGGTGAAATTCTCCACGCTTTTTTTACATTATAATATGTCGGAAGGGATGACATATTTCGAGTATAGCGAAAAGTTACCAAAGTGTTTTATATTCCTGGCACAATATCAGTAGACATATAGTATTTCCCACTGAACACCATTATTACATAGGGATAGCTACTTTATGTTTTCACCCTTCCTGTCCGTCCGCCCGTCCGTCTTGAATGAATTTTCGTTGGTGATTTGTCATCGATGATTTGTCGTAGATGATTTGTCATAGATGATTTGTCATAGATGATTTGTCACAGATGATTTGTCATCGATGATTTGTAATCGATGATTTGTCATGACATCATGACTTATAAGCCCAAACTAACTTCCTTGACTACACTCTATCGCTACTTTCATATACCCATTAAAATGGTAATAAACCATTTGACTTTTTTGAAAACATTTCGAAGTGACTTATAAAACCATAACTGCCTAATCGGAACGTTCGATCTGGACTGGGTTTAGTAGTTCATATAAATTCAATATTTTCAGTGGGCACATGATACAATGTACACGTTCAGTTCAGAAAAAATTGATAATGACGCTGAGTTTTCGTGTTTTGTACTTAATATATCCTTTTGTGCGCAAGTTGCATATAATAAGATATTCAACACCCCCCTGGGTCCCTATTTTCAACAAGCAAGGAGGCGTATAAACAACTAGAACTCAGTGCGCTAACTTGCTCGGCCGTCACCAGCCAGGACGAATTGACAAGGGGGGGGGGGGAGGTGACAGAAGCCCTAAGTTTTTATGAGGCCAGCCCCTCTCCATTACGAAACATAAACATACTCTCGTGTGCAATTTGTCTATTCGAGACAAAGCTAATGCCAAATAATCACGAAAAAACGCCACTTTCCTTTTTTTCCCCGAGTTAAGTAGTATTTTGAAATGAGCGATTTTCGACCTGCACTACGCGCATGTAAATTCCATTGCATTTGCGTCTCAGATGAAATTTTTGATGGCATGATTTTCTTAAGTTTTTTCTTAATAATCAAATCGCTCCGCTCGTACTGAAATTTTTTTTCCACATCAAATGCCCTTGGATAGTACATAGTAAATAAAATGTTTCTTTAATCCTTTTTATTTTACAATCAAGTCTATTTTTATTACGTTTACATTACAACTCCAAAAAGAAGAGCGAAAGGCGTAATAGTACATTACGTCTGTGCTTCCAAATTTTTATTTTGTTGAGTGGGAAGGTTACGGCCCGACCCGAAGAGGAGGGCTGTATTCTTACTCGTCAAAATAAAAATTTGGAAGCACTTACGTACCATTTTTTACGTGTTGAAGTAATGTAAAATCGCATTTACATTGCTGAAACACGTAAAATTTTTGATGATTAAAATTCATAATTCATAACATTGCGGTCTACCTTTTTTACTACTACTTTTACTAAAATTTCGCCTACACCTACATAAATCTCGATTTGTGTAATATAATCTCGACATTTTTTACTCGTTTGAAATACGACGATAATCTTATATTTCTGGAACTTTAATTTAGTGTTAGTCAAGTACCGTTATTAATTTTCATAAATTACGTAACGCTAAAATTGCCATTTTCTTAACCCCCCTTCCCTCCTGTTACATTTATTTGTTCAAGTTTGACAACATTTTGTTCGAATCGTTCGACCCCTCCCCCCCTTTTGGGTTACGTAATTTATGAACGACCCCTTATTGCTGTTTACAGTAACATATAAGAATTACAACTCAAGCAGTGGTCCAGCGCTGTTCCGAAGAGGACAAAAGTTCACAAAACTTAACTACCTCAATGGGACTTGTGGGTAAAAAGGAGGTCAAAACACTCCGGCGTAAGAACCTACGCTCATGCTTTCTGAAAAGTGCGAATGCGCCAGCTAGAGCTTGTAAAGTCGAAGTCGAAATAAGTATACTGACCTCAGAAAAATACACAAAATTCGAGCATACAAAGAGTACATAATGTGTGCCTAACACTGGCCGCACGACTCTACAAGATAGTTGGTGGTTTTTCACAAATATTCAATGTTTTTTGAACAGTGTCGTAGAAAAAATATAGGGAAACTCTTTGTCAATACAAATATTAGTCCGAGGCCTTTCCTTAGGGTTCTACGTCAGTATTAAGATCGACCCTAGCACAACACGCTTTGATTTCTTTGGAATTTATTTTGAAAAATTTATTTTGACTTTTTTTTAATTTTTGTGGTTTCATGGAGGCTTTGAAGGGATTTTCAAACTGCTTTCAATATTGCCTTTTCAGCAATTTCCAATTCAATTTAATGTGAACGTAATTTCATGTATACTTAAGAGTTAAGGCAATATTTATTCAGATGCGTTCAACTCTTTGACCAACTATCCTGCTTGCAACATCTATTCTGTTTGTCACATCTGTTGTGTGCGTAAAACTTGAAAAGACATTCTGAATCCTTTAATCAAATAACTATTTTCTCCAAGAAAAACAAAATAAAGCGCGATTTGATTTCAATTCGATTTGTGAAACAAGTAAGCGCTTCTGGTGTGGTAGGCGATTCGAAAAAAGGCGATATGATATTTTTCTACTATTTTTATCAACATTGGAGAGGACTATAATGACTTCATTATACCCCTCTTTAAATACACGAAACACGGCTATAATAAGCCGATTATTGTCCTACTCTCAGTGCTATAATTGACATATTATTGGCCCCAATGTGATAAAAATATATTATGCTAACAATTACTCTCCACTGGCTTAACAGGCTTATAAACATTAGAAAATGAATAATTTTTCGATTTTTTCACGGTCCTATAATTCTTATCGATCATGATCACTGATCACGTTATATTTGCTACAACTAAACACAAAAAGCATATCAAATAACGATTGTATATTTTGATTGAATGTGAAAATATTTAAAAAAAAAAACAGTATCATGATCACCATATATACGATCTGGTATTATTTCAATTTGTAAATTATAGCCTCCATTTCGTATGATGATATAAAATCGAAAACGACAATTTACATTCAGAAAATCATGTAAAGTGCACATTCTGTGTCACTTATCGTGATCTTTTGTCCATCAACGAAAATGGTTTAAACATGAATGCACCGCGCTTGTATATCGCATTTTGTTGAAACCATAAGCAATTTATGATGACCATTTAGTAAATGCAAGTTTTTGTTTTCTGTTTCAATATTTTGATGTTGAACTTGAGTGAAATTGAATTTTATGGATGTACCTTAAGATTGACGTTTTTCACTTGGACTGCAAGTAGGTGACTAATTATTGGAGTATTAATTGATATTTCAGTAGAACGAACTTGTAATGTATCATTATTTGCCGACTATTATGACCAGATGGGCAATTTAATAGGTGACAGTTAGTTATTATTCGATGTTATTGTGAATAACGAAAATAAATGTCCTGCGTATTGTGAATATCGAAAATGAATGTCTTGCGTCAGCGTGAATGAAATCACCATGGAAACATGAATGAAAGCCGTTCAAATGTTTGTTTGATTATCACTCATGATCTCATTCATGGTTACCGGGAATGATTAACAGTTACTAAACTTTGTATTACTTGGTTACCGACTAATTGAGAACATCAATGTTTTGCTATTTTCAGGCTATGTATTTTCCACTTGCATTCGGTTGATCATATAAACCATCTTCAGGCTGAAACAACATAATTAACAGTTATACAATGACACTTTCTTAAATTCATATCAATTTCTTTTTGCACTTACTGTCTACAAATTATCACAGAAAAATCTAAATTATTTAATTCAATTTTTGTTGATTTTTTCCGTTGTTTTTTCCGAGGAGTTGCGGGAATTGTGAAAAGTTAACAAAGCGCTGTGTCTGCAATCCGTACAATGGATCAATGCAGAAATATTACGAATAATAATGTCTACGATATTTAATAGTACGAAAGCTGTAACTGAACCCAACCTCTCACATACATTTCCAAATTTATGTTTCGTGCATTTTACGTGAGGCCGTTTAGGATGCGTGTAGGCTCAAAAAAAATTTCGTCGACGTATTATGTGCGTTTTTTTCAAATTTGCGTACGTTCTTATATATTTTTTTAAGTACTGAGCTGTATTTCTTGCATATTTGCCACATTTGTTGTGCCAGTCTGCTTTTTTTATCGAAAAAATTGTTCTGAGTCGAGAAATGTGGACATGTGTTTTCACATTTCCACATTTGTTTTCACATATGTGAGTCACATTTGCCTCGCAAATGTGAAATTTAATTTTTTTCAAGTGGCGCATTTGTCGTTCCCGTCGCACATTTGCCATGGGTCAATGCACATCTGAAAACTTTGACAGTAAATGTGCCGAGATGTGCTCGAGAACGCCACATACAGGTTAGGGAAGTGGTCATATTTGCCAGTCACATTTCGGCGAATTTGCCTAATTTGGCAAATTTGCCTGTTTTCAACACTCAACTCAAAGTTTTAATTTCCTGAAAAATTACAGCGCTGTTTTCAAAACAATATTACGTTGTGCTAAAAAAATTGCGTCACATATGCCGGACCCAACGACGAAATAATTTTTCTGTACTTTCAGTTTTTGCGCTGCAAAAATTTGACTTTTGTTTCTTATTGTGTAGATTGTTTAAGGTAAATTTAAACTTTTACGTGTAAAAATTGAAAGTGTTGAAAAATTATTCCGCTGATGGGTCCGGCATTTGTGACGCAATTTTTTTAACACAACGTAATTTTGTTTTGAAAACAGCTCTGTAATTTTTCAGGAAATTAAAACTTTGAACACAAGGTTCTATTCAAACAAACTTCTGCGTATTATCAGCGATAGCGTCACCTCAAGCGATATCATTAATTTTGAAAGCAGACTCACGGACTGCGTCACACTCTACCTTTTAAGAGGTTTTTGTTGTGATTCATTTTCTTTGTAAAATTTTTTTTGGTTGACATTTCTCTTGTAACTTTTTTTGGTAAGAAATGGCTGTTTAGTGTCAACGGGAATATTTTTAGATGTGTTGCTTTGTGTCTGGTGTGTTGTCCATCGAAGTGTGGATCCGAGGCTCTCCTTAGCGCTCTAACTTGTTTTCAAATTTCTGCGGTTTTGTATGGGTATATAGATACGTTCGAATCTTTTTGCAACATCTATTCTGATACGTACGGGACTCTTGCATATATGTTTAAAAATTAAATGCCCGACAGTTTTAAAAGCCTTCAGGATGGTTCAGGCAAGTTCAAAGGATAGGTAATAAGAGTTTCAGGTCCAATTAAATCAGACTTAGAGGTTGGGGGCAATCTGTCGGTTATCAAGGAGATGTTCTTGGTGATAGAAATGCGTGGAGGAAGGTGGTCAGTCAATACTAGACTTGCGGCATAAGACCTCACACCGAAGACTGCAAAGGGTGTATAAAGTTTGATGATGCGAATTATTGCTTCATTCAAATATTATTGACACAAAGGAAATGAAAGGAATCACAACATGCGTAAGTACACAATTTAAAAAAAAAATTGGCGCCAATTTGTATATTTGAATCTGTGGACTTATAATCAGCAATTCGATTCAATTCAATTCGAAACACTGCATCAATTTGTATAATTTGGTGCTACGTTACGTGTTACTAGGTGTCATTATCAATATTTTAGTTTTTGCAGCCAAAGAAGACTGGGAATTAACTAGTAAAACGTTTGATGAATTATTTGATCCAATTTCGTTAACTTGTTACCAACGATCTTTATTGTGTTTTCAAGCCGACATCCAATTTAATGTTTTGTGTTGGTTCCCTTTTGATTATTGCAATCAAAATGCGAACGAACGCAGACGTAGAGTGGTAAAGCAAAAACCAAGTAAATTCGGGAAGAGGTGTTATATAACACCTCTGATGATTTACTCTATAATTTCGGGGAAAAAAACGTTGTACCGAATTGATGTACGGGAGATCTTTGACTTCTGGTTATATATTTTCACAAACAAGGTGTTAAATTGTTGAAGAAACCCAGATAATTGGTGTTAAAATTACTACCTACACATAGTCTTATGTCCGGCGCTTCCGTTGATACGAGCTCATGTATAATATGAAAGAGTTAAATGTATTTCTCATTCGCAAATTTAATGTGCAATAAAAATTCTGTCGATGAGATGTGATACGTACTTAAAATAACAACTAAACAAAAAAAGAATGGCTCTAGATCATAAACGAGGTGATGATCACAGTCCAATCATTTGAAATTGAACACTTTGTCATAATCGCATTATTTTTATCGATTTATAAATTCTATGGTGTGACAAATGCTTTACTTCGTTATGTTATCAAATGCCATTTGGATTTAGTTTTGTTAGGAAATTGTACGAACCTACAGAAACACTTAGTTTTGGACAGTATTAACGTATGCGATAGCGCGGCACCAACCAATTCTTTTGCTTTTGCCCGTCCGTTTGTACAGTCTAAGGAAAGTGGAAACATACATTTTAGTAACAATACAATTCATGCCACATGTGATATGGTTATGGGATGAGTTGAATTGTTACTAAAATATATGTTTTCACTTTTATTAGTCTGTACAAACGCGCAAAAGCAAAAGAATTGGTCGGTGCCGCGCTATCGCATACTTTAATAATGTCCAAAACTAAGTGTTTTTGTTCGTTTCAGGCCCATAACTAGACACTTTGCAGTTCACTTGAAAGGTGCGCGCAAAAAAAAACAATTCTTCAGAGCGATTTGGAAGTTGTTATTATTAAACAAAGAAAGGGTGTCGAATGGAGTGTTATGCGTAACCTCTATCCACCTACTCCTACATCCTTTCCTTTCTGTGGTGACACCTGTTATAGTGAGCAGCCCACATGAACGATCAGGTAACCAACCAGGGTGTAGTAGTGTGGGTCCCACTAGCACTACATAGCCTTAGGATGAGGGGGCTGTCTTCGGATAGTATCTTAACGTCACGTATAGGAAGGGTCGAAGGCAGCTAGGCGCTATCACGATGAAATGGCGACTTAGTATGGTGGCGGATGATCTCATCGGCAAGAGACCAAAAACAAAAATTGGTCCTCCGATGGATAGGGAGCTGGAGTCGAGACTTGCAACCTGGCTCTGGGACACATGACTGCGAGCAGTTGTGGAAAAACCATTGCAACGAAAGCTGGAGAGACAATATGCGGTCTCATTCGGACAATGGGAGGGCTTCGGAAACGGATAAAGGATATGAGAATTGGAACATGAAATGTGAGATGTCAGATTCGCAGAATAGGAGGATTAACAAAACTGACAAATGAACCGAAGAAGGACAAAAGCTATTCAAAAGCAAAGCAAAACACAACAACCGCAAAAGTCCTGACCATGTCCTTGGTACTGCCTTCCTGGTAGCTAGAAAATATAGCTAGAAACACCTGGTTCTGAACATCTGAATTGTCAACGAGCGATTATGCATGTTATGAATTAAAGGCCGTTTTAAGAACTACTCCCTAGTAAATGTACATGCCCCACATAATGAATCGTCAGATACAATCAAAGACGAATATTATAAATTTGTCGCAAATATATAAAATGAATAACCGGCAGATGACATCAAAGTCGTTGCGGTAGATTTCAACGCCAAATAGGGTAAGGAGGAAGTGTTCAGGCCAACAATTGGAAGATACAGTCTGCATGACGAAACGAATGAAAACGGACAGCACCTGATTTATTTCGCGTACCTTCCACCAATATAAAAGCAGGCATCTAGCTACCTGGAAGCACCCCAATGACAACTTGTCACTTATTCAAATCGACCACCTATTGATTAGCGGATGACACCGATTGTTCGTGAGTGAGTTCGTGAGTTCGATGAGTGAGGTCATCCAATGGGGCTTCCTAGGTTTATGGGATTCTTTTGGATTTCTCTAGCACTTTTCAACTTCTATCAAGTTTTTTGATATTTTTCGGTTGTTCTCGACATGAGTGAGGTCATCCCATGGAGCTTCCTAGGTTTATGGGATTTTTGTAGATTTCTCTAGCACTTTTCAACTTTCAACTTGAAAGGGAAATATGACGCAGGTCCTTGTTATTTCCTCCAAAATAACTGATATCAATTGGGGTGACGCTTAAAGCTTCGAAATGAACAACATTTTGTCATAGAAACCTGATCTTTTAATTTTTTGACCAAAAAATTGAGTAAAACACAAATGCAAATTGCTTTATCACGGTCGAGTAAGGAACACTCAATAGAGATTTGTAACGTTCCTTGCGTGTCCAAAAGTCATGAAGCATGTTTTGGAGGTGTTAGGATAATACAACACTGTTGAGCCAATCATAAAGTAAATCTGCATAGCTAGTTGAAGACTAGAGGCACTGTCACAGGCATATACCAGAACTGCGTCACCCGCATAAAGCATCAATTGTTCAATCATTGACGCACGGTAGCACTGTGCCCGTGCCCACATACGAATAAAAATTAAGAAAATTTTTTTTCGTAGACCGCGGATGCAGAATCATATAATATATAGCTTAGTATATAATATGAAGTTATGTCCACATTGCACTGGATTGAAAATTGGCGAAACAGCAATGTTGGAAACACGTCCGAAGCAATGGCATGAAAAAAACTTTTCAAAAGAAATCAAAATATGGCATGGCATGAGCAAAAAAGTTCCAGTGCAATTTTAATAAAAGTAATAATATCTTGTATGAAAGATTGATCGGTGTACTTATTGGTCTATAAACAAGTAAAAAAAACTTGCGAGTTGAAATTCTACAACGTTTGTATTGTTAGTTTCTAGCTTCAGATATTTTCAGTATGTAAACATTTTCCACTATTTTAACTAATTTATTAAGAACAAGTATTTTTAATTCATTTTCATCGCAAATTTGTATGGAGAATGTCGTTATTGTCATCGAACCTCAAGTAGCGCCAACTGCTTTGAGACACAAGAACTAGTCCAGCAAAACTCAATCTAATTATAAAAATACGTCTTTGTTCAATAAACGACTTATTTACTGTGTAACTTAAAAAGAACTAGATTAAAAGAATCATTTCGTCTCGCAGCACCAAAGCACGACCGATGAAAACGATGTTTTTCCAGCGAAGCTTTTGTTAAAAAAATTTGTAACTTTCAAAAAAGTTCCTCAATAGCTAAATAAAGTCATTGTTTTTCCATCTCCTCGTTAGAAAATAAGTCTGCACTTTCAGCCAGGACACTTGGTGCCGAAAATTTGAAAATGCCAAAATTCATGAAGTAGCGAGTACATTAAGTTGTATAAGTTTATAATTCGACAGTAGAGGACAGCAGCAGTGTGGTGCCGAATTGAAACTAATGTGACTTATACAACTCACTATTACCTCCAATTTGGCGAAAACAGATTTTCAACACAAGGCTGCCTTCTTTATTCGCAGCTTTAGGGTACCAAGTACGCAGCCTGGTGCCGACTTTGATCGTGTTGCTAATTAATAACCTCGCTCCATCTTAAAGATAGGCGCTGTCCTCAATTAGAATACTAATAATAATTTTTTATTTATTTATTTATTTATTTATTTCATCAAACGTTATAATATTTGTACTCCTCCTCAATCTACCACTCCTTTTCACATACCGCGTAGACAATATTTTGACAGAAGAGGCACCCGCTGACACAACCATTTTGTGCAAAATAAATTATAAGAGACAAGAAAATTATCATTAGACCAAGCGCAATTTTGATGACATGTTTATGTTACATATGTTCATATATCGTGTGCCTCATTAGATTTTATGTAATCATCGTTGTGCAAATAATACCTCTGAGATGATATTTTTCTTTGAGTATTCCCTTGAGGGCCTAATAATTATGTTGATGTAAACATTCAAAGTTGATCTTGTTAGATGTTGCACTTATACAATGTGCTAAGATTTAAAATTTATTTGTATTTGCTTAACGTGTATAGAATGTGTTGGACTTAATATTGCGGGCAATAAAAAATTGTTTGATTGCTTCTTCTCATATTCATGACGAATTATATTTTTATATCGTTACTGGTGAATCTAGATTTAATTTCATTATGCGAATTCTCATTTCTTATTGGCGGTATCAAATTAATAGGTGCATGACGCTGGTACCCCCACCAATTAGTGCGGGTATTTTTAAGGCTTTTGTCGCTAAGCTTACCACTGGCAGTAGTTTTTACTTTCCGGTAATGAAAGGATCTCAAAAAGTAGAGCCACAACACAATTCTAGAAGAATTTTTTCCTAAAACCCTGAAACACGTGTTCTCTAAAATTTTATTCTCTATAACTTGTCCTTGGAAAGTAAATCTGCATATTGCATAGTCGAGCAAATATAAACGAAAAACCATCTGCTTTCGTATATGGCCAAGAAGCTCAATTTTTCCATTCCATTAGTCCCAGTGCCCAGACCACTGACCCAATTTCTACAAAAAAAATCGCAGTTTTGTGAGATCCAATGCTTTCATTTGACACTAAAATGAACAATTTGCGTGCTATACTTGCTGAGATATTTGCGAAAACCGACCCTCGAAAAACCATGTTTTTGGTCACTTTTTCGACCATATCTCCTGGACCACCTGACCGATTTTGCTAATCTTTGAACTTGGATCATGGGACATATGTGTACCTCTCAGGGAAAAAAGTTTATGGTGATCGGTGCAGCCGTTTAAAACAAAATTGTTGTTGTTGTTTTTATGTGTTTCTTGGTCTCATGCGGCAATCAATGAAAAGGTTTTAAAAATTTGTTAAAACAAAATGACGGGATGGACATGTTACAATAAAGTTGTTTGTAGTAAACGTATATTACCTAACCACCCCAATTTCGACACGGGAGTAAGGGGAGTATCGATCATGGTCCTTAGATGACGAATCAGCAATAAAAAAATGTCCGTCCGTCTGTCACCGCGATAACTTAGTAAAACTAACCGATTTAGAAAAACTTTTTCTGAAAGGAAATTGAAAAATCTTTTTTGGGATTGAATCTGGGCACTGTCGACTGAAAGGCTGCCGAGCTAGGATCGTTTAAGTGGTTTTTGGTCTTTTGTACATAACTTGAGCAAATCTTTTCTGATTTTCATAGTTTTTTTGTTTCACAATTCATGGAAGAATCTTTTTTTTATTTTGAGCTTTTGGACTCATCAAACTGAGTCTCTACTAGGGCCCAACGTGTTTTTTCTATAGATATAAATCGGGTAAATATCATTCGATTTTCAATTTTTTTTTCTCTGAAAGATAATCAAATTATTGATTACTTGAGTGAATTTGGGCAAAATCGCTCGAAAATTTTTCAAGCTACGCGTAGCTACGGTCGAAAAAGTGGTCAAAAACGGGGATTTTTGGAGATTGGTGAAACTTTTTCACTTACACTCACGGAAATATATTTTTGCATCAATAGAATCTTGTACTTCTGCGCAGCTTTTTAACACTGCAAAAACTTGCACAGAAGTACAAAATTCTATTTGATGCAAAAATATATTCCCGTAAGTGTTTATCTCTGCAAAATTAGAACGGAAATCGCTCTCCAAGGTTATGAATTGCTGGCCAATTCCATGCAAAAAGTGGAATCGCTCTGACGGGTAAAATGTTTAGATATTAGAATTCCTTTGTATGGAGAAGTTGAAGATTGAACATTTGTAGAAACTTCTTTCATATGACATAAGCCTCGTACGTTCGAGTCTTTTTGCAAACAGATGCGTACGGGTCTCTAGTTTACGTTTTTTTTTTTTGATTGTTTGACTTTTCATGACAATGCGAACAAATATTTTGTCACTTACAGGAACGGAAAAGTGAAAACCGACAAGTCTCTGATTTATCATACGAATTTACCATACCAATCAGAAACTTGTCGGTTTTCACTTTTCCGTTCCTGAAGATTAAGTTAGGGTTAAATTTTGTCAAAGATAAGAACATTGGTTGCTTTTTCAAACTTTTTTACAACCCAAAAGAGGAATCTTTTCATCTCCAATGAAATTTTTAATTTTATCAAACAATAACAAATTAAAACTGTAACGCCCACTACGGCATACACAAAGAAATTTCGTCATATACATTTGGTAAAGCCCTCACCATGACTGTAAATTTATCCGAACATATACTTTTAAATAAATAGTAACAAATTTAACATTCTTGAAATATGAAAATCAATTTACAAAAAAGGCAGACTATTGTTATTTCTAAGGCTAACTAAGGCAATGAAAAAGCCGACATTTTAGCACGCCAGGGCAGCGAAAAACCTTTTCTAGGCCCATCACGTTTGGTCTCACATACTCAACCCAACGTGAAATAATCAGAAAGTTCTATGAAGCCCAACACAGAAACCGGTGGATAAATCTTCCGTCCTGTAAGCACAGTAAAACCATAATCGATGGCACAAACAAAAACTACACAAAGCTCCTACTTAACAACTCCAGAAAGGACTTCAGAATTATAATAGGCGCAATCACGGGACACTGTACCCTTAGCAAACACCTAAGAAATATGGGACTGACCGAATCTGCAATGTGCAGGATATGCCGGGAGAAAGAGGAAACGCTAATTTATCTTCAAACTACTTGACCAGCCCTAACCTATAGCAGATCGAAGACTCTAGGAAATAGACAGCTCATGGACCATGAACTCGGACAGATAACACTGGATAACATCCTCAAATTTATGAAATTTATGAATTAAACTCAACAATTTTGTAGATTGGACATAATGAGGCTTAAATATAAGTCTATTATAATCAAATTATTTTAGTACCAATAAACAGAACTAACTAACTAAGGCTAACTATTTAAGGCTTGTTTAGGGCTGACGACTGACACCGGTCCCACCGGTCTCGAGTTAAGGGCTGCCATAGAATGCTAGCGATACTAACTCTGAATGTTTGAAGTTTGAAAACATGTCGTTATGGCAGTTTGCGTCATTCCTGCGTTAAGATTAATTTGGGATGTGATCTATAATTTGGGGCACATTTAGTGCAGACGAATGAAACCGGTTTCGAGTTTATGGCTGCTCTCAGATCGAAGATATTCACGTTTTTGAGAAAAAAGCATGCAATTAAGGCCGTTTCGCCTTAAGTGATCTATAAAGATACATACAAGTTGAGGAACATTTTGGCCTGGCGATTGAAACAACCGGGTAATTCGAAAATTTCAGTAACTCGGAAATTTACATTTTTCTTTGAATTTCATTGATTTTTAAATAACTCTAACCTCTAAGTATTTACAAAGGAATGTTATTCTGTATTTCTTATAAATACTCGAAGGCCTTTGGATATTTGGCACCCTGCCATCAACGCCCGTGTGTGGCTGTTTGCTTCGCCAGGCACAAAAAAGGGAAATCGTATCTCAATCCAACTTGAATTTATTGGACCCGTACGAAGTACGACCTCTTGTACATACGTTTACTACAAACAATTTTATTGTAACATGGGGTAGATCGAGGTGGGAGTGGGGGGGATGCATCTATTATCGTTTAGAGATGACGAATCAGCAATAAAAAAAATGTCCGTCCGTCTGTCCGTCTGTCCGTCCGTCTCCACTTTTTTTTCCAAACGACTCAACCGACTTCCCTGAAAGGTACATGCCTCCCATGATTCAAGTTCGAAGATGAGGAAAATCGATCAAGTGGTTCCGGAGATATGGTCGAGGAAGTGACCAAAAACATGGTTTTTCGAGGGTCGGTGAAACTTTTTCGCAAATATCTCAGCAAGTAAAGCACGGAAATTCCTCATTTTGGTGTCAAATGAAAGCATTTGATACCAAAAAACTGGGGAATTTTTTTTTGTTGGAATCGGGTCAAGGGTCTGGGCACTGGGAGCCATGGAATGGGCGAAAATAAATTTCTCTGCCCAAAATGATAAGAGATAGTTTTTTTTCAGTATTTGCTTAAATACGCAATACAGGGATTTACTTTCAAAGGCAAAGTTTTAGAGAATCAAATTTTAGCGAACACGTGTCTCAGGGTTTTGGGCAAATATGGTCCAATCCTGGTATATGGCCACTTCCATAATTGGGCAGGATGACCCAGATCTCCAGAACTATAAGAGTTAGATAGTTGGTTTCAAAGGCGAAGTTGTAGAGAATTAAATATAAGTGAACACGTGTTTCAGGGTTTTGGGGAAATATGACCCAATCCTGGTATATGGCCACTTCCATAATTGGGCAGGATGACCCAGATCTCCAGAACTATGAGAGTTAGAAAGTTGGTTCCAAAGGCGAAGTTGTAAAGAATTAAATTTAAGCGAACACGTGTTTCAGGGTTTTGGGGAAATGTGACACAATCCTGGTATATGGCCACTTCCATAATTGGGCAGAATGACCCGAATCTCAAGAACTATGAGAGGTAGTAAGTTGCTTCCAAAGGCAAAGTTGTAGAGAATAAAATTTTAGATAACACGTGTTTCAGGGTTTTAGGGAAAAATGACTTAGTCATTACCTTGGGAAATTTCTATGAATCTTTGAAATTCTTACAGTTATAAAAGAACAGAAAACGTTGGATTGTTTGCTTATTTGTACATTTAGGTACGTTCGAGTCACTTTGCCACATCTATTCTGTTTGTCACATATATTCTGATACGTACGGGTCTTTGGTTATGTTTGTTGTGATAGTTACTTACGTCACAAGGGCAATAGACCGAAAGTGCTTTGCCGAGTGACGTAACAAGTTTTTTTATGCTTAATAGCAGTCAAAAATGTTAGTTTGAAGGGCGAAAGTGATGACTTTATGTCCTGCTATGAAGCATGAATATGATATTTGAAAAATAGTTGTGCCTGTTGCACAGTCACTCCGTTCAACTCTCCGTTTACGGTCAAACCATGAAAAGTGAAAGGAGTTATCATTGTTGAGTCGTAGACGGAGTGACCGCGCTACAGACCTTATTCGGATTGCAAGAAACAGAAAGAAAACAATTCAATCAAAGGCAAGGGCTGAACTAGTCACAAACTTTTTCATGGCGAGAACTACGATTTTGCATTATGCGTGTGTGTCCACTTTTCGCATCATGTGCATTACTTTCGCTTATTTGTATTTTCGGTTCTTGAAGGTCAAATAATAATAATAATAATAAAAAGCCACCTTAATACCCATGGAATGGAAAGTTAGAGGCTAGACCATTATTTACCGGAAAGTATTTTTACTGCGCCAGTGGTAAGCCGTGCGACCAACCTAGTGCCATCTATGAGATGTACTGAGAGCGAAACTAGTAGGAGTTGAATACCGGCACCTCCCACCAATACCTTTCGCCGGTAAGCCGCACGATTACGTTACACTTAACTTCACATGACTTGAAACGATCCAACTTTGTTTTGTTTACAAATCTAACGATCGGAACAAAAATGTCTTCGGTTGAGTTTTGAACCAACGCACTGGCAACTCAATCGTATAGTAGCAAGCAGACGTGTTAACCACTACGCTATTGAGTTGTTTCTCGAACGTCAAATAGATGATGAAAATATGACGTCTGTTTTCGGGGGGTGGGGGTAACTGCAAAACACACAAAAACAGACAGGGGGGTGGGGTGTCTAAAAAAGCCAAAAAAATGCAGAAGTCATTGATGAACGTAATAATTTGTAATAATTATAGTTACTCCTAACCACTTACAAGATTAAGAATGATATGGCGCAAATGTTGACCAAAATAGTACAGTTTTGAGACGACTTACGGCTCATTCGATTCGGAGGTCTACATCAAGTTTTTGGAATTCATCTTAATTTCGAAGCATTTGCCTTTCAAGTAGGTGCCGAGAGTGGGAAAAGTGTCTTTTTGACATAATTCATGTGAAACGTAATGGAATTCAATTATATTTAGCGAGATAGAATAAGATATAAAACGAAGTTTTTCTTTCTTGGGGACCCCTCCTCTCACTCCCACCTATTTAGAGTTTTTGGTCATTTTAAGTCCATTAAATTTTGCCGCTGGCAGCAGTGGCTTATCGAGAATTAAGTTTGCAAGTACAAAACTTCAATTACATTTTAATTGGTGGAATATCAATGTCTCTCTGCGTGATGATCCTTTGTTTCGTCACCCGTTCATCATGTCATTCTCGAAACCCAACCAGTCCCTACCAGGAACCTGTCCTATCTTCCTATCCTATTCTATCTGAACCGGCGGGTCCTGTCTTAGGCACTGTTGAGAGTTGAGCCACATGGCTTTTTTAGCCAATTTTAGCCAGATGTTGCTCAGCAGTGATCCTGTGATCGAAACCACAACCCTCCTGATGCATGTTTAGCAATTCTCAAGCTTACTTTCCATAGGGCACCGAGAAGAAACGCTTCGTGCGTATTCCCCAATGTTTTACGTACCCCGACTGCTACCATCTCATCATCGCTTTTACGCATGCCGAGTGCGGGATAGGTACAAAAGGTTCAGGCCCGCAAGTAGGTGTTCGCTGAGCCTTTCCTTGCCAGACTATATGAGTCCTCTCGCTCCCTTCTGCGCGTCAGAGTATCAGGGACCGAAGTTTAAATAAGAATTTGTACTTCTGCGCAGGTTTACCTGATGTTAAAAACCTGCGCAGAAGAAAAGAGTTCTCGTTCATTGTATGTCAATGTAAATTTACATTTAGAAACGTCGAAGCGTAACATTTAGAATTTAAGTCCACTGTACAAGAAAAAACAAAAGTAAGTCTTGCTTTTCACTCAGTACTCCGTTTAACGCTGCGTCAAGAATTTTAATTGGTTGAAGTTCGTCACGTGACTTTTTCAACCAATTAAAATTCTTAACGGAGTACTTTTTTTGAGTGGAGACTAGGATTCGCATCTCAACGTTTCCTGTAAAACAAGATTAAAACTTCAAGTGGAATTATTTTCATGTAGTCATTAATTTTTAAAAATCCAATTTCATCCTATTTGGTAAAACTAATTGGGTACTTGGAAATAGAATGAAATTTGATACAAAGAGAAAAGAGGAAAAGCGCTAAGAAATACAATTTCTTTTTAAATACATAAAATTGCCTTTTTCATCACAATTTCTTTGTCATCACTTTACACCACAATTAACCGTGTAAGTAGTTACGAGTAACAATATATTATAACGATATTTCGAAAATACTTACTGGCTAATCAATCATTTCCCGCAACACAACTCTAACATTGAAGTGACGAATTTTCTTTAATTTTCTGATATTTTTCAAGAAGGATAGTTGAATGAGTACAAGGATAGTTGGGTTTGTTCCTGAAATCCAAGTATTTGTCCATCATTTTTGTAAAATCTTAACATCACATCGACGCAATTCTCACATTACATACAATAATTCTGTGCTTTAACACACAGCTTGCATCATTTCTTACTTTTTACTAATCTGCTTTTTGGTGTCGTCCATCATGGCCCCACGGTAGTAAGTGGCCGTGACGCAAGTCTTACACGCCAAAAAAATTCACAAGAAATTTTTTCTTAGACTAAGGAACATCATATACAGGAACTTTTTGACTTGAGGGAAAATCGGATATTTTTAACTGACCGATTTTGCAAACCTTCATACTTTGTTACTTTTTAGGATCTCGGAAACGGCTCCGACGATTTTGCTGAAATTTTGAGGGTAGCTTCAGATTGTTGGTCCCAGTCGAAGGGTGGAGAATTCAGTCTAGACCGACCACAATCCTAATGCTAGAAGAATTCACACACAGTATTGGTATAGCACTCGCCTTTAATTTCTACGCGGAGCACCTTTTACAATGATTTGCACTTATATCTTTAATTTAACTTGCTTAACAGCATAACATTACTCGTTGATGGAGTATAACTTAATTTATTCTTTCGCTTTACAAGCTATCTATTCCCGTGGTACGCTAACCTTGAGAAGAGAACTTTCGCAATATTTCTTTCCACTCGAAACAACTAGCACTTAGGTTACCTTCCCGGCACAACTATTAGTACTATAAAAGCATGATCGATCGCTTTCCGTGCTTCTTGCCCGTAAATATTTGACTAGCTTCTTTCTCGCTGATTGGGATTACAATCGGTATTGTAAGTCCCACCATTAAATTGGAAAATCTGCAAGATTATAGTTTTAATGAGGAAGTTTCTTGCAAAACTTGTCCTCATAACAATACGAATTAACTCATACCAATCGCACGACAGACGGCCGTTCCCCTTAAATAGATTATTTTCTGGAGGAAAATAATCTTGTTCTAGTCCTACTAGTCGAACCCCCGCCCCTAGGGGCTACGCAGGCTTTATCATTTTCGCGTGTTGCCTATTCTGTGAGCCAAAGCATATTTTTTCTCGTTTTAAATAATGATGCGTAATGTTTCATGTCATTAAATCACTTCATTGATATTACCGCTAATAATACTAAAATCTAAATGGGCGAGAAAGGCAATACAAATCAAAACACTTTCTTTGTCGCAAAATTACTCCACTTACCCCGTATTCCATCTCCCCCGTATTCC